>CM076077.1:5732500-6305000 GCA_038088235.1 Zacco platypus
ATACTTTTTGGTCAGCATCTCCTTGCTGTCAGTTTTCAGGGTAATGCCTTGCTTTATGGGAATAAGGTGCATGCACTAAACAACAATAATAATAGTGATTGTGTTTTGTGTACTAGGGCACATCCTCGTGGTGGATCGGTTCAGACCAGCCCCACTGGGACCCCTGTGAACAGCAGGAGAGGACGACAGCTACCACAACTGCCTCCGAAAGGGACGCTGGAAAGAAGTACGTTTGTTTTTCTGTATAGCTCCTTTTTCCCCCTCCATGTTGGCTCTTGCTCGTTTGTTTATTTGAGAGCTGAGATTGCAAGATCACTGACTGTGGCAAATGTTGTGGTTTGCTATAGATACAGTCCTTAATGCATCAAAACCCAGTTGTAGTAGTTATCTGATCATTTCAATAGGGAAAATGAAGAAAGGTGTACAATAAATTTGACTGTTTTGACTGTTGAAATAAGAATTTGAGTGGGGGAAAAATACTTTTTCAAATACATAATGGTCAAACTTTACAATAAGGTTCCATTTGTTAACATTAGTGAATGTTAGCGTTTATTAATCTTTATTAGTCTTAGTGTTAAATTAAACATTTACTAATGCATTATTAAAATCAAAAGTTTTATCTGTTTTTATCTGTTATTTATTAGTTTATTAGTTTAGTTAAGATATTTAGTTTTATCTTAAATAATATTATTTAATGGACCTGAGCTGACATGAACTAATAATGAACTGTTGTGTTTTTATTAACTAACCTTAGCAAAGATTAATAAATATTGCAACAAATTAGCTAAAGCTTAGTTAAAGGTGTAGTAAGCAATTTCTGAGAAAGGCTGTTGATATTTGAAATCACCAATCAACATCCTCGCCCCACCCAAAAGGATCACACCCCGATCTTGATAGCTCCACCCCCAAATTCACAGTGTATGCGCCCCTTTCTGCTGATTGGCTACAAGTGTTTTAGTTCTCAGATCCAGTTTCATCAGCTAACATGGGATCTTATTGTAAAGTGTTACCAATAAAATTATGCTAAAATATACTTTTTGTCAACATACCAATACAATAGCATACAGATTACCATAAATCTAACAGACATGTGTCCACCAAAGCAGTAAAACACAGCGCTCATCACTGTCACATTTTACCCGGCGTCCAATCATAGTGAAGGAGGGGCGGGATATCTACCATACCGCCCACCCGCCGCTTACCGTACAACGTCAACGGAACAAAAAAAAAAAAAAAAAAACATACCTTCGAAGCTCAAGGCATTCTCAGAAGAGCATTTGGCATTTTCAAAATGCTTTGGTGGACAAGCACAAATCTCAAGATTGTAAGGAAAAATGTATTGGTTACTGTTGTCCACAAGTTAATTGGGTAACTATGATATGAGTTTGTTTTCCCCACCAGTGGGCGGGGCCTACTTGCTGATTGAATCTATTGAACTGGTGTAACTGGTGTGACAACAAAGCTTGTCATTTCAGTCAATAATAACCCATATCAACTGAATTAAGTTCTATATGAAAGGTTAGAAAAGCAGAAGTGTTTCCAGTGTGAATTGTTGTCATTTTTCCGGGATTGTTACACATTATCACAACATTGCACTGTTCCATTACCCCATTGGCTGAATATGACACAGTTTGTGTGCCAGTCACTTCCTGTGGTTATATTTGAGGGTGTGCTACACACATGGTCATGTAAATGACATGCGTGGTTTAGTTGTGCATGTGCGCTCTGATGTTTCCCTCTCTCATTCCTCTCTCAGAAGATGGAGATGAAGAACTTGAGCCTTGTCCAGGTGTGTAACACCATCTGTGAAGGTTTAATCTGTCAGAAAGATCTTCCGATTGAATTAAACCTTTCTGCAATGGTCTTGAGCTGACATTTCCTCTATATTCCTCTATATTAACCTCAGCTTAGAGTTTTTGGGAAGTCAGATTTGCTCTTCATTTCGGACGCATCAGAGCTTTCTCTAAAAGAGGTTATGAAGCCAGGTCCATTGCAAACTCTCCGTGTTTATGTGATAAACAGTGGTAGTTTTTCGTTATTTTCCCCTTGTCTTACTGTAACTGTGATTGTGTAATGTTGTGATGATAAAGGATTTTCCAAATGTATTTTTATTTTCCCAGTGACTTTTGTTTTGATTTAAAAACAGTCACAGTATTTTTGTCTTGTCTAAATCATTGGTTGAATTCACAGACTTGTTGTTCTGTTTAGCTAACAACATTGCTCAGATGTTGTTGTAAAATATTATTCATGTGGAGTCATCATTTAACTAATTTTGTCTCAGATTATTTGGGAGAAATTCGAATAGACTGGCTGTCTTTGACATACAGTAAAAGTATAGAGCTATGAATGTGAATACTTGAGACAGTTTGACACATGTAATCTCTTCTGAAACTTTGGAGGAGACACGTGTGAGATTACTGTCGTTTTTTGCTCAGGAAAAAAATCTTCAGAAAAATGTCCTCAGTTACTTCTTTTAGGGAATTGTCTAGTGACTTATAGTACATTGACTGTTAAATCCTCACTCAGAAACTGTGATGTTTGTGTTTCCTGCCGAACTCCAGAAGATGGATGGATGGATGGTTGGATGGGTGGGTGGATGGATGGAATAGTGGGTGGGTTGTATGGATAATGGATGGATGGTATTGTTTTTAGTTGGGTTGTTTGGATGTATGGATGGATGTATTGATGGATGGATGGATGGATGGGATGGGATGGATGGATGGGATGGTTTGTGGGTGGGTGGGTTGTTTGGATGGATGGATGGATGAATGAATGGATAGATGGGATGGTTGGTGGATGGTTAGGTGGGTAGATGGGTGGATGGATGGAATAGTGGGTGGGTGGTTGGGTTGTATGGATATTGGATGGATGGGATTGTTTGTAGTTGGGTTGTATGGATGGATGGATGGTTGGATGGGATGGTTTGTGGGTGGGTGGGTGGGTTGTTTGGATGGACGGATGGGATGGGATGGGATGAATGGTGGATGGTTGGTTGGGTGGATGGATGGGATGGTAAGAGGGTGGGTGGATGGATATATGGGATGGTTTGTGGGTAGTTGTTTGGATGAATGGATGGATGGGATGGTGGGTGGGTGGGTGGGTTGTATGGATGGATGGATGGGATGGGATGGGATGGGATGGGATGGGATGGATGGTGGATGGTTGGTTGGTTGGTTGGTTGGTTGGTTGGTTGGTTGGTTGGTTGGATGGTTGGGTGGGTGGATGGGATGGTTTGTGGGTAGTTGTTTGGATGAATGGATGGATGGGATGGTGGGTTGTTTGGATGGATGGATGGATGGATGGATGGATGGGATGGTTTGTGGGTATGTTGTTTGGATGGATGGATGGATGGGATCGATGGATGGCATGGTGGGTGGTTGGGTTGTTTGGATGGATGGATGAATGGATGAATTGGGTGGATGGGATGGTGGGTGGGTGGATGTATGGATGGATGGTAGGCAGGCAGATGATAGATAGATCGATCAATCCTTGATGAATAAAAATATTTATTTAAAAAAAGTACTTACTGACCCCAACTGTTATGCATAAACTGACCCTGAACAGTAGCGTATTTTATAGAGATCAGCTACTTACAGCCATGACTTCTGAGCTGATTTAGGGTCAGTTCATACATAACTTTAAGTTTGTGTCAGGTTCAGGATTGAAAATGAAAAATTGGTTGTACACATATACAAGCACAAACAGACTTGTGTTTCCAACCGATCGCACTTCCTCCATCCCATCTGCCACATCCGTTGTATTTGTCACAAGATCTGTTCTGTTGGGAGTGTGTGTGTGTGTGTGTCTGCCACCTTCCCAGCATCCATCTCTGCTTTCTGTCCATCTGATATTTACTCTACATCAGCTGTTTGAAATACTCTCTCATTATTTTTTCATATGACACTCAAAATGAGTGTACAGGAGGATTTATTAGAAGTTTGATATTTTGTGCATTTGTGGGAATTTTAGTACTGTTTTTACTCCATTGTTCCTGTTGTTGTTTTAAAGTGTGTGAGATGAGGCCTAACGGCCCAGCCGTAAACGGAAGGAAAGGCAAGTCTCTCCAGGCGTGTGTTTGCAGTGTAGATTTGCAATATTTTCCTCTATTTTCTCATCTGAGGGGACATTTCAGGGGCTGAGGGGCTGGGCAATATATCAAATAATCATAATATATTTGCATTTGATTTTAAAGTCACTATGAAATCTAAATTGATCTTATTTTCTTTCTTAATATGCTATCCTGGTCTTACTCTGCATGTAAAAAGCGAGTTTATAGTTAGATTTACCAAGTTTAATTCATATCTGTTATTCAGTATTGTGGCATTTTATTAATATATATTAATATATATATATATATATATATATATATTTTTTTTTTTTTTTTTTTTTATAATTTTATAATATTTTATAATATTATTTTTTAGTACATTTTTACTGTATTTTGCACACATGTATTGCCACTTTATTTAGCTATATCGCCCAGTCCTTTAAAATGTCTTTTCTTTTCTTAAAACTATTGCCATTGAAGGATTGATGCGTCACGAATCTTGCATGGATGAGTCGGTTTCTCTCTCTGTTTCTAGGTCAATCTCTCCCTCCTCACATCTCTCATATATCTCTCTTGAGTGGGTTGTCAGTGTTTTAATGTGTTTTGCTGTGAATAATGAGGGACATCTAGAGACATCTTAAATTGAATTTGGATTGTGTTGCATTAAAATCGAATTGTGTCTGGATAAATGTTTTACTCTAAACCGTATACAGCCAGATAAATGTTCAGCCTTTTCTGTTTAAAGCCAATTTTAGATGTAAAACGAGCAAACAAAAAACATTGTTTGGTTCTATACTCTTCCTACAGGGTGGAATTATTGAGATGCTACGTTTAATATAAGTGTAAATCAGTCAGTTCCACAGACTGAATTGCGTAGTAGGATGCAGTTACAGAGTTTGACCAGCAGATGGAGCACAATCATGTGTAGAAAGGAGCTGTTCACTCCTTCAGTGCTGAAGTGTCTTAGAATTATCCCCAGAATTGTTCCGTCTACCTCCCCAAATTTATTCACTGCTTTTGCAAAGATAAAATATAGACGCATGCAAACACTGATGTGTGAACTATACAGTGGCCTCAAAAAGTATTTGAATATCCAAGCCAGTCTGAAGGTATTAGATACAAAATATCAAACCAAGTGGCATTTATTTAAAATAAAAATTAGCACACATTCCAAGTGAAACAAAAAGAGGTTTGAAGGAGAGAAGAATGGCAAGGCGGAATTGATATTGTCTAAATGTCACATTTAGATTTTTTTAAGCATGTCTTAAGTTAAGCGTTCAAATAGGTTTTGCGGCCACTCTATCAATCCCTCACTTTCTCTGACACGCTACACGTCTTCTCGAGCCGTGTGTTAACGCTGCCTGTGTCTCTGTGTCAATGACATGCATGATAAGAGGTGACATGGGAGGACCAGCAGAGCTCAGTGGTCAGTGCTGGTCACTCATCTAACGGCCATCAGGAGGAGACACACATCGCTGTTCAGACAGGTTTGACCTCTGACCTCTCTGATCTTGACACTGTGCGCTTTTTCCTCTGAATGATTTTGAGCTCTAACTTTAAAGGGATAGTTCACCCAAAAATAAAAATTCTGTCCTCGTTTACTCACCCTAAATTTCTTCTAAAGCTATATGAGTCTTCTGTTAGACACAAAAGAAGATATTTTGAACAATGTCGGTAACCAAACGTTTTCTGGTCCCCATTGACTTCCATGGTATTTTTTTTTTTTTCACACTATGGAAGTCAATGGGGGGCATTTTAGCTCTATTTTCTTGTCTTTCAAGAGGCATCATAAAGGCAATTAATTCATTAGTTATTTTTAGTAAAAGAACATACATTTCAAATGTTTGGGATCGGTTTTAAAGAAGTGTTTATGCTCATTAAGTCTGCATTTAAAGGTAATTTCTGAGAAATGTTGTTGAAAGTGGATCAGACAGAGTACCACAACACACTTGCAGCCAATCAGCTGTAGGGGGCGTGTCCACTCATTATGGGGGAGGAGAGAGAGTGAGCAAGAGGGAGATTTGAAGAAAGACTGTAGAAAGAGAGGTGGCTGAGAGACATTACAAAAGAGGAAAGTTCAGAGAAATATCACTGGAAAAAGAAGGGATGATCAGGCATGAGCTTTAGGACCCACGTTAGAAAAGCCTTCCAGCATTGGAGAGAAGTGGGAAGGCCTGAAAACAGATGCCGAGGTTGTGTTGTTTCTGCTCCGTATGTGAGTAACGGTGGTTTTGTTGCTTCACAAAATCAAGATATGCTAATGTTAGCTATAGTAGGACAGTTTTGAGTGATGCAAGCATTGTTTTACTTTGCTTCAGCTATGATAGAGAGACATCCACTTTTGCATTTCGTGTTTGTGCATTTTTGGGGCCAGGAGGGGTGTGTTTGTTTGGGTTGATTTCAAATATCAACAGTGTGTCTCAGAAATCACTTAAAAATCAGTAAAAATAGTGTGAAATATTAAAATAACTTTTCTATTTTAAAATGCATTTTAGAATTTTAACATTTTTATTTGAAATAGTAAACATTTGACATTGTTCCAAAAAAGTTACTTTTGATCAATTTAATGTGTCCTTGCTAAATAAAAGTATTAATTTCTTTCAAATCTTACTAATCAGACAATTTTCATGCAAAAGTTTCCAATCAATACGATCTGAAAGAAATCAAATCATACTGATGATGATTCAAAATGACTCAATCACCACAGTCTGGTGACACCTACTGGTCAAAACGGTGTAAATGCAACACAAACTCAAAACATGCATAAAACCCTTTTACAAACCAGTTGTATTGAAAGTGTAATCTACATGCGATTAAAGGTGCACTATGTAGTTTTTGGCGCCTGCTTGAGTGCAGAATCTTGGGACGTGTGGTCTTCACCTCACAGCCAGTGGAAAATAATCAGGATTATTAATGTTACTGTAGTATGAAGCAGAGCAGGAGCGAATGTTGTGGAGCTGAACGAGGTGCTGGAGCGATTCTTAATGAGAGACGAACGCGACACACGCCTCGTGAGCAGTGGGACTTTTATTATGACACAGTTGCCGTCTTCGCTTCCGCTTTTCCGGTCATGAGTATGAGGTAACGCAGCTCTGTTTATCATATTAGATACATTTGAGTGTGTTGAAAACGATATTATAACGTTACTCTGTGTGTTCGTTCGCGGCTGCTGTGAGACACTTGTTGCACACTGCAGTAAGATAGATCCATATTAGAATATCATATTAAATGATGGATGGCTGTGTTGATAAATGACATGCAATTAATTTTAAAATTTCTGTATTATTGTTACTAAAAAAAACGCTGCATCTATTTATGCTATGTTAACTACTTGACAAAATAGTGTTTTTCTTCTGAGGCATGGTAAAACCATGGTACTCTCGGAAAATCAAGAAAATTAGATTTAAACTTTAAGACTAAACATGTTGAGCTATATTACAATGATTCGTTTAGTCTTTTAGTAGTCTATTAAAACATATATTAAAGCGTCTTTGGTGTTTCCATGGTTTCTACAAAATAGAACCGGAAACTGAGGGTAACGTGGATATGACACCATTGACAGGCAGCGCACTCACATGTCCCGGATCCTTGGTTAAAATTGCGATTTTCTTACAATTTACAAATAGTTGGAAACAAGCGCTCAACTGAACTAATTATTTAACACTGACCTAGTGGTTTTTGGATATTTTACTGCAAACATTTTACATATTCCAGCTTTAAGTAAATCACCTAATGCCATTAAATATAGAGTGTCTGTATAATGTTATTTAAACTACAGCGATTGTTTTATGGAGAGCTTGGTTAATCAGGCCAATAAGAGACTATTAACTAAAATGCATATGTCTACAAATTTATAAAACTTAGCACCCTAGTGGTGAACCATTGAAATTTCAATCTTTTTGAAACAGTTATGCTGTAACGAAGCCTTGTTTACTGAAATCACATGACTTCGCTCGAATCACTGGCTTGAAACAAATGATTCGCAAAAGTTTTTCAAACACGCCCATCTCCACTACACATGCTCTCTTTCATTGTGCGTTCACCTTGTACAATCAGTCCTCATTCAAAAAAGAAATGCTCTTGATTTCAGGAGCATCTCATTAAACTACATGAGATGTTCATCTCCACTCCACAAAACTGACGGAAATTATAGAGCGGCGCACGATGAATACAGCTTCAGATGAGTGTATCACCGTTTTACTGAGCTAAACGAAAACGAGACGACAGTGAAACGAGTGTGACGCCACAGGACATCGTTTCTCTTCCTCTGAGGTTCTGGATCCTGAATAGTTTTCTGATGAGACGGTTGTGTGGGTGTGTGGGGGGGTTAATAGGGTCCGTATCAGGTCCGGCTAATGAATGTCCCATCAGTGCAGCCGTCTGTGTGGAATGGGATCATCTTGTGGGTGATTAATGCATGAGAAATGTGCTTGGGTACACAAGATCATGCACGCGGGGTCGTTGCGTGATTAATGCGGCGGCGATTCAAAGCGCGGCTCAAAAGAACAATGAAGAAATGAGAAAAAAAACGAGCCATATCAGCAGATTGTGTTCTTTGTGAAGAAGACGCAGATAAAGAATTTAAATATGGAGAGGAGGAGGAGGAGGGTGTCCAATTAGTGCAAAACGGTGTCCTTATATTCCAGCGTCATTATATAAGACTCTAAACGGGCATCAAACAAATGATTTAAAAGAGGAGATCTGTGATCAGTGACAATTAGGGCTAAACTGAAGGATGGGCAGGACACCTCTCAGAGATGGTTCAAGAGAACAGTGATTGTCTGACTAGTCAGTTTGGGAGCTTTAGTATTTTTAGCATTGCTTTGGATAGGTTTGGCATGCTAACAATAAATGGTTATGATTACTAAGCTCCGGTTACTATTGAAACAGTGTTCTGAGATGTGCGCTTTTGACTGAGCATTAGCTGGTCCAGTCTGAAAAATGCATTGAACAAAATTTTAACAGTTGGTGCCAGATTTTATTGGTGATTTCAAACATGAAATTTAATCATAACAGCTTTGGAGAATTTGTTGTTTCAGTATTCAGAGATGGGAGCTTAACTTGGATGACTGAAATACCTGTCCGAGAGGCATTTGAAAGATGGCTGCTGAGTGAAATGACTGGCCTTAAAGGGATAGTTCACCCAAAAATTAAAATTCTGTCACCATTTATTCACCTTCATGTTGTTCCAAACCTGTATGAGTTTCTTTCTTCTGCTGAACACAAAAGAGGAAGACATTGAAGAATGTCGGTAACCATATACTATGGAAGTCAAAGGGACTGTATTCTTCAAAATGTCTTTTTTAATGAATTCATACAGGTTTGGAACAACTTTAGGGTGAGTAAATGATTACAGAATTTTCATTTTTGGGTGAACTATCCCATTTTGGTTCAAACTGACAGCAATTGCGGTGCAGTTTCAGTCAGAGTTCGTTGTTTAAGGTGAAATGAGGGACTTGCGGTTGAGGCTGATGTGATGTGGTTGTATCAAAATTTGATTTGATAAAACTCGTGGCCATTTAGAGATTTATGCATCATTCACGATGTGCTGCATTATGCATGGCTGTGAATGATGCCTGCAGAATGTCCATTTTTAGAGGCAAGAATACTCTTTTTTTTGTCAAATTAGAGTGATAGCTTATTTTTATGTTTTATTTATTGATTTATTGTCAATGTGTCAAAAGCTATGGCTTGTTTAAGTCAAGAAGTGTAGAGGAACTCAGTGGCCACCAAAGATAAAATTGCTGTGTGTAGAGGAGCTTTTTGGTTTTGTGTTTTTGTATACTTCCGTTCAAAAGTTTGGGGTCGGTAAGATTTTTAAATGTTTTTGAAAGAAGTCGCTCACCATTGTTGCATTATTTGATCAAACACATTGTGAAATATTCTTATAATTTAAAATAACTGTTTTCTATTTGAATATGTTTTAAAATATCATTTATTCCTGTGACGATAAAGCTGAATTTTCAGCATCATTACTCCGGTCTTCAGTGTCACATGATCCTTCAGAAATGATTCTAATATGCAGATTTGATATTATTAAATGCGTCCTAAAGTATTCATTTCTTACTGACCCACAACATTTTCAGTAAATGTACACTAGTTATTGTGCTCAGATATTGTAGCATATCTGTCAGTGTTATGTTTAGCATCCATAAACACATAGGATTGGTGTGAGGACCTGGTGCAGATGATGTAGCAGGTTATTTCTCTTCAAGGTTTGTGGAGACTGTCCTCCTCCTCCTCCTCCTCCTCTCTTCTATTCTTCTTTCTTTCCACAGGTCTTTTTTAAAATTCATTCCCGTCTGCATGTTCTATTAACATTCCTCTGGTGTTTCAGGGTTTGTTTTTAAGCAGGACTGGCTCCTCTTGGTGTTTTTCCTCTGAACTGTGATTTATTTTTCTTTTCTCTGTGTATCATGGAACTTGAAACGTGTTTGAGGTTTTATCTGCTTGTTGTGTCTTGGATTTTCCTCCTCCTATTTTTTTTATGTTGTTGTTGTTGTTGTTGTTTGTGTTGTTGTTGTTGTTGTTGTTGTTGTTGTGTTCCCTCCCGTGTGTTTTTGCCCCTGGTTTCTCCTCCCGTCTTTCTGCACACCTCCTCTCACACCCCTCTCCTCTGTCTGTCTGTCCATTTTTGTGATGTGACCCCCTCCCCCTAACCCTCCCTCCCAGAAGACACGGACTCCCCCAGTCAGACAAACTCAGGTCTGTCCTTTCTTCTGCTTTGCTTTTCTCGTCTTCTTCCATGCCGTGTCCCAGCTCCTCTCTGTTTGTCGCACTCCAGTTCATTCACCCTGCTGGAAGAACCACATCATACCGGCTTAAAGGATAAAGATCGATTGATTGAGCATCTAGACTATCTAAAGGCCCGTTCACACCAAGAACGATAACTATAACAATCCACACCAGCGGATGATATTGTTCCACTTTAAATGCTCAAGCTCTTTGAGGTCTGGTGGATTCTGATCGGCTGTTAATGTTTTTATCAAAAAAAAAAGCCTGAAAGTGATTCCAACGATATTGTTTCTCTACACCGTTATGGTTGTGATGTGGACTTTGCTATTCTTTTATATTTATATATATTTATATAACATTTATTTATAATTTTATAATATTTATAATATTATTATTAATATTTATATGTATATATATTTATATTTATATATATTATATATAACTTTTTATATTTAAGTTTTTTTTAACTATATCTTTATCGTTATATTTAATGTCCTTGGTGTGAACCGGCCTTTAGGCTACCTAAAGACTAGTGTGAATGAACTTGAAACCATCAGAAGCTGTTTTTATATGGATATTCCAGCAGGTCAGACTGAAATATGCTTTGCAATGTAATTTATAAACAATAAATATCAAGGTTGATCTCACAAAGAGAATGTTTTTTTCACCCCATTTAAAAAAAAAAAAAAAAAAATTAAAAAAAAGAATTTCTGCAATGAGATTTGGGGAATGTGTCACAGGGGAGAAATGTGTCAAATCTTAATGATCGAAGAATTGGCTTTATTTTCTTTAAGCAAATTATAATAATACAATAAATATTATATTAAAATAATTTAATTTATTTCTAATATATATATGTGTGTGTGTGTGTGTGTGTGTGTTATAATGGAGACATAATTTGTTAGATGTTGCATTTTCTTCTTGGTTCGGTTCGCTTTTACAAGGCAACATTTCAAAGCGTACCAAAATGTGTTTATGCAAGTAGATTTCAAGTCAAGTCAAATCACTTTTACTTATATAGTGCTTTATACAATACAGGCTGTTGCAAAGCGGCTTTACTGTGAAAACAGGGAAATTATGAATTAATTAATATTAATAAAATTAATATTAAGATTCCCTAACAAAGCAAGCCAGAGGTGACTGTGGCAAGGAACCCAGACTCCATTAGATGACAGAAAGGAGAAAAATCTTTTGGAGAAAGCATATAATTTATAATTTATAATGCACTTAAAGTAGGAATACGGCTTTATCGGGACAGCATTATCGCAATGCATGAGGAAGAGCAACACTGCTACTTTTTATATAACACATTTCCTTTTATGAATTATGATATTGCTTGGTTCGTTGGTTCGTTGGGTCGGATTGCTTTCTTACCTCAACCGAACCACTCCACAATTTGCAATTGGGCCAAGGCGATCTCAGAGCCATTGTTTTGGTGCGAGCACGTTTGCCGTGTTCATATATGAATAAACGAACTGAACTAAGGGAGAAAACGCACCAGATTCTGAAACAAACGCTCCAAATGAGCCAGGTGTGAATACATCCTCAGACATTTCTCATTGCATAGAACTTTTTGGCATAAAGTGTTCTTTAAAATTGAGTCATGAACCTTTGGGTTCCATATAGAATCCCTCTGAACCTTTTGATTTATTTATTTTTGTATGTGAATACATATGAGCATTTGTGAGATTCAACCGTTATCCGTTTGGACTGCAATACACATTAGAGTCTACAGTAATATAATGAGCGTAAAAACTGTAGAGGGGTAAATGCTGGGATTGTGCTTGAAAAGCAAACATCATCTCTTTCTGCTTTACTGGCCTTTTACGCCTCTTCTCTGCCCTTTTTATGAGCATTTTATTCACCTGGTTCCAGAGTTACTTTCTGCTGTGAAGCTCATGAGTTTACTTACCAGCTCCAGTCATAATCACGTGCGTTTTCCCATTCGAGTTCTTCATATTGACTTTAAATAAATATTCAGTTACAAATTAAAATCCGAAAAGAGGTACAAGGTGTATTTAATGTTTTATGAGGCACTGAGTCATTGTTGAACAATTTAAAACACAAAAACAATTTAAAAGTGTATTTGTAATGGTTTTGAAATTAGTATCTTGTGCTCGGCAAGTAACAGTAATATTGTGCAATATTATGACCATTTAAAACTGTTTTAATGTATTTTAAAATGATTTGATTCCTTTCAGCGTCATGACTCCAGTCTTAAGTGTCACGTGATCCTTCAGAAATCATTCGAATATGCTGATTTGGTGGAAACTGTGATGGGTTTTGTGAAGAATTTTTCATGAATAGAAAGTTCAAAAGAACAAAATCAGTTTTAGATCGATTCAATGCATCCTTGATTAAAATAAAAATATTCATTGCTTTAAAAAAGACAGTCTAAACTTTTGAACGGTAGTGCATATAGACAAATGTAAGCTGTTTGAGAGTGTAGAGTGACTGACTTGTCATTCGCAATGCTTTATTTTCATTTTCACAGTAACATTTTTTTTCTTTTTTTTTGATTGGTGGATCTCTTATCATGGCCAATGTAATAATTCCACATGAATTTGGTTATTCAAAACTAAAAAAACTTTTAAAAATTGAAATCTCACTGCATCCGGTTACACTTTATTCAATGGTCGTATTTAGACATAATACTAACTAAAAGTAACTTTGCAAATACTAACCCGAGCCTAACAGTTTACGTCTACTAATACTCTAATAAGAGTTAGGTGAAATGTGGTTGCAAAGTTACTTATAGTTAGTCTAGTATCTGAAGTGGACCATCGAAATAAAGTGTAACCAAAAATGGTTCTCTGTGGAGAAAAGGAATGGGATTTTGTACAGAACCCGACTGTTGCGTACAGTTTTTGGTTATGGCTCGAGCTAATGAAGCTGGCTTCATGAGTACAGATATATCACATCATGGCTATTTCCATAAGGTGTTAATATCAGTTTAGGTTTTATTTGCATACACTTTCATCTTCTTTTACTGGTGTGCTTGTTTTTGAAAAATTTGAAAAATTGTAAAGCAGTAGAGAAAATGAGGTGTGTTGTGTAGTTTAGGCATTACACAAATCTTACAATAGTGATACAAAGATTCAAAATGTTTGACTGCGGATTGACTTAGGGTAAGCATTCTGAACACTCTCAGTTATGAGCGTGGCTTTAAGCTTAAAAACGTGTATGAACTTCACTATAGTGCTATTAAATCCAATTAATCTAATGATTCTGAGAGCACTAGTCATTGGGTAATTTGCTGAACATGTTAATTACTTAACAACACAATTGCTATTGGCAAGAGAAAATTGCTATTGACATTTACGGCACCTGCACTGACAAAGACAGATGTAGTACGCTTTACACGGCTCAGCGGCGCAAACAAGTTCAGTCATTTGCTTGTGCAAACAGACTAGTTAAAGTTGTAGCTTGTCATCTTGCAACTGAAAAGGTCTCAGTAGTTTATACGACTTATGCTGAAAAACAAGCCTCAAATTGTGCTTTTTGGGTGATTTCCATACTAGTGGGGAAAAAGTCAAATAGATTTGAATTAAAGGAGGAACCCATACCCATAATATCATAGGGCCGGTTGCACCAGCTGGACGTAAAAAATTCGGGTGTAAGCTCTACGCTGGACTTAGTTACATCCAGCTTTCCGATGAATCTTTACACCTGTTGCACCATCGAAAACTAGGACTAGGTGTAGATGCGCGTACATGCTGATATGTTCGACCGCACTGTTAGTTGAGACACGTTCGCGTTAATATGGTTACAAATGTGAATTTATTGGCTCCAACAAATAGATGAATAGATGAAAAATTACCGTTGGGCCGAAAAAAATTAAATTACTCAGATTGTAAAACAAGAAAAATTATTGAGCAATTCTGTAAGTATATGCATATTTTGGTATGCAAGCAAAACAATTCAGTAACGAATAAAAAAAAGATTTTTATGTGGCAAAAGATAACAGCTGTTTACACAAAGTACAAATTTATGGAGCAAGTTATAGGCTAGACCTGTTTACACGGTGTACAGAGTTGCCTACACAAATCTATAGAGCCAGTTATACTTTAATAACGCTTTCAAATTTAGCAGATAATCCCGACCCGCTTTTAGTACCGAGGACAGCTCTGAAAAACACGACAGCTGATCATGGAGCCTGTAAACCAGACGCTCCATCATCTCAACATTTTTATTTTCCTTTATTTTCATCATGGAAACAAGTCAAGACTTCTCACTTTACACCTACCTTTGACTTGGTGTAACATTTAGTCTCAGACGTGCGCTACGCCCAGATGGTGCAACGGGCATTAATTCTACTCCGGACTTAACACGTATTTTACGTTAAGCTTAGTCTTACGACCGGATGTACGTCCATAGAGACTTGGACCAGTAAGCAACAACACAGAACACTCAAGCAACTGCATAGCAAAATGTTTTAAATCCACCTTAGCAACCACTTAAAATACCATAGTGACCACATAACAGACTAAAAACTCAAAACACCTTAGCAAACATATGCAGCACCAAAGAAAAGGCAACCATCAAAACCTGCGTTACTGAGGAACACTACATCCTACAGCATGTAACTTGATTGGATTTTGCACATAGACTGTATTTATATTGTATGATTTGATTTAACAAATTATACTTTTACATTCAATGCTTGGAAGTGTGCCTCGGGTTTGTGTGACTTTTGTGAGGAATTTAAGCAAATCCCAGCTAAGCTACTCTAATAAATATACTTAAGTATGCCTAAAAAGATCAGAGTTAACCTCTTGATTATTAAATGTACTACCTCCCCCTGCAATTTGAATAAATGCTTTATTTATATATATTTTTCTGCTATGGCCTGCATCATTTACAGTGTGCCAATGTGTGTGTGAAGACATTTACCCAGCAGCTTATTATTAATGGTGACAGGTATTGTGATTAATGGACAATTTGGTATTAAACAAACAAATATGTCTTATTTTTAGATGGTAGTTAAAAGTGATTGCTCAGCGGTAGTGTGCTCAGCGGTAAAGCTTTCTTGATTAAAGGGATAGCTCACCCAAAAAAATGGAAATTCTGTCATCATTTACTCACCCTCATGTTGTTCCAAACCTGTATGAGTTTCCTCCTTCTGTTGAACTAAAAATAAGATATTTTGAAGAAAGTTGGTAACCAGACAGTAGACGTAGGCATTGACTTCCATAGTAGGAAAAAAAAATACTATGGAAGTCAATGGCTACCGTCAACTGTCTGGTTACCAACTTTCTTCAAAATATCTTCTTTTGTGTTCAACAGAAGAAAGAAACTCGTTGGTTTGGAACAACATGAGGGTGAGTAAATGATGATAGAATTTTTATTTTTGTGTGAACTATCCCTTTAAACCATTCTACATTATATATCATTATATACCACATTATGTATCAAATGCTTCATTAGTGAATGGGTCAACAGATCTGTTCCCATCTAACCTCACAACAACCTTCCAAACATGCAAACTCATTGATGCCTGCTGTGATCCATAGGTGCTATGGATGTCGAGGAACGAACGCGGCAGATGAAACTGAAGATGAACAAGTATAAACAAGGAACAGGCTCGGACTCCAGGCTGGAACAGGACTATAACAAGGTAATACTGGTGCTCTACCACTATTATCCTTAAAAACGTACATTTAAATGATTATATACAGTTATGCTATAGTTAATATAGTAAAATGCTGCTGTTGATCACTCATTTCAACTCCGTTAGATAATTTGGGGTGTTTTCTAGTATTATTATTTGTATTTAAAATACATTTATCCATTCATTAGTATTTCTGTATGCTGGTCAGCATGCTTCAGCGACATATACGACTACATTTCCTTCCCTTTGTATCCTTTTAACCATTGTACAGGTCTGTGAGTTCTGCAGAATTCTATTAAAACAGATAAAGAAGAGGTTTATTTACTCTGTCTGACAGGCTTATGGGAAGGCGCCATTTAGGACATAATGTTTATAATCATCATAGCAAGCCATGAGCACCTTATAAATAAATATGTTGCATAAGACCCTACAATTCCACATCATGTCTGTCCAAAACAAAATCGCCAGGAATACATTGGCATAAACGCAGTGGCATTTTCTCTTAATGTTTACTTGCAGTTCTTTTTAGAGCGCATTTTATCAAAAACAATAATTCATTTTACATTTATGTATTTGGAAGATGCTTTTATACAAAGCGACTTGTATTTAAAGGTACGCTATGTAATTTTTGGCTCTCTAGCAGTTAAAAAAACAAAACTGCATGCATTTTGTGAAAGAACATTGTTTTGGTTGTGCTTTGGCTCTGCGTGACTGCGGATGAATATGACGCTTCACAGTAGATAATGTTTTATGTTGAACCAGTGTCGTCAAAAGTTCCGACTTCGATACCAAATCGGTACTGAAATTTTAAAAATGTGACGCTTTGAGCGCTGTTGAGCAGATTCGTAAACACCTCTGATTGGCTTTGTGTTCACGTGGTCATTAGATGTCAAAGTAAAGCCAGTGTTGATTCTTGTTTTATTACGAGCTCTGCTGCGTTCTCTTTTTGCCAGCAGACTCTCCTGTGTTCGACATTTTTTTTTTTAAACGTGTGATTCTCTGGCGGTTGGCTCCATGTCAACCCTCATTGCTCAACTAACCTATGCCACCTCCACACCATAGATGCGTCAAAATAGCCGGAGCTACTTTTCTTTATTTATGAATATTAAAAAACACACGGGCGAGTGACATAAGTACACAATTTTCCGTGAAAACCATAGTGAATTAGGGTGAAAACACATTTTGTAAGAAGGATTGGCTCATTATTTAAATTTTGTTAAGAAAAAGTTACATAGTTTACTTTTAAAGTATATGTAACAGAGTTTATAAGAACGGGAAGAACGAGGTGGGAACCGGCGAATGTTCAACATAACTTTTAATATCCAAAATAAACAAACAACAAAACGAAAGTAAAATTCTCTGTGAGGAACTGCCGGTCACACAAACATAGTAAAACTAACATAAAAGCCAGGCCTGGTCCTCTCTCGTCCTTCACTGTCGTCACTCCTCTTTTATGCTTCCGGAGCTCCTCCGTGAGAGATACGAGACCGGTGCAGTGCGCAGGTGACGCGAGTGATAATGAAAGTAAAATTCTCTGTGAGGAACTGCCGCTCACACAAACGTAGTAAAACAACATAAAATCCAGGCCTGGTCCTCTCTCGTCCTTCACTGTCGTCACTCCTCTTTTATAATTCCAGAGCTCCTCCGTGAGAGATACGAGACCGGTGCAGTGCGCAGGTGGCGCGAGTGATAATGAAAGTAAAATTCTCTGTGAGGAACTGCCGCTCACGCAAACATAGTAAAACAACATAAAATCCAGGCCTGGTCCTCTCTCGTCCTTCACTGTCGTCACTCCTCTTTTATGCTTCCGGAGCTCCTCCGTGAGAGATACGAGACCGGTGCAGTGCGCAGGTGATGCTCATTATCACTCGCGTCACCGGCCTCGCGCCGTTCCCTCACGGCTCTCGCCCACCCTGCTTGTCACAGTATACATTTTATCAGTTTCCTGGGAATCGAACCCATGACCTTGGTATTGTTAATGCAATGCCCTACTGTTAGAGCTGCAGGAATTTCTTATTATTTAAGGTCTTTATTTAAAAGTGAAGTGTGAAATTTCTACACCACTAGCACACCAAAAGGAAATGCAAAAATAACGATAGTTTCGAAATACCCAAAAAATACGATTTCTATGACGATTTCTGCCCTACTCTCTATTTACTCTGACTAGTTTTGATTTTGTCTCAAGCATTTTTTTATTTGTTGTCTGTAAGCATCTAACTGCTTGTGTTGTGTTTGTTCTGCAGCGTTCAGGCAGGGATCCGCAGCGGGGAGAAAACCTCTCGGCCAAGTCTTCGGACAGCGATGTCAGCGACGTGTCCGCTGTGTCGAGAACCAGCAGTGCATCTCGATTCAGCAGCATGAGCTACATCTCTGTCCAATCAGAACGGCCGCGGGGCAGCCGGAAAATCAGGTGAGACGGCCTTTTCTGAAGTCAGGATCACTGTCAAACCTGTGTGGTGTAGTTCAGTTGAGGAACAGTCTACAGTGTGTGCTTCTTAAGTTTGTTCTATGAGGCCATGTACAAACTGCAAAATTTTGGGAGTGACAACTGCATTTATTTGCAGGAGTGAAATAAACATGTCTCGAAAAACATAGGTGGCAATAATTGAACCCGATTGGTGTTAGCTGTTTGACCAAACTAATGTTAGATTCTGGAAACCGGTGTTATTTTAGTATTATTTATATACTGTTACAGTATTTAGTAATATTTTTGTATTTTTACTTTTCATTTTAGTTTGTTTTAGTAATTTTATATGCTTTTAAAAACAGCAAAACTAGACAAAAAGCTGTAGAATATCCACGCCTAGTTAGTAGAGTTAGTAGATAAAAATGGCTTTGGTGCGTAAGCTCAAAAAACATCAACGTTCAACAAGGAGAGGAGCTCGCACACATAATAGTAGAAGATTTCTTACAAAAACCCTTTATTTACAGGCCAAAAGGAAAGACAAAATGTTGTAGATTCACATCGTCATGATCGTAACAGACAATAGCACACCTGATTCTATTTATATAAAATTGTTTTACCATATTACATCCAATAAAGTAAATTCATAATGTTGATTTAAAAATGCATATAGCTTGTACACTAACATATAGACTTTTTGTCAATTGTACAAAATCTTTTAGAAATTATAGAAAATAATAATACAACAACAAGTTTTTTTTTCCTAATCATGAATATAAATGCAACATTATCCAAAAACAACATAATAATTTCAAATATAATAATACGAACATTGTGTTTAGAAATAAATCCAACTAAAGAGCTTATATCAAAAACATCACAAAAAGCAATAAGGCAAGTATTTTTAAATCAACTTTTTGTGTTTACTTTATTGAAAAATTGTATTGTGAATCAAAAATGATTTGTCTTTGCTTTTGATCTCTAAATAAAGTATTATTTTTATAAGAAATCTTCTACTGTATGTGCCGAGCTCCTCTCATTGTTGAACTTTATGTGCATTTTTATTAGTTTTGTTTTTTTTGTATATTTCTATTTACCTTTTAATTTATTTTTATTTCAGTTTTAGTTGCCAAGGCAACATTTATAACTTTTTCGTCTAAAATTTGTATTTTATTTCAGCTTTATTTCTAAAAAACTATAGTTTTAGATTTAGATTTAGTTTTAGTTAACACATAACTACACTGCTGGAGACATATTATCATCTGACAGTTGTTAGTAAACCAATGTCAACAGAGGCACCAAGTTTATGCATGTTTAGTCTCAGTGTCACACGGTTTGCACAAATACCACCCACAGTCTGTTCACACACCATCTAAATGCATATTGCACGCATAACTGGCAAGCACTATGCAAAAACCAGCAGTTCCAATCTGATTGACTGGCTTCTATGAAATTTCTGATCAGTCAACTATGTTTCCACATAGTCATATTTACCAGGATTGTGCGCCGTTCAGAAATTAATTGAGAATTCCTTGAATAGATTCCAGTTAAATTCCTGAATTTTAATTTGGAATGCGTACAGGATGCGTAAATAATTTCGCAAGAATTGAAACCCAAAGCAATTCATATGTCATTTAGTACAGCAAAGTTTGTCAAAGAAATTTAAAAAGCCTTGAAGTTTAAGGTTCATAAAATCATAATGTCTGTGAAATACACCGTATTTTTTGTAATTTTAGACATTTATTTTTTTCTCAACCGATTGCTGGTGGACATGGATGTGCAATTATTTATTGTGGTGTCATTCATTCAGCTTCTAAAAACGAAACAAACTGTGGTTGGTCACTTTACTTGTCAATCAAACAGTCTAGTCTAAGTGGGCGGGCCTTGTCCTGAAAATGCTAATAGTTAAAATTCTGACTGCACCAATACTATATGAATACTATAAATATTGTTGGCTCTGGGGTGAATTGCTTTTTATGTTAATCTTGTTTAAGTCGCCTGGGATATAAGCATCCGCAAAGTTAATAAATGTCAATGTATTGAACATTAAACTAAAAAGAAAATTTGCAAATGGGTCAAGATGTGTTTCATATCTAAATATTTCAGGCATGTATTTGGTTATAGAATGAGGTTATCACTCCTATAAATATCTGCTGTGCACAGAACAGGATTAAACACTCAGAAGAGGAATGATGATCTTCTTTAGCTGCAGTGTGTACATGGCCTAAGAGAAACAGCATCTCTGTAGGGTTCGTCATTATGTGGGTCCGAGAGCATTCAAGGTTTGGTTCTATTTAGGTGAGTTTGGCACCAAACCACTTACTTTGTGGCCACTGGCATGGAAGAAATCCGCTCAGAATGATCCAAAACGCCGCCTTTGGGGTGTGTTTGTAAAATGTGCAGTGAGCAGATTGTCTTTAGTGTGATATATGATTGGTTTCAACAAACTTAATAAAGTCATTAGGGCTCGGACAATAAACCGATGCATCACGAATAGAGAAATGATTCTAGGTCGATTTTGAGATTTTCCGAATGCAATGCGATTCTCTCACGAATAATTTCTGAGCTTAGTTTTTAACAGCAAATGGCACTGCGTGCTTTAGAAACAGCCGTACTCTGCTTGCTTTCAATTCCTTACGCACACCACTTGAACCTTCTATAAAATAATCATTCATAAAATTTGAGGTTGAAGCGAATTACAAGGGTGTTTGCAGTGGGCTGTTTACATTAATTTCGTGTCATGAAAGCATCCTGAGGTGTAAGTACATTCTCAGTCTCAGCCGAATGCACGAGCGCTCTTCTTCGTGAGTATTTGAGTATGCAGTTAAAATCTAGCCTAGAGCGCCATCTGCTGTTAAAAACCAATCTCAGAATTGATTCGAGAGAGAATCGCAACGCATTTGGAAAATCTCAGAATCGATCCACGTATCGTATTTTTGTTGCAGCCCTAAAAGTCATGCATGATGACAGTTTGAAAAATGCAGACTCTCTGCAGTCATTCGAATTGCAGACTCGAATTTGGTGGTCAGTAAGACTAAAAAGTAAAAAAGTAAAAATGTACTTTTATTAAGAAAGGATAGAGTGAATTGGTCCCAAGTGATGGTATAAAGATAAATGTGCCATCACAGGATTAAATGTTAATTTTAAAATATTTTAAATGAGTAAACAGTTCATTTAAATAGCAATAATATTTTACTGCATTACTGCTTTTACTGTATTTTTGACTAAATAATTGTGGCCTCGTTGTGCTCAAGAGACTTCAAAAACATTTAAAAAAATTAACCACCTCATTTGCCTTATCTTCTCACTCCGTGCCAGTGAACACAAACACTTTTATTGAAATGCTAGTAAATAATCCCCGGTAACCTAGTGCAGTCCCATATAATATGCTAGAGGTGTATATTTTAGTACTGCACTGAAACACATTTTTGTTCTGTTTTATGTACATACTGTCTGGCTTCTGTTGTTTTTACTGTTTGCATTGCATTATTTTATTGTGTTGTCATTCATTCATTCTTTCTTTACGTTTACATTCAGGTAGTGTTGACACCTATTTTCACTGTGCTTCATTTTTGTTCTGCATGCTGCTTGCACCTCTGCTTCTACTTCTGCCGGCCACGCCCACAGCAAGGGGCGGAGTCTCTCCAGGGAGGGGGAGGAGTTGGTTGAAGAGGCGTTACAGGAGGAAAAAGAGGAGGGAGGGTTAGAGGAGGACAGAGGGAGGAAAAGAGGAGGGGGACGGGCAGGAAAGCTGAAGAGACAGACAAATAGTGTAGACAGAGAGGAAGCAGAGCTGGAGGAGTCTGAAGAGGGCGTGGCCCAGAGGACGGTGTCAGAGGCGGACCTCAGGTAAACTGTAGTCTCCATGGCAGCCAACTGTATCTTATACCAATGGTTTTCAATACTGGTCCTGTGGACCAACGCTGCATTCACGCCATGCCGTAATTGGCGTAATTTCATGATGGAATCACGTGACGTTCTACTCAGAGCTGTTTACATCCTCGGAATTATGTGGTCCAAGTAGGAGCTCGCCGAATATTCCCAGCTTACAAGTAGAAATTACGAGCTCTACGAGGACGTGAACACTTTTTACAAGTTAAAATCTCGTAATTACGGGAATCACGACATGGTGTGAAATCGCACATCACCCGCTCTGTACATTTTGTATGTCTCCCTTATTTTACACACATTGATTCAGATCATCAGCTTATTAGGTTAGAGCTCCTGAACTGTGGCTGTGTCTGAAATCGCCCCCTATACCCTCATTCACTATTCCCTACATTAGTCCACTAATATAGTTCACTTGAGGAAGCGAATAAAAACGAGTGAGTGAATTCAGACACTTGAGTGTGCCAGAAGGGCTGCCGTTTTTGCATAGTTTGTACTTGATGTTTAATAATTATTTGAAACTTAGCAAACTGGCAGCTCCAGTAGTAATGAAACAATTTATCTTGAACCCTTTCATGGATACTAGCATGTTTAAACCTTAATTAAACATTTTAATCAATTAAAAAGGAATTTATACCAGTATGATATTACAGTGAACCCACATTGGACCAGCGGTTTGGGAAATGGATGAATGGATGATTCAGATGCCGGTGCCATCTGTGGGAATTCATTTGGTGCACAAATCTCACTGTGCACCATGGGTATCCTCTAGCCCTTGAGTGTACATAAGGTGTACACTCGTTATTGCGGTGCATTGTGGGACTGAATGAGTGCACTCGATAACGTCCAATATTGTTTCAAACACCACTACAAATGGCTGTCCACTCAAATAGTGCCCTATTTAAGGGTATAGGGTGCATTTCCGGACCCAGCCTGAGTGTTTCAGATAAGAGAGACATACAAAATGTGCAGGCAGCTGGATCCCCTGGACCAGGATTAAAAACCAGTCTTACTGTAAACCATAGCTACAAGATAATGCAAACAAACATGCAACTATTCTGTTAATGCCTAAAAAGATATAAGATGACAACCATTCATAACATAGTTGAGTGCAGATTTGGGAATAGGGAATTGCAGAGTTCTATAGTTGGAAATTAGGTAATTGAGTTAAGGATACTTACTTTATTTTAGGACGACCTAAATAATAATGTACTGTAGTCCCAGATATAGCTTGTTGGTTATGTATACATTAATATAGGAAACTTAATCTAAACGTGCCAATTCGAGTTCAGTGAAATGAGTGTATAGATACAGTAGATTGCAAGCCATGGTGATCCGCTCATGATAAATGAATCCAGCCCTGTGCTAGTGCTGTTTTCCTTATGTTTATGTATGCTTAATGTCTGTATGTCATTTTAATGTGCTGCTGTTTGTGTGGGGTGGCGACTATAATTCAACACTTATGAGGACTTTATCTGAGGTTCATGTCATGAAATGTGAAAGTCTTTATTTCAGTGTCCCCAGACCTTCAAATACCTCTTTTACCCCAGCAAAAAGGCCTCCATTCAGATACAGCTTTCATACTCAATTGGCACATAACCTTGTTAGCAGTCACTCAACAGTTGCACATATTGGTGAATCTCATACATTTTTCATTAAAATATGTTCAGGTCAAATTTCACCCCAGAAAATTATAAAATATAAACACCTTTAGGAATTTTGAGATTATTTTCATGACAATTAAGCAGTCCCTGATTATATTATAGGTTATTAAAGTGCCCCCTGTAATGTTTTAAAGATCAAAATGGAGTTATTATCTCCTAAAAGAAAGAACCGATTTTGAGCCGCCTGAAACGTGTCGCCAGTAATTTCAGTCTTACTTCTTGCATGATCCTATGTAGGTTTATAATAAATATATATAATAATGCATAATGCATAATAATAATAATGCATAATGCCAGCCTGTGTTCTTCATTGGCTGCCCACAAACGACATCCTCTTTGACCCGCCCTCAAACACTGTAGTTGTAGCTGAGGCCTGGAAGAATTTGGTTCGTGTTGTTGACATGTCGAAAAGACTGTTTTCTGCGCTGAGAAAGTAAATCCACTCTTCATGCACTTCAAAAGGATGAGGACTCGGCTTCCAATTGATTCGGTAAAACCGATGTCATCGTTACTATTCGTATCAAATTGTATCAAGCGATAAGGAAGATCCGGAGCTGAAATTCAGATCTGGTAATGGGTGTTTCGTTTCCGACCCACATTGTAAGCAGTAGACCAATCAAAACAGACTGGGCCATCTGACCAATCAGAGCAGAGTAGACCAATCACGAAAGCCTGAGCAACCAGAACATTTAAATGGGGCACTTTAAGAGTTATGTTTTTTATTTGGCATTGATTTGAATTTATAGCTAACAGCCCTTCTCATTCAGATGAGAATTTGTTTGAAATATTTGACATAAATGGACAACACAGTGTTTTTATTGGGTTACTGTATATAAATAATAAGAAATAATGTCATACAAAAACAAGCTTCATTTTCTTTATGCAAATCATATCTCCACTTTGGTTTCAGTGAGAAATGTGACCCAGACGTGTTCTTGACTGGTTTCATGAGATTCACCCATATATGCGTACATCAGTCCGGCTCCTGCTGTTCCTGTTTAACTGCTCTCTCAGGACATTTTTGTGATATTTCTGAGCTTCTCACAGTGTTGACACTGCACTTGTCATCTCAGCTTCTGAGCGATGCATTAGACTCTGATCGTGTTTGTAATGAGGGAGATAGGAACACGATTTTTACTTGTTAATAAGTGACTGGAAGCACACACAGACCTTTAAAGCGTTTAGTTGATCATATTGTGTTAAATGAACATACACTACGAATGGATGGACACAGATTGTGTATAAGGAACTGTGATTTAGCTGAAGAGGCGAAAAGTGTTTGCCTTAAATGTCATGCGTTCTTCAGGTGATCTTTCTGTGTTTACTGAGGCGTGTTGAATCCGCCAATACATGCTTTGAGAAAACAGGAAGTGATGTCATTGACGATGGTGGAAGAGCCACAGGCATTGTCTGCCTCATTAGGTGACTTGTGTAATATGTAAGAGGCATGTGTTCTGGTGGCAGATTTCTGTGGTTAGTTATGCAATCTCATGACTAATATGCACATATGAAACTAGCAAGCGGAAAAAAAGAGGGAAAACAAAGCCATAAAGACGTTACTTAGCACTGCCTTACAAGGCACAAAAAGCCATTGAGGTTTCTGAGTGGACATCGAAGCATGTGTCATGAGATGTCAACAGACAGTCATGAGATGTTTGAACTCTTTTTCATTTCCATTGGTTTGTGTGGTATTGAGGCCATTTCAAATCAGTATTCTTGTCATGTTTTTCAGTAGAAATATATAAGAATTCTTTGAATCGGATATAAACAAGAGATTGTATTCAGAGAATTTAATTTAAATGAAAAAAAAAACATTTTCAGCACAACATTTTCTTATTATTTATGCTTAAAATGAGAAAAAAAAACAATATTTAAGTAATATTTAATTCTCATTAACTTTGTTAGATAAAAATGTAACTTTGTTAATGGCGATGAAAAGTAATAAAATAATTAATAAATGTATTTATTAATAAATAAAATAATTAATGAAAGTTAAAATCTTATTAATGGAGGTTAATCACAAAACAAAGGTATGAAAATAATTTAAGAAAGTATTGTGGCAGAATTGAATACAGACATTATAAAAAGTGGCTTTTTAAAAGTCAATATATTGTTTGTTTTCTATATCTTTGAACATAAGCCTACAACAAGTTGACACTAAAAAAAGACTCCAGTCGTTTTCCAGTTGTTGGTCTTTGTAAACATGTAAACACTTTATTGCATTGCTTCTTTCTGTCGTGCGTCATCTAAGCTGTTTTTTAACGCAAGAGTGCATTCTGTTTTAGACTCTTTACTCATTCTGTGCTGCCTGCATTGGTGAAGTTTTGAGTTGCCGGTTGTAGCTGTGTTCATTAAGTGGTACTTCAAGCTTGAACTGATGGTAGTAAAATCCCTTATTATGTTTTAAATGAGGGGTTTTTAATATACTTAACTCAATTAGTGTGCTAAATTGACAACCCTTCTTTAAACGGATTTAATTAATGTAAGTTAATGGTAATATTAACATCTCATAGCTATTTCACGCCGAAACTGAAGCGGCTGTGATAATGTGATCAGATACTGATGCTGACTTTCTGCTCTGTATCAAATCATTAACATCTCATTTTCAGAAATGTCAAGCAAAGAGCGTCTGAATGAGCTTTGAAAGCTTGCAGGATGCTGTAGACACTTTCTATCTAGATATGGGAAAAGATAAATGTTGTACTCTTTAGTACACTTTCAGAATTTGCCATTTTTGATCAGGACTGGAAGTTGATGATGGAACTAAATTTCATTAGCATCGCCTGGAGCAGTTTAGCGCTTGCGTCACATTTCATTTAAAGGTCACTTCTCCTGGGAATAGAGCGGAGAACGTAATAGCTCTAACATTAGAGTTTCTAAGGCAGTGCCCTACTGAAATTCTATATTTATATTGAGTTTAATAGAGTCTGGCATTCGCACGACTGAGCTAATGTCAATAAATGCATAGCACATACAAATATTGAGTACATTTTCAAACAATTTGAACTATTTTTATTGATTCTTTAAAGTCCCCATGAAATCAAAATTGAAATTTTTTGGCTTTTAGTATGAATATGTTAGCCTTACCGTTATCTATAAACTAGTGTGCTCCAAAACAATGACAAAATACGTATTTAGAAGAACTAATCATTCAAAACTTAGTTCTCACTTCTGCCAATATCGATCAATTATTTTGATGACATCACCCTGCACTTCAGCTTGTCATCAGATTTTCTGTCCAATCAAATGCTTTAAATCTAAAGCGTCCCGCCCCCTACATTATACACTCACCTAAAGTATTATTAGGAACACCATATTAATACTGTGTTTGACCCCCTTTCGCCTTCAGAACTGCCTTAATTCTACGTGGCATTGATTCAACAAGGTGCTGAAAGCATTCTTTAGAAATGTTGGCCTATATTGATAGGATAGCATCTTGCAGTTGATGGAGATTTGTGGGATGCACATCCAGGGCACGAAGCTCCCGTTCCACCACATCCCAAAGATGCTCTATTGGGTTGAGATCTGGTGACTGTGGGGGCCATTTTAGTACAGTGAACTCATTGTCATGTTCAAGAAACCAATTTGAAATGATTCGAGCTTTGTGACATGGTGCATTATCCTGCTGGAAGTAGCCATCAGAGGATGGGTACATGGTGGTCATAAAGGGATGGACATGGTCAGAAACAATGCTCAGGTAGGCCGTGGCATTTAAACGATGCCTAATTGGCACTAAGGGGCCTAAAGTGTGCCAAGAAAACACCCCCACACCATTACACCACCACCACCAGCCTGCACAGTGGTAACAAGGCATGATGGATCCATGTTCTCATTCTGTTTACGCCAAATTCTGACTCTACCATCTGAATGTATCAACAGAAATCGAGACTCATCAGACCAGGCAAAATTTTTCTAGTCTTCAACTGTCCAATTTTGGTGAGCTCGTGCAAATTGTAACCTCTTTTTCCTATTTGTAGTGGAGATGAGTGGTACCCGGTGGGGTCTTCTGCTGTTGTAGCCCATCCGCCTCAAGGTTGTGCGTGTTGTGGCTTCACAAATGCTTTGCTGCATACCTCGGTTGTAACGAGTGGTTATTTCAGTCAAAGTTGCTCTTCTATCAGCTTGAATCAGTCGACCCATTCTCCTCTGACCTCTAGCATCAACAAGGCATTTTCGCCCACAGGACTGCCGCATACTGGATGTTTTTCCCTTTTCACACCATTCTTTGTAAACCCTAGAAATGGTTGTGCGTGAAAATCCCAGTAACTGAGCAAATTGTGAAATACTCAGACCGGCCCGTCTGGCACCAACAACCATGCCACGATCAAAATTGCTTAAATCACCTTTCTTTCCCATTCTGATATTCAGTTTGGAGTTCAGGAGATTGTCTTAACCAGGGCCACACCCCTAAATGTATTGAAGCAACTGCCATGTGATTGGTTGATTAGATAATTGCATTAATGAGAAATTGAACAGGTGTTCCTAATAATCCTTTAGGTGAGTGTAAATAGACGCTGAAGCTGCGGCTGAAAACGGTCACTTTTTCAGACATTTACTATTTTCTACATGGTGAATGGCATATAGCGCACTATATAGGGTATAGGGAATGATTCAGACAGTGTAAATATGCTTTCCATTCAGGCAAATGACCAGAAAATATATCGGACCCATTTGAATTCAGCACAGAATTCTATACTTTAAAGCGATATTGAGGAGATTAGGAGGAAACTGCGGCTTTACTGAGCTCAACTGCTCTGGCCAAGCTTTGATATAAACAAAACTATTGGCTGTTTTAAAAAAGGGGCGGAGCTGTTTGATATGTCCTGCTCTGTCTTCCTGTTTCAGTGGAAATGGCACTTCAGTGGGCCTTTAATAAAAGAAATCTTCTTTTTTTTCCCCATCAATGAGCTTGTAATGCATTCTGGGATTGCTTTATACTTGAAGGATGCATGCGATGCTGTCTTAAAATGTGGACAAAAATATGCATACTAAAATCCATAACCATACTACCTAGCTTTGAAACAGCCTTTGCACCCATGAGGTCTTAAAATACTTCCTATGTAGGCCGCACACAACATTTTGGACCGGAACTTAGTACGTTGCACCTTTTTAAAGGCTTTTATGACCCAATTCGCTGACAGATCAGATCTTGACACATTCTCTGTGTCTGCTAAGAGGAAAAATTATGAAATCTGTCACTCTTCCATCCATCACTTTTCCACTATGTCAGTTTCTAAAAATAACTATAGTATGGTTATTTGAATGTCGTTCAAGAGCAGATTTCATTTTCTACCGGCCATCAGAGCCCCTTGAGTATTCGTCATGAAAAGAAGACATACTTATAGTGGTGATTGTTGAATTTCATGTCATGGCTGAATTTGGAATCCTTAAGACACACTCATTTAAACAATTAACGGAAACGCCAAGGAACCAGTGCGCCTTTTCCATAGAAACAGATTTTCTGCCTCACCTCCTCTTTATTAATTCAAGGACAGTGATGGTGACCACATTCCTCTGTCTTTTTTGTCATTGCATCTTTTGTGTCCCTTCCAGAATGTTATTATGCGGTCACATTTTCTGACATCGTGCAAGTTGCATCTCGCGTTGAAATATTAACTGAAGTATCTATGCGAATTTAAAGTCATGGTTAATATGTTCTTCAATCTTAAATTTACTTCATAGCTGTCATAGCCAGGCAGTGCAATGCCATGAATCTTAAAAACACGCATTCCTTCATGAGGCATTTGGACCTCTTTAGCGGTCCAAATTTGAGGCGTAGAATGGTTCTAAATCAAGAAAATGGATTTAAGCCCCTGCATACACACACACACGCAAATAGTGTGCAGGTTTTGGTTGGTCTAAAGGAACATCGTGGCCTAGATGAAAATGCACTTAGCAAAATCTACATGAAAAAAGAACAGTCTGTTCAGCTGTAGATGAGCAAAAACATCCCTGGAGAGACACCGCAATGCTCCAAGTACATTTGCCGGGGGGATGGTCTTATCTGGCAAGACCTCCTGATAGACCATCAGGAGAAGCTTTGGATGGAGACTCTGGCCTTTGGTAGACAAATGTCCACTTTGGCAGTAGCTGCGATGTCCTTTTGTGACCATCATACCGTATGTCAGTGGTACAAGGTCTCGCAGAAAGTGATGCCCAGGTGACCTTCTTAGTAAAATTAGATGATATTGTCATCAGGCTCTAGTTGGAAAACCGTAGCTCTGTTCCACCAAGTTCCACTGTTTAAATAGGCATTTTATTATTTTATTTTAGCTTTTGTTTTTAATCAAACCCCATTTTATTTTTAATTTATTGCACCGGTAAGGCCAACATTTCAAGATAATTATGCTAAGTATTTAGTATTATTTTTTTTTTTCTTCAATTTTGAATTTTGCAGTGTAGGTGGCCAACATAGTTATGCTAGAGATGAATTTTTTTCCTCATTTTTTTGAATAATGGTAAATAGTGTTGGCAATATTTAGTAAATACTAAAAATTTTAAAAGAACAAGATAATTCTTTCATTCGAGTCATTCCCATTTGTGATGACAGCACTGCCTGCACTCAGTGGCACACATCCATTCACATATACACTGTCACATCGCTATGAATGGTCATACTTTATAATATCACCCCAGGTATTGCTCTGGACTGACAGCCTGTTTTAGAAGGCCTCTTTTATTAATCTCAGAGCGAGTTGACCAGATTAAAACACACCAAAGTGCCTGAAGCCATCAAGGCGTTAGTAATCCTCCAGTAAACACCCGTGCAGTTTGTCAGAATGCTCAATGATCCGTTACAGATAGTGTGGCTTCTCTTTACACTGCCACAGACCACGTGGCTAGTTTGTCCCTCTGATTACTGAGACATCAAGTTTGAAAAAATTCTTTTAAAATATTATTATTATTATTATTATTATTATTAACTTCCCCATAGATTTACTTAAATTGTCATTAATAGTAATAATGATAATAATAATACAACTAATTAATATAATATAATAATACAATTATTATAATTAGTATTTCATTATTAATAATATTATTAATAATAATTTCAAAGTAATATTGATGTTATTATTATTATTATTATCGTTTTATATTTTATCATGTTCCAGGTTTTATTCAAAATAAATTGATTTAAAATTTTTACATATATTTTATATACTATTTTACCCAAGTCTGGAGGAGTAATACACATTTTCATGCTAGTTTGGATGAGTGACCTACTTTTTTTTCATGCCATTATCATTTATTGACATTTACAAATAAAAAGGCTTCCGGCCATTGACTGTGTTTTAATCTGGTCTGCTTCTAGAAACTCTCTATATGATTAATACAGGTTGCTTTCTGAAACAGGCTGTTGGTCTGGAGCAATGCCTCGGAAGATATTATAAAGTATGATCATTCAAGAAGAATTGACATATTATATCTGGAAAGATGTCCACCTTTGAGAATATACTGTCTAGAGACTTTGACTTTTTTTCAAATTTTTCAAATTTTGGTGGTTTTGACCTGTGGTCAGGTTTTCAAACTACAGATTAGACCTTTTCCATCCAATTAATCCATGTAGTATGTATAACCACATAATGGTCTTATTATCGTCTTTATGAATTTGTTTGCAAACATTCGCACAGATAATTCCCTGACCGTCTGTCAATCAGGCAGTGAGTCATAATCCAGAGTGATAGATGTGTCTTGTCCACAGCAGCATGAAGGATTTTGTAAATTGGTGTCCAGCGTTAATCTCCACCTGGGTTTTGTGTCTGTCACAGCGGCTCTATGACCCTTTCTCATTTCAGAGATGTGAGGGAGGTAATGGCCATCTGAACCCCTGCGGCGGGTCCAACACATCTCTCCGTGAGAACGTGAGAGTCTGCCAACAGCTCACGTGCCGTGCTGCTGCTGGAGGAAGCTGTCTGCATGATAAATAGTGTCTGCCAGCATCCCGCCCAATCAATCAGTCAGTGGAACAGTATCTCTTTAGAGCCGTGATTAACTCCGAAACGGTTGTGTTGGGTTGTGATTTCCCCCAGAGACTCCTTTCGCTACAATAGGGCCAGAAACATACAAACACATTTGATTTTGTTCAGTTCAGACAGTAGTTGACCTTAAACTGAAATGTCATTTTGAGCTATAGTTCGCTTTTTTGCACCCGTTGTGGCATCTTTGAGAATGCTGTAGGTACGTCCATTGTGCAAGTGACCCTTCGCAAAGACCCACTCCTTTTAGTTACTGTTGCTTTGTCCGACAAGCCATGCTCTCTCACGATCATCTCTTCATACTAGTTCATTTATAGCATCAAATAAACATGAATGAATATCAGAAGGAATGTTGTTTCAGACGTGAGTACACACAATTTTTCAAGTTCAAGTTCACCAACGTTAATCTACTAATTCCCCTGACTGCTTTGTCGGACAAAATGGCGGATTCGGGGTTATGATTGGTCAGATCGCCTGTCAATCAAACTGTTTGCGAAGGGTCCTAAAACATTTTAGAGAACGTTTTTGGGGCTGTTCATATATTAATATTAATAATAATATTTTCTTGCGTCAATCTGTGCAGTTTTTAATTGTTTCTGTGTAAACACCAGTGTTGTTATTGTTCACTAAAACCATTAAAATCATTTTTATTATTTGAAATGACAAAACAAATCCAACGTGTAATTCCTTTCAAAGGATGTGTTTAACATCCCACTAGCGCTACACAAAACAACCGTTCTTCCGGTTTTACATTCGGTTACAACATCTCTAATTTCCTTACAAAATAACCGAACGCAAACAAAAACGCTTCCAAATCATGCCGAAAAACAACAGATATTTTCAAAAGTTAAGGACGAGCCCCCATTTGTCACGGCCGGCTCGCAAGCCGCGACAAAGAAGGAAACAACGCGTTGGGTCATGATTAAAAAAAGGAATAACATTTATTAAAGTAAGAATAAAATAAGACTAAATGAAAACAAACAACTGAGACAAAAACGACGACACGAGGAGGTGAGAGCGCGCCCTCTCAACTGAAGGGAACTCCTTAAATATTTGCCGGCATCAGTTCCATCACAGGTGTAGGTCATCAGCAAGAATGACGTCACTCAACCAAACTCCATCCTGCAAAACAAAACAAAAGAAAAACACGCAACCAACAAATATGACCCATACTGGGTTCATAACAAAATAAAATATAAATGTTCAATGAAAAACGTACACAATTAAAATGAAAACTCTATTTCAATGTATAGCCACATTTACATGTACACTTTTTTGTCATTACGATTAAATAAGATTTAGTGGAATGTTTAGACGTTATCTAATCCGATATGGTGTTCACATGCTCCGGCACTTTCAGTTGGAATGACTTTATGACATGCTCACATTAGCCTGTCCTGTTTGCCGCTTTTTATTCCTGTCAACATAGAGTTCCATTGTTTCTTATGCACGCTATTTTCATGCAAAGTGTTGCTCGTAATCAAGCAATAGCATGAATTTGTAGCATATTACTGCTGGAAGGTATGAGGAAAAGACGGGCGCAGGACCTTTTTGGTGGCTGTGCATCTCTAAGGAGCTGAAGCGTATGGATGAAGGTCCAAAGTAATGATGCACTTCAGTGTATTTAATAAATGTGTTGTTTTAGTTTTACTCTAGTTTGATTTTGCCGCCATTTTGCATTCTGACAACGCCAACCTCTTGATGTGATGACGTAGACGCAAAGTTTTTATTTTGTTCATTTTATAGAAAGGTATATCCCACCCCTCTGAAACCGATGACAATTTCTTTCAGTTTGGGCATTTTTATTCCGATCAAGGTGTTTATATGGAGTATTTTCATTCAGATTGGACTTTTAAGCCAATCTGTAATTACAATACTCCATGTAAATGCACCTTTTATTTCTTTTAAGTATAAACGTTGCGTCATATGTTTCACTTAAAATTCCTCGGAATGAAAAATAAGGCAATTGTTGCCAGAGTTAGAGTATAGGGTATTAAAATAAATATGGATAGCATAACTCAAATCATTTGGACAGTCTGTTTTATTTGGTTGAACTCTTTTCTAAGAGATGACAAAATAGTTGTAACTCATCCTGATGTCACGGTTATGGACTCTTATTTTGATATTCTGCTATGTTTCCTGCAGTTCCTGTTTCCCTGCTCTGTTTAGATTTAGTTTTCTTGGGTTACTGAATATGTCTTCAAGGGGGCTTATTATTTGCACCTGTCTTTCATTATGTCTGCCTTGGACTTAAATACTTATGTTCAGTCCCTTGTCGATTCTGGTTTATGATTTATGTAGTTAGACTTTCTCACATGTTGTTCCTGTGATCGCCAAAGTATTTTGCATCGTTAATTAGGGCTGTCTATTTGTATCTTCTTCATCTTCGTGTGTGCTGACTACATGCTACCCCCCTTAGAGGTTTGCTGAGGCCCCCCAGAACCCAGTTTGAGAACCACAGATCTAAGAGAAGCTGGAAACTTTGTTTGCTCACCATTTAAGTGCATTGTAGTCTATGAGAAACAATTGAGGTGGTTAGCAGTTTTTTTTTCCTGGTCAGTTATAGTTGTCATCATTATTTTGTGTGATTTATCAATGTATTTGACTGGTGTTAAATAAGAGTTCACTGCTATAGAGAGTGTAGTGATTGTCTATATTGATACTGCCAGTGTTTTCCACTCTTTTTCATTTGATATATCAGTACCAAATTTTTCAGGATCCAAGATTTCTAGATGATAGCCAGCTTGATGTGACCATGGCTGTATTTGAGCAAAATGGGCTGTAGGACAGGGCTGGATTTCGAAAAGGCTAATTGTAGTAATTGAAGAACATGTTGTCAGAGCTCATTGATTTCCGTTGCGTGTTTTTGTGGCCCTAATTGCATTGATGATGAAGACGATGAAGAGCAGCTCTCTCTACGGCCGCACGTGTTTCATTTAAACACATTTGTAATCATTAAGATTTCATTAGGTTCCTTTGTCCAGGAAGTCATTTGTCTCTTTGCTTCACGGTCCGTTCACAGCCGCGCAAGACGCTAATTTAATCTTTTTACACGTGTCCTCTTTTTTTTTTTTTTTGTCACGCAGAAAGAAAAATAGACCAGCCTTTGTGGGATATAGAGCAGCATGCATTTCACTGCTGAATGACCTTAACGAATCAAACTCAATGTCATTTTACTGAATGCATTTATGCAGTTATGATGAAATAGGTGAACTGCTGCAAGTTTGTATGCCATCTTAGGAGCAATGTGTGAGTGGTGTCTGAGCTGTGACTCTTAAATGAGTCACAGTGAGCTGCTAGATAGCATTTTAAGGCATCATAAACATGCTCCCAATAGTCCCATGATGCATTGCCACAAGCTCAAGCTCATTCAAGATAGTGGAGGAAGTAGCTCTAAATATAGGGGCTGTTGTATAAAAATAGTTAAATACCGTTTTTCTCCTATACTTTTGTGTGCTACTGTATTTATTTTTCATGCTTCTAATTCCACGAGTACTGCTTTATTAGATTAGCAACATGCTAACATCAAACTCTTGTATAGCACTCCTGATTTTATCAATGCGTAATTCAGAACTGTTATTTAATTGAAACATTCAACATAGTGATCTATAAATCACTCTATTTTCATTTCTTATTTTCATGTTTATTGTTATTTGATTAGTCATCATATATGGTCAGGGTCAGGAGTGAGTAGCGTAGCTTACTGAAAGTCCTTGAAACAAAATACATTTACTTTAAAAGTAACTCTGCAGACACGTTCTCTGAAAGCAATGCAGTGTTGCTTCTCAAGCCCGTTTACCTTGTTTTAAAGATTTATAAATATTTCAACTAGAAAACAATATAAAAATACTCATAAATTTTGCAGTATGTTGCAAAAGTAGCATGAATGATATGTCGACCATGTTCCTGGGTCAGTCCTAGAATAACATTTAAATCAACCAATCAGATATCAGGAACGAGTTTACCGTTTATGTTAAGTTTAGGCTTACAGGATTTGGTGCTTCTGCATCACTTCCCTCTGATTTAGGTTAGGGTTAGGACTATGTTTTCAGACAGGAATGTTGTTCCAGGATCAACAAAATAACAGCATAACAGCAAACAAGATAGTAATAGTGTGCATTTTTAGTGCAACCTGTCTTTTAAACTTTTAATTAGTAGTTTCTCGTGTTGTTTTCTTGGTGTTATCTTTGACAGATATTTCAACCTAGAATGAAAATTAAGTCATTATTTACGCACTGAGGTGTTGTCCTAATGCCGTATGCCCTTCTTTCTTTTATGGACCACAAAAAGTGAATCTTAAAAAAAAAATAAAAAAAAAATGTCCCACTTGCAGTTGTACATATAATGGCAGTTAATAGCAACCAACATCAAGCTTTTTAAATAAATAAATAATAAAAAACACACACACAAAAAAAAATGTTCACTCCGTCTCACCCAGAAAAAAGAATACAAGTTGAAATCAAGATTAACAAAAACACAAAATGAAATACAACCCATGTAACCTTCTCTGAGGTGAATATATCCGTCGTGATCGTCATAACAAGAAGTTGTCGCATTCACATCTCATTCTGACTGAGTTTTGGTCTGGTGATATTTGACTCAGTGAAGAAAGTACACAGATACTTTTTGGGATTTCTTGTCATGTTTTTGTTAATCTTGATTTCTCACAATTTGCGTGCTTTTTCTGGGCGATTCGGAGTGAACTGAGGTGCTAATAGAGTCTCGCGAAGGCCCACGTCGTTCAGCTGTGCACAGAAGACCAACGGCCATGGTCAAAGAATGTGGGATCATTCTCTAATACATTTGCATCTTTTTCAAAAAGCTTGATGCTATTCACTGCCATTATATGTGCGAGAACGAGCCGGACATATTTTAGAATTTCTCCTTTTGTGGTCCATAAAAGAAAGTAGGGCATATGGCATCAGAACAACACCAGGGTGAGTAAATGATGGCTTTTTTTTTTTTTTTCATTTTAGTGTGAACTATCACTTGGAAGATCTTGGACGTCACTTTTCACAATACATTATTTGATTCCAAACTGCGGTACATTAGCTTCATCTATGTGAGAGAACTAGCGGCAGTTGTTTACCATTGTAGATTGAATAGTAGTAGTTGAAGATGCACTGTTCTTCATTTAATTCGTTTTGCTTGTTGTTTTACTACTAAAACACCCAAAACATTGGGCCCATCCCAAAAGTTTACTATGAAGCAGCCTGAGCTGATTGGAGGCCTAAACCCTTTAACCTTTGATCTTATTCTGACCTGAATCTCCTCTCCACTTCTCCCTCCACTTACCTAACTCTCTCCTTTCTCTCTTCCATCGTCCATCCATCCATTCATCCATCCATCCTCTACTCTTCCCCTCTGCCGCTCCTCCTCCTCTCTTCACATCTGTCCTCCATGGACCGCCACTGACAGTGAATTTACGTCCAAAATGAAAAACAGGCAAATAGGAACGGCGGCCGGGGGCACCATGACCAAGAGCACCAGCATCGGCGGGGACATGTGCAGTCTGGAGAAGACCGACGGCAGCCAGTCAGACACGGCTGTGGGCCTGGTGGGAACCGATGTCAAGAAACGGCGCTCCAGCATCGGCGCCAAGATGGCGGCCGTCGTGGGGTTGAGTCGAAAGAGCCGCAGCGCCTCGCAGCTCAGCCAGACAGGTAGGAGTCCAATCATGTCTGTCCGTCGTTGTTCTCATGTTTGTCTCTAACTCAGCGTCCTTTATTTTCCTTTTGTTGTCTGTATGTTCTTCTCAACCCTTTACAGAGTGTACGCTTCTTGCATCAGCTCTAACAACCTAACAACTTTTGTTTAAACAGCCCGTTTCTCAAAGTGTAAATTGGGTCAGTGCAGGACCGAGGACCGCCGAATAATTGAGACCCTCTGTTTCACACCTTTCTCTCTTTCTTTCTGTTGCCGTTTCTCTGAAGTGACAAAAGTTCTGTTTGCAGATTTTTGTTTCAGTCGAGTGTGTGATTAATGATTATAAAACTGCTTGAATAATTCAGTGCATTATGATTGTTTTATTTGGAATATATATAAAACTAACATTTATAGGACATGTATTGTGGTAATACCATGGTTTCTTTGACTGCATGTATATGATAATTATTTAATTTATTTAATTGATTTATTATTTTGGTATAAATCAAAATACCATTATATTACTATAGTACATGTCCAAAAACATGGTATTTTAACATTCTATCATAGTAATACCATGTCTTTTTGTTGATGTACATAAAGTTTGAATATTTTTGTGTTGTGTTTGAAGGCTGTTGGATTATGATTGTTTTATTTAAAATGGCAGGTTGCTGGTGCATTTCTTATATTTAGTAACACATCATTGAATTGTCCATGTTGCTCATAAATATATTTCATTACAGTTAGCACTTTTGAAGATTTTATATTCCCAGGTTCTGCAGTCTGAAGCGTATCACACTGCTGATATTACACATATTCCCTACTCTTCTGCAGCAAACACAATATATGTGCTTAAAGTTAGTAAGTGATGGCATTAGATGAATACCATGGTAGATTGATACATACCATGGTACTGATTTGTATGTATATGGTACTCCAAGCTACTTTCAATGAAATGAATTACTAATAAATAATGCATTAAATTGATCAAAAGTGACTGAATGATGCTGAAAATCACAGGAGTATATTACATTTTAAAACACACACAACTGCCATATTTTCTCTATGTTGTATCATTATGATTTCTGTGTAATTGCTTTAATGAGCTCATTGTTTCTCCCTGAATGAATAGATGATGTTAGCTGACTGCATGATCTGATCTGTATTGTCTTAGAACTGTACATTTAGACATTTGATCAAATAAATGCAGTCTTGGTGAGAATAAAAGACTTCTTTCAAAAACATTAAAAATCTTACCAAGCCCAGGCTTTTGAATGGCAGTTGTTGTAGCTTGGATTACCATTTAAATACCATTTTATTCAGACACGGTTTGTAGTAAAGACCACATTATTTATGTGCATTGACCAAGTACATGTACAATAAATAATATGGTGCTCTAAAATAATGATAATAATGCAGTAACGTGGTATATATCAAAGACCTTTGGTATTGCACTCTGACACCATGGTATCATCTCATGATATTTTAAGGGAATGCATTATTAATTCTCTTTTAAAAAAAGAAAATATAGCAGACTATTGGAACCTCCTCAGTTCTTTTACAGAGTTCTGATTTCTCTTTACAGCCCTCATTATGATTCACATAAACTCTGCAAAGCTTTCTGCCATAATCTGTCTTGAGTTTTCATGGTTTGCTGTAATTGAGGAGCGTGAACGTATCTCATCTGTTGGTGTGAGTGAGCGGCTGATGAAAACCCTTTTAAAATCGCCGTTGTTTTTATCCAGAGGTCAGTGGATTTCTTAGCTGTCTGTTGCTCTCGCTCACCCTCTAACCGCCTGGCTCAAGTCTGATTGGTGGCGTGCAGGTAGATCACATGCCTGAAGAAATGAACACAGGTCGTCAGACGACTCGTGCTCAGCCTGCACATGGCAGGTGGTCGGCAGTGTTTTTTAATAAGTTGGGCTGGTTGCCAAAGGCTGTGGCACTCTGTCATGTCTCGTGGGGTGTGTTGTGTCTTCTGCTTGTTTGTGATGTATTTGAACATCCTTCCACTAACAGCATGTCTGCTTGCAAAAAAGAGGACAAGCACGCAGACTGCAGTTGGTCTTATTTTATCTGAAAGAAATTTTGAAATATAGTTTATGTTCCTGCATTAAGCTGATGTGTGCAATATTAGAGCGGTTCTCAAGATACAGTATCTTGAGAACAGCTCTAATGGTAAAAAACAATATTTTTTTTCTAACAGTACACTGTATTATTCATATGTCATATATCATGTTTCCATCCATATTGTGAATTTAATTCATGCAGAAAATCTGAATATCGCAAAAACAGTTTGTACCTAAAGCTGCTTCTGTCCAGTGTGTTAAAGAGAACAAAACTGTCATTTACTGGGAAAATGGTGCAAAATAGAAATGGATGTTGTTTCCACTTTCCACATTTTTAAATGTAATTAATTTCTTGTTTACTAATTATCGTTGACAGATGTAGTATTTATTACCATTTTGAATTAGCTTTTATTTTTATGTTTTCAGTTTTTATTTTAATTTTAGTAATTTTGTTATGTGCATTTGTAATTTTTATATATTTCTTAGTATTAATATAGATTTATTTCCGTTTTAGTTTTCGTAATTTTAGTACTTCAACTTAAACTTGCCAAGGCAACATTTCTAATTTCCAATTTTTTTTGAGTTGAAGTTTTTTTTTTTACCTAATATTCATTTAATATTTATATTTTATTCAGTCACATGACATGAGTCAGTCACTTGATACTTTTTATGCTTATCTACTCATTTAGGGGCTGTTTCACGTCACCATTTTCAACTAAAAATTGAAACGGTTTTATGCGTTTTGTCCGTTCATTTATACAACACCACAGTTTCGGGGGCCTGAAAATGCAAACTTGAAAACGGGTTTCAAAGTGCAAGCTTTTGAAAAGTGATAGCTTTATTGTCTCTGTGTAAACTATAAAAATATGAATCTATGAAAACAGTGACATCGCCAACTACTGGCTTGGCATGAATAATGCAGTGTTTTTAGTTATTTCTGCAGATCTGTGTAAACAGGGATCATTTTAAAAATATTGTCATCTGTATTCGAAAAATCCAAAGAAAAAACTTTTATGTTTTTTTGTAAACATTTCGTAAATGTTCCTTTCATAGTTTATTTGCATGTCTTCTTACTGATGAAAATAATCTTTTTTGCACATTTTGGAAATTCTGTTCAGGTCTTGTTGTCATCTGTCATTTTTTTATGCAACGTGTCAAAATTTTTATATAACAGTACAATGTGTGGCTAATTATATCTAACAAATGCTTGAGACAAAACAGACCAGACAGATTTTCTTCCTTTTTGGAGAAAAATTAGAAACAAACTCGACACTGAGAATTCCAACCAAACATGTGAGAAATGGATGTTCGTAGTGAGGTCCGGTGTGCTGTTTTATTTGGTGCTTTAGAGAGCCGCCTGCTCAGTGTCATGCTCAATACAGCGGCACGGTTTCACAGAGAACAGGAAATCAGGTCTGGCTGAGCTGTTCAGCTCCCAACAACAACAACACCAGCTCATGAGATAAAAATCATAGAGCGTATCAATTTTTCAGGCAGAGCTTTTAGGTGGTGTACACGTGCAGGCCTGCGAAATCCCTGCCCTGTTTCTCAAAGCCGAGTCCAACTCTCCGGCTGCTTCCTGCTCCACTTTGTTGTGCTTAATTCAGAAAGCCTGAAAGCCTTTTAGAGAGGGCATAGCACAGATACACATTTCAAAAAGAGGTTTTTTGAGGCCTTTACTGTTTAAAAAGATGTGTGTTTGAAATGTGTATATACACATACTAGAGTGCTGAAGATCTCCTGAGCTTGTACATTTACTTCTTTTTCACTATGAAGACTATTTTATGGTGCATGCAGTTTTAGACTTGCTGTAGAAAATGATTGTGTGCATTTTTATCTGGAGTTATACTCTTGTTGCTATTGTCTATAGTTCAATAATAATGCATTCATATTTGTAGGGACATCATGCATTATGGATGGATGGATGGATGGGTGGATGGTGGGTGAGTGAATGGGTGGATTGGTGGATGGACGGATGGATGGATAGATGTGGGTGGGTGAATTGGTGTTGGATGGATGGGTGGATGGAGGGATGGGTGAATAGATGGATGGGTGGATGGATGGTGGGTGGATGGATGGATGGTGGGTGGGTGGGTGTAGGGATGGATGGATGTGGGTGGGTGGGTGAATGGGTGTATGGATGTATGGATGGAGGGGTGGGTGGGTTGATTGATGGATGGATGGTAGATGGATGGACGTATGGACGTATGTATGGTGGGTGGATGAATGGGTGGATGGTTGGATGGATGGATGGATAGATGAAGGGGTGGATGGGTGAATCGGTGGATGGGTGTATGGATGGAAGGATGGATGGTGGATGGGTGGATGGGTGGATGGATGGATGGATGGGTGGGTGAATGGGTGGGTGAATGGGTGGATGGATGGGTGGGTGAATGGATGGATGGGTGGATGGTGGGTGGGTGGATGGATGGATGAATGGATGGTAGGTGGATGGATGGATGTATGTATGTATGGTGGGTGGGTGAATGGGTGGATGGATGGATGGATGGATGAAGGGGTGGGTGGGTGAATCGGTGGATGGATGTATAGATGGAAGGATGGATGAAGGGGTGGGTGGGTGAATCGGTGGATGGGTGTATGGATGGAAGGATCGGTGGGTGGGTGGTTTGATGGATGGGTGGATGGATGGTGGGTGGGTGGATGGATGAATGGATGGTAGGTGGATGGATGGATGGATGTATGGTGGGTGGGTGAATGGGTGGATGGATGAAGGGGTGGGTGGGTGAATCGGTGGATGGGTGTATGGATGGAAGGGTGGGTGGGTGGTTTGATGGATGGATGTATGTATTGTGTGTGGGTGAATGGGTGGATGGATGGATGAAGGGGTGGGTGGGTGAATCGGTGGATGGATGTATAGATGGAAGGATGGATGGTGGGTGGGTGAATGGGTGGATGGATGGATGGATGGATGAAGGGGTGGGTGGGTATATGGATGGATGTATGTATGGTGGGTGGGTGAATGGGTGGATGGATGGATGCATGGATGGATGAAGGGGTGGGTGGGTGAATCGGTGGTTGGGTGTATGGATGGAAGGATGGATGGTGGATGGGTGGATGGATGGATGGATGAAGGGGTGGGTGGGTGAATCGGTGGTTGGGTGTATGGATGGAAGGATGGATGGTGGGTTGGTGGATGGATGGATGAATTTTATTCATCAAGGGCGCATTAAATTGATCAAAAGTGACATACTTTTTTATGTAATCCAATGTAAGATTTTACTATTTCTAATTAATGCATTTTTTTACATTTCTATTCATCACAAACCTGTATAGAATACAGTATCACGTTTTCCACTAAAATAATTAGCAGTACAACAGTTTTCAACATTGATAATAGTAAGAAATGTATCTTGAGCAACAAATCAGCATTTCAGAATGATTTCTGAAGGATCATGTGACATCTCTTTAGACATCTGTTTAATAATAATAAAAATCATTGCTACGAGCTCTTTGCTGGAACAACTTGACACGGCTCTTGCATACTATTGCACTCATGTTGATTTGATTGCTTCTACTGCTCACATTAGTCGCTTTGGAGAAAAGCATCTCCTAAATGACTAAATGTAAATGCACTAAAGACTGGAGTAATGATGCTGAAAATTCAGCTTTGCCATCACAGGAATAAATTAAAATGTTTTAAATATATTAACATTTTAAAATATATTATAATAAAATTTATTTTAAATTGTAATAATATTTCACTGTCTTTACTGTATTTTCTGATCAAATAAATGCAGTGTAAGAGACTGAAAAAAATCTTACTATGCCCAAACTTTTGAATGGTAGAGTCTAATTGTCCAGTTAGATTATCTAAAGTCACTGCTGATTTAATGTTGACTTAATAGGCCTTTATGATTGTGATGAAGTGCAGTGACATTCACATTAGCTAGGTGAACAGGTGTTTTGCGTCATAGCTGTTACTATTTTAGTGTATTTTAGTGTGTCTGCATCCAGGATCAGAACTGTCCATATTGTATTTACATGGAATATTTTGCCTCCATATTACAGGTTATATTACTGTATCTCTGCTCTGTGAGTGTCCAAGAGAGACTGCTGGAGTCCTGCCGGCCGCTCTAATTAATCTTTGATGACAAGTTCTGCAGGAGAGAGCTTCACGGAGCTGAATCCTCATGGTTTTATTCATGACCAAGCTGAATCATCGTTCTGATTTATGGCGCCCGATTGTTCCTCTCTGCGTATTTAGAGTTCCGAATTCTCCTGTAATTATACCCAGCGCTCCATGGAGCTCACATCTAACCTCTGCTGATCTTCTCTTGCCTCCAGATCTGTGTCAGCAAAGTGGCCAGAGTTGCAAGTGCAGTTGAAAACGCCCGATGTTCGGTGCTCTTATATGCTTATGTTTTTATGCTCACCTTGGCAAAACACAAGCCAAGACTTTTTTTGCTCAGATAAGGCTCTTTTATGGCTCAGGAGTTCTATATATAATTTTTATGCAATGTAAACAGATCTATAACAGTATTGTAGCTGGGTTAGCTCAGATTATTTGGTAACGACTGAGAGTAATTCCAGTCTTACTTAGGTTTGTAACAAATGCCAGCCTGCTCGAGAGCAACATCTCATATACTGTAGTTGTAGCTGAGGCCTGAAAGAGTTTGGTTCGTGTTGTGAACATGTTGAGAAGATGCTGTTTTCTACACTTCAAAAGGATGAGGACTCAGCCTCGAATTGATACGGTGAAACCGACGGTATCGTTGCCGTTTGTATCACTGTGTATCAAGTGATGAGGAAGATCCGGAGCTGAAATTCTGCTCATTTCATTTACGCACTTTAAGTGATAGACCAATCAGAGCAGAGTAGGCTCTCAGAAAGGGGTTTAGAGAGACTAAATCCTTGTCTGAATCATTTCAGACACTGTAAGCATAGAGGTGATGTATTATGAGAAAATTAAAGTGTTTTTGACATTGGATGCATATACGTATATTAACAAAATTAAGAATGTTTAAAATAGCATAATAGGAGCATTTTAAAACTTTGATTAGATGCATCAGCTAAGCTTCTAATCAATGGGACATTACTGAAAGTACTGGCAATTTTGCTAAATTTGAGCAGCAGATCTTAGCAAAAATCTCCATTTTGTTTTGGTCCGTTGTTATTCAGGAGAAACAATTAAGAAATCAAGGGTCTCTCATTTTTCTTTCCTTTGGGAAGATTGTAGAGATCTCACACCCACAGGAGCATCTCTCTCTCTCTCTGCTTCATTATAATAGATTTTCTAAAATCCCACGGGCTCCTAATGCATCCTGGTGAAAGCTGAAACCAATGGTGTGCCCATCAGTGTAATCGATGTAATCTCATCCGTGTGCCCTTCGCCTTCAGTCCTGGAGCCATTTGAGCTTCCGTGATTCTCATGGAGTGCTCATATGCTGCAGGAGCGAGACCTATACGAATATGTTTCCCGGACGTGGAAGTGGTTTTTCACTCTAGGTGCCATTGAGACTAGAACACGATACAGAATCTCTTATGTATTCAAGTATATAAAATAATAACTTACACTCTTAGAAATAAAGGTTTTATAAATGCATCGATGGTTCAGTGAAGATCCTTTAATATCCATGGAACCTTTTCCTTGTACAAAAGTTTCTTTATTGTGGAAAAAGGTTCTTCAGATTATTAAATGATTTTTCACGCTTGGAAAAAACTGTTTACTGAAAGGTGCTTTGGGGAACCAAAAATGGTTCTTCTATTGCATTGCTTTAAAAGTATGGAAGTTTGTTTCTATCATGGAACACACACACACACAAAAAGGTAATTGAGCATTCGCAAAGACCCGCCCCCTTTAGTTACTGTTGCTACGTCCAACAAGTCATGTTCGCAGTGTAAAATACATTGCCGAGCAAAAAGGACACTGTGGCGTCGACAGACAAGACAGAGAAGCTTTTGATATGAAACAAAGTCTCAAATTTAAACAATAAATACTGTTTTGTGCCTCTTTAATGCATCGTGACAGATATTACCTCAGTTCATCATCTCTTCCTACTAGTTAGGAAAATAAATATGAATGAATATCGGAACAAATGTTGTTTCAACCATGGAAAGACGTCAGTATACACCATTTTTCAAGTTCATGTTCCCCTATGTTAATCTACTAACTCCCCTGACCGCTTTGTCGGATAAAACGGCGGGTTTGGCATTATGATTGGTTAGAGCGTCTGTCAATCAAACTCCCGGTTATAGGTCAACTGAGACTTTTTTCCTCACAGTTGGGAGTTTATATCTTGCAATTCTGACATTTTTTCTCAGAATTGAGAGTTTATTATTTTATATCTCACATTAATGAGTTTATGTCCAACAATTTAAGGAGAAAAGTCCAAATTGTGAAATATAAAGTCTCAATTTTGAGAAATATCTCTTTTATATCTCATAGTCCTGTCTTTCTTTCTCAGAATTGTGATTTAAATGCAATTGCGAGTTATAAAGAATTGTAAGATATAATCAACTTGCAAAGATGCAAACTTGCAATTGCGAGTTTGTCGCAATTCTGACTTTTTTCTTAGAATTGCGAGTCTATATCTCAATGTCAGCTCACAATTCTGACTTTATAGCTTGCAATTGAGAGTTTTATATCTCACAGTTCTGACTTTCTTTCTCAGAATTGTGAGATATAAACACAATTGCGAGTTATAAAGTCAGAATTGCAAGATATAGCCAACTTGTGAAATGCAAACTTGCAATTGATTTTTTTCTCGCAATAGCGAGTTTGTGTTGCAATTCGGACTTTTTTTCTCAGAATTGTGAGATATAAATTTGCAATTCTGAGAAAAAAGCCAGCTCACAATTCTGAGAAAAAAAGTCTTGCAATTCTGACATTTTTTCTCAGAATTGAGAGTTTATTATTTTATATCTCACATTAACGAGTTTATGTCCAACAATTTAAGGAGAAAAGTCCAAATTGTGAAATATAAAGTCTCAATTTTGAGAAATATCTCTTTTATATCTCAAACTTGCAATTGATTTTTTTCTCGCAATAGCGAGTTTGTGTTGCAATTCGGACTTTTTTTCTCAGATTTGTGAGATATAAATTTGCAATTCTGAGAAAAAAGCCAGCTCACAATTCTGACTTCATTACTCACAATTGCAAGTTTATGCCCTGGTTTCACAGACAGGGTTTACATTAAACCAAGATTAGGCTTTAGTTTAATTAGTGTAATAAGTAGCTTTTATAAACGTGCCTTAGAAAAAAAAAAACATTACCGTTGTGGATCTTGATACAAAAAAAAACATGGCGCAGACATATCTTAAGATATGTCAGTGCAAGTTGCTTTCCTTTAAAACAGCTCAAACATTAATTTTAGTCTGGGACTATGCTTAAGACATGTGTGTGAAACTTTATTTTTAAAAGTGTAATATAAATGTTCATGTGTGCAGCATTGATCATTGATAGACAGGTTTTTGCTCTGAAATACCGCATGCAAAAGTAACTCTTCTGTGAATTTGTCCCTGTGTCCTTAAAAATGCACATGGGAAAGGTATTCGCTTTTAAATGTTTCCAAACACACTCGTGCTTGTTTAAAAATACAATTGGTTTAATTACTGGCAGCCTCTTGTAGCTCTTTTTATAGATAATTTTCCATGGTGTCCTCCATACTGCATTTTTTTTCTGAGGATTTATGCTGTGTTCATTTGTACACAATGTGGTTTTGAAATGAGCGGCCTGGAAAAATATTGCAGACACTTGAAAGGCTTCTTTGAGTGGCTCTTTAAAACCCGTTTCCAGAAAAATCACTTTGAGGCAGAGCAGAAGGGCCATCAGAAGAGTAGACGGCACTCGGCACGGGCAGATGGCGGGTTATGCTGCGTCGCAGGGGATGGAGGGGAATGTTCAAGACCCGTCTTGGCGACCTGCTTGTTTAGGTTCGTCCTCCAGATTGGGAGCAGATACACACCATGCTACTATCCATGAATCCGGGACACTTTGGTGAGGCACATTTTTCTGTCCCTGTCTGTTCTGACAAAACCTGGCGACTTTTTCTGAAGATTAAGCACCTCTTTTCACTGTCCGAAGTAGTTTTGGCCCTGTTTTTTATCCTGTTCTTGAAAAGTGCCACAGTTTAGATTGACTGTAGTTAGATGGTATGAGTCAAAACACTGGGAGCCTCTGGCGCTGTTGAGAGCGCCACTCACATGCAAAGCTGACTCCGCAAGTGTGTTTACAAGTTGTAATGTACGTGAGGTTAAACAGACAAAGGTTTCAGAGGGGACAGACGAGTTTCAGCTTGCCATTTTCCGGTCTGTCCTGGATATTCCGACCCGTTCTACATATAGGTTTTCCCTGAACACTTCTAAAAGGCAAATAAGAATTGACTTACCACAACAGCTGAATAGAAGTTCAAACCTCCTGCTTGTTGCAAATCCCAATATTTCCACTGAAAAGACCAACTGGAGATGGGAGATCACACTTTGTAAGGACCACCCGTCAACCCAAGGATGGATTCTGATGGTCTGGGCTTTTCAGCGCCCATGTGAAGTTCACTTAATTTTTAGTATTTAGATTGAATTTTACTTTAGCTGCATGCTTAATCTGACTCCATTTAATTATGACCTCGAATTTAGGTTGAAATGCCAATTGATTATTGACCATTTATAATTATATTTATAATTTATCTAGACATTTGATTATTCTATTTAACTCTTTACTCTTATTGTACTCTTTCATTCGGGTCTCAGAGTCGAACGGGGTCCTCGCACCGGCCGCTCATGCGGGCCCACGATCACTCGCCAGTTCTGATTCTTAGTCAAAGGATGCAAAGTTTGCTAATACGTAAGAGCTGAATCGCCACATGCTTATTCATACAAATATGCAGTTTGCTTAGCCACGGTACTGCAACTTGCTAAGCCAGTGATCGACAGAAATCCAAAGGTCCCATACGATGTGCCCGATGCTCCTTTCATTGAACCTTTAGTATGACCTATCCTGACGCAGATTTGCGATAACAATGGATACATCGTAATCTACTGAAGACAATGATTTCAGATTTAAATCAAATGTAACAATTTATTAGTCAGGTAAAAAGACATCAGTGTCAATTACATAATTACACAATTAGAAACCAATTAAGTCATAATAAATACATAACATCAATTACTCAAAGGATGACTCTAGGAGTAAGACATGCATGCACTCAGTGGTGGGGGAATGTTTTAAAGACACTCATCCCTGTATGGAGGTTCTGGCTCCAGAATGTCCCCCCTTGCTGCTCTACATATTTCCTTGAATACCCAGACCAGAACAACAGGATTGTAAATATTTCTTGCACTGACACCTGGTTTCGGGGGAGAGAAGGTTTTCTTGAAGAGACACTACCCAAAAAGGAGAACAGAATTCTCCTGAGTTTTCAATCTTTTCCATAATACTAGTGACTGAAATTGAGACCATTTTATCAATCGCACTGAGACATTTAAAATGATCCTAAACATGAAATTGGAAAAACAATAGATTCAAAAGATACATCATACATAGTACATATGCATTCTTGGAGAGCTTTCAGTGACTTGAGTCATTGGGAAGGAAGGGAGTTGGGGGGGGGGGGTGCATAGATGAATGAGAAGAATTTGGGCAAGGCTTTGTCTTATTTCTTTGAGATCTTCTCCCCAGATGACTTTTATTGCTTCATTGCAGGATGCTTAATCTCAGCTTTTGTCTTAGCGGGAAAATCAAGTCTTACAGAGCTTGTTCCAGTAAAGGTTATGTAGGACTTGACATGGTCAGAAATTTTCAAACTGACCTGACAGAACATCAGGTGAAACCCATTGCCCGGTAGAACAAACATTCTGTACTAATAATGAACATTACAGCAGCTCGTCCTTTCCACGGTTGTGAAATTTGTCTCTGTATAATGGTATACCTCTGACCCTCACAGATTTATAGCTGCTGGATGTCTTTTTGGATGCTAAAATATTTTGTTCTGTTTCAGTGAAACGTATGTATGCAGAGAAACGTATTGCTAGTATTGGTCAATTTCCTGAAGAATCTGAATAATGCGGTACATTTCTCTTTCGTAACTTTAAAACCAAAGATTTTTAGACATTAAGCTTGCTTTAAAGGAATAGTTCAAGGGCATCAATTGGCTGGTCAATGCAAGTAATATATTTTTATTGCAAGATTAACCAAGTTATATTACTATGTGTGTATAATTTATATTGTTAAATTAAAAAAAAAAAAAAGTAAATTAAAGTGATCATGTTATATTTGTGTCGTGAGTTCAATGGCGCTGTCAAACGTGATTTTGCAACGTTGAGTATTGTAGACGATCACAGGGATTTCTGTTGAAAATAATGACCAATCAGGGGTATTTAAGTTACCGCTAGTCTCTCAAAAAGCTGAACGAGTTGGCGCAATTTTACTGCACGCGCTTAAATCTTCTCATTATAACAAACAAAGTGGAGACACAATGAAAATAAAAGATTTGTTGTGCCGTTTTGACAGATTCATTGATTATAACGGGAGTTTTTGTACTTGATGAGTTTGCTCTGAGGGGCTTTATTGATTATAAAGGAAGCACTCGTTATTCCATGTCTAATTTCATTCGCAGTTTGAAGAGAAGACTGTGACTATTTCTTCATACTTCAGTACCAAAAAACGACAAAAATAGATTTTTTAAATGTGTCAATATAAATGGCCGATATTTAATTTTATATATCGTCACTTTATTTGTCACATTTGTTACTATTTTGTTGTTGCTGGTAGTAGAAATTTTAATTATTGATCGACATATGGATTAGTCAGATGCCTCAAACTAATCAGAACACAAGGTATCAACCAAAATATCATAGTAAAATTATCACATACTTAAAAAAAATGAAACTCTATTTTGGCATTTCATTTTTGGATTTTATTCGGTATAGAAACTTTACAATTAAAAAAAGTAATAATAACAAAAATAGTCATGTGGCTGTACTTTCCAGATTCTCTGATATACTGGTACCCTCGTTGACAAGAGTCCAGCTACATGATACTTTTAAGTGTTGAACATGGATGCAGAACATGGCCTGATTGGACAAATTGTCCTAAATTGCTGTTAACTAGATTAAGCATATTTAATTAATCCTACACTTTAATAAGTTAACTTTTGCAGCAGGAGTGTATGGTAAAATGCGGCTAAACAAAGTAGCTCACAAATATCTTCTGCTGTGACAAACCTGGTTACCTGACACGAAACAGAGCAAGTCACATTCTCTGTAGCCATGGTGATCTGTGCGAACTGCAGATTTTCCTCTGATCCGATTTTCCACGGCCCCCCTCTCACCCCCTCACTAGATGCTATGTAAATGAACGGCTCTCGGAAGGTGGAATGTCGCCCAGCCGTGTTCCGTCGATCCTGGAAATGAGCAAAAATATGTGAAGATGAAGCAGTAATTCATCTTATCCTGAGCCCTGATCTCAGCGCCGTACTTTGGCTTGACAAGAATGTAATTGGTCTCAGTGGGGCTTTGTGAGTATGTGTGGCCGTAGTTAAGCCGGCTCAGTTCTCTCGCAGATCTTGTCTGGTGGATGAGCTGGATGTGCACTTTGTCACATCTCTTCTGTGGACATCATTTTCGAAAAACCCTAAATTTAGTGTTTAGAGAAGGAAAGGTTTATTCAGACTTTCCCTCTGTCTTTGGAAAGTTAATAAATGAATAGAACATGCAGTGTCATTCTAATTATTTGGAACAAGTTATTTAAAAAAAAAAAAAAGGGGCCACTGTCTATTGTTCTTCAGTGCTCCTAAAGGGACACTGCTATAAAAAAAAATATGAGATAGGAAGAAAAATTATATGTCAATGCTTTTTCTTTCTCTCGTAAATGTGTTGTGTTCCCCTGAGAAACTTTGCATTCGCTCGCAAAATGTTTGCGTTCCCCGAGAAACTTTGCGTTCGCTCGCAAAATGTTTGCGTTCCCCCGAGAAACTTTGCGTTCGCTCGCAAAATGTTTGCGTTCCCCCGAGAAACTTTGCGTTCGCTCGCAAAATGTTTGCGTTCCCCCGAGAAACTTTGCGTTCGCTCGCAAAATGTTTGCGTTCCCCCGAGAAACTTTGCGTTCGCTCGCAAAATGTTTGCGTTCCTCTGAGAAACTTTGCATTCGCTCGCAAAATGTTTGCGTTCCCCCGAGAAACTTTGCATTCCCTCACAAAATGTTTGCGTTCCCCAGAGAAACTTTGCATTCGCTCGCAAAATGTTTGCATTCCCCCGAGAAACTTTGCGTTCCCTCGCAAAATGTTTGGGTTCCCCCGAGAAACTTTGCGTTCCCTCGCAAAATGTTTGGGTTCCCCCGAGAAACTTTGCGTTTGCTCGCAAAATGTTTGCATTCCCCCGAGAAACTTTCCATTCCCTCCACCGAGAAACTTTGCGTCCGCTCACAAAGAACACAAAAGTTTCGCGAGCGGACGCAGTTTCTCGGGGAACACAAAAACATAAAAATATATATTTTCCTCCCACCTCATATCTTTTCCATCCCCATGTCCCTTTATGGGCTCCGTAGTTCTTATTGTTAGTTAAAACTATTGAGAAAAAACACGTTTTAACGTTTTTAAAATATAAATATTAGATGAGCTGCAATATGTAAGAAGACTAGCCCAGTGTTATATATTTTGTTCAGTTGTTTTCTTACAATATCCCAAATGTTTCCAACTATTTGCAAATCGTGAGAAAATTGCTATTTCAACCAAGGATCTGGGACGTGTGAGTGAGTTGCCTGTCAATGGCGTCATAGAAAAGTAGTAAAACATGGTTAAAAAAGTCAACTTGACTGCAGTGGTTCAACCTTAAAGTTATAAAGCGATGAGAAAACTTTTTGTGCGCCTAAACTAAACAAAAATAACAACTTTATTCAACAATTTGAACCATTTTACATGTAATTGACATAGTGAACTCAGTGCAGGCTTCCTTGTTTACATCCGAACGGCGACTTATTATTGGCTGACTCCTGCGTTAGCATCACATGACAAGGAAACAAGGAAGCCTGCACTGAGGTCACTACGTTGAATTGTTGAATAAAGTCGTAATTGTTTTGTTTTTGCACACAAAATGTTTTCTCGTCTCTCCATAACTTTAAGGTTGAACCAGTGTAGTCACGTTGACTATTTTAACCATGTTTTTACTACATTTCTGGACCTCAAAAGGTGCAATGACGTTGCTGACTATGTCTGGTTCAGACACCCTTGGATTTCATCAAAGATATTTTAATTTGTGTTCCAAAGATGAACGAAGGTCTTACGGGTTTGGAACGAAATGAGGGTGAGGAATTAATGACATAAATTTCATTTTTGGATGAACTAACCCTTTAAAGAACCCTCACCATGGTAACATACTTTTGCCAGGATAGAAAAAAAATGATTTCCAGGTCACACATAATCATAGAAGACATTCAAGCAATCTAGAAAAAGAATTAGTTGTGAGTGTAATTAAGTACATTTTCTCTCCCTGTTTTTCATAAAGCATGTTATTTTCACGTTTTAAGGCCAGGCCATGATGATCGTCATAGGTTTATCTCTGATCATTGGTTGTAAAGATAAAGATAATGCATATCTAACAGAGTGTCACCATGGTGACAGAGCTGATCAGATACTGCACAGCCATGAACCAGATTTCCAAGACACAGTGTTGAAGGTGAGGATTATCTGTGTTTTAATGAATAAGACATAAAATATGCTTTGTTTTTGCTGTTTTAGCCCATTTATGATATTATCCTTTATATCAAGTAGAAGTAAAGTCAGTAAGTTATAAATATAATCTACATTCTGTAACACTCTCAGCTCTTTGCAAACTCTGAACGTATAAACACTTGAATGTGGGTAAGCTTCATTTAAAAATCTACATATTAAAAAAAAAAAAAGCTAGAAAAATCGTGTTTTTGTCAAAGACTTTGCCTGATCGGATTCAGAACAATGATCAAAACATTGATTTGTGTCCATCAATACCCACAAAGCTTCACAGTCCTGTGCCTCTTCGTGGGTTCGACATTTTATTTGGTAACGTTTGGCAATTTTGATTTATACGCCATTGAATGCTTCTATCGCTTGTTTCTGCTTCTTCTTTTTGATCTGGAGATTCAGTGCTCTTTCAGGAGATGCGTAACAGCGCCCCCTACCATATACCAGCGAAAACAGGGATTGCGGTAAAATTCTGTCAATGGCAGGGAAAGAGTTAATGTTTTAAAGGTGGCAATGTTGTGCACTTGGCATCTTGCACCAAAAATGACGTTTTTATTGACGGTTTTCCATCCTTAAATTTTGCTACTATACGTTTAAGAACTCTGAATGTTAATGAATTTTATCACGACTGTCTAACCTCTTTGTATTGGTATAATTTATACTGTCATTCATTAAGACAAGTTAAATAGCTCACTACTGAATATGCATTACTATGTAAATATGAGAGGTCATATGTTAATGTGGTCATGATGTCAGCTTAGTTTCCATAAATGGTCTTAATGGACTGTTGAAGAGCAGTTCGTTTGGTTAATTGGTCAACATAGCATGTACGCTTTTTAGATTTTGAATCGATGAACTATATGGTGCAACAGTTTTATTCTGTTATTTGTAAGGACACCGCACCAGGGAAGTCATACTCTGACTCATTGCGTTTGGAAACTGAATATTTTTGTAATATGTGTTTATATTTTCTGCTGTGTTGCATCATCACTGAAATGTAGTGCAGCTGATTTCTCACTTTTCATTTGATGTCGTTGTCAAAAAACCTGACACAGGCGGCTTACAGTCTTTGTTTATTCAGCCTGGCCTTGTCTCTTGAATGTCTCTGTGTTCAAAGTCTCATCCATAGATGGACTTCCTTATTTCAAAAACAAGTTCATGAGAAATAGTCCAGTGATCCTGTTCCTCATCTGATACTTGAGTTACTAAGCAGTTGAGGGGAAAACCAAACTATCTTCAGCTCTCCTTTTTTGCTCAGTTGTGATGATGACCATGTATAGGCAACATCACTGTGAATCTCAGATCTGCAGAATGAATCTTTTTACACTGAAATACCTGAATGATCTTTTCCTGCACGGTGACCGTCTGCTTGTAAACAAACATGTCTCGATCACAGCCTCGTATAGTTGTTGAGTATTCAGACATTCAGTCAGCTGCACAGATGCCGGTTCTTTCAATCTGGGCCGTTAGTAAAGCACAAGAGTTATGTGTGTCTTTCTCTTTCTGTCTTTCTCCATCTGTCCACACACTGAGAGAGGAAGTGGTCGTCTCTCCATCTGTATCGCATCTCTTTTGATTAGACGTGTTAAGAGAATAAAAGTGTGAGGTTTATCACTTCGCAGCTGACAGAAAGACATTATATCTATTTTATGTTACTTGAAGGTGGTTTTTAAAGGTGAATCTTATGAAAACTGCTGAGAATTATCCGGCCATATTTCACATCCCAGACTTGCGAAACTTGTGAAAACCTACGACAGTGTGCAGGATTTTTTTTTCCTCTTCTTTCCTTAATATTTCACATCAAAATCAACATCTTTTGACATTATTTAAATGCCATTTAAGTGCATCCACCCCAAAGTTTTATTATAAACGGGATTATATAAAATATTATGAATGTTAATTTATTTGTGAAGAACTTTTGTAATGTACAATTGAATATATATATATTATGATAGTATGATTTCTGCACTCTAATTTACGGATGCTTGTTTTTTCAGAGACTAAATTAATGAATACTAAAGGTAATCGCAACTTTTTATCTCACAATTCTGACTCTTTTTTTCTCAGAATTGTTTATGAAAAAAATAATAAAATAGACTTACTTTTTTTAATGCAAAAAACATATCTTCATTTTTTCTTTTGATTTTGTCGTCAAATATAACCCAGACATTTCCTTGTTTTTTCTTTTACTTTTTTAAATGCTCTGACTAGAATGCAGACATAGTCTGAAATGATCATTGATGATTTTGCAAATGCATCTTAATTTGGTTAAAAGTTAAAACACTTAAAAGTGTTAAAGTGAGCTCAGAGTACTAGACTAGCTGAAAGGATTTACATTTATTATTATTTAATGAACAAACATGCAAGAGATGGGCGTTCCAATTCTGTGGAAATCTGCAGTGCCAGAGTTCCTGTGTTAATGATCTGCCACATCCTCTGGTGTTGTGTTGGTTATTCCTAACTGGTGTGGCATGACACAAAGCAGGAAAGAAGGCAGGAATTAGAGGATGTAAACATGCCATTCGGTAGAAATGTTTATCTACACACTCCCTCTCTCTCTCACACACACACACACACACACACACATACACACGGCCGCCTGAGCTGGTCAAAACATCATCAGTCTCACACTCATGCCGATCTGCCAGGACATTAAATCTTTGTGGTTTTCTCACACTAGACGTTCTTGAAATTCCAGTAATATGAGTTGTTCTCATCTCTCAGGCATGAGCAGACTGTCCGTGCTTTCATGTGTTTTGATATAGACATCATAATTCATTCATATTTGTAAAGATACTAATTTTTTTATATGGACAATTTTGGATGGATGGATTGCTTGATTGCTGTTCTTCATCAACACAAAAATAAACTAAACTGCAAAGTCTACATTCACAGTTACAACTTAGTATGATCAATACCATCTTGCTTATACCATCATTCTTTAATCGATAGAAACAGCAACAAAAAAACTATTCTTTAAAAAAGAGTGAGACAGTGCTTGAAGATTCTATTGTTCTCATGTAGAGGAAGTTTGTTGCTCATTGGGTACCAAAAGCAATTGACCCTTCGCAAAGACCCGCCCCCTGTTGCTATGTCTAACAAGCCGTGCGCTCTCACACCACACATCATGTTCTCACGAAGTGAAAAATACATCGCGGAGCAAATGTAGCTCCTTCAAGCGGCTCGTGAACCGATCATCTCTTCATACTAGTTCATTTATAGCATCAAATAAACATGAATGAACATCAGAAGGAATGTTGTTTCAGACGTGAGTACACACAATTTTTCAAGTTCAAGTTCACCAACATTAATCTACTAACTCCCCTGACTGCTTTGTCGGACAGAATGGCGGATTCTGGGTTATGATTAGTCAGATCGCCTGTCAATCAAACTCCCAGCGAAGATAATGGGATTGTAGGTCAGTAGAAGCTCTTGTACTGCACTGAATCACTATGACCAACTTACGTAGATGAATAGATTTTACAATGGATTTTTACAATGGACATTATGAAGAGGCTTTTTAATTTGAAATGCAAATAATAAAGTGGTTGATCTACAACTGCAGTGCAATGATATCATCTGTATTTTTTGGTAGTAGCGGCTGTAGTTCAGGCAGCCGATTGATCCAATACACTGGTTCATAAATGTTTTCACCTAATCTGCCCTTTTTGAAACCTTCTGAAATTTGTATTGACTACATTTGATTTATATAGTTATTTGCTAGTGGTGTGTTTATTTGCTGAAACTCATGAATCATAGAACATTTCCCTGAATTTTTAAGTCACATGCCCACTATTATCCAAACTGTTTGCAATAGAGGAATTTTAGAGATGTGGCAAATTTTACCATGTGGTAACCTAGTGGAAAGTTTGATTTCTTAGAGATTGCGCTTTCATAGCTATGGAGACTTCATTGGAGAGTTCTTAGTTTAGCATGTGCTTCACTTTAGTCTCAGATTTCTGATTTCTGTCTGATTTCATGTGGGTCACTAGGATTTGAGTTGACTTCAGTATCTAACATGTTGGGTGTAGAAACTTCTGTTCTCTGGCTGTCATTCAAGGTGAGTTTCACAGTGAAAGTCTAGTTTAGACCAGTTCAGTCATTGAGCTGAAATTGTCTACTTCCTTCCTTTTGCTGTATTCTATTATGAGGATGTTGAGACGTCACCTCTGCCCCCATGTGCTGTTTCATAGCTCCAGACGACTCGTATTTGGCAGTGAATCAGAATGAGAGTGCGTTCTGGCAGGTTTGGGAGTATTGGTACATTGTGTTATGTTCTTCACGTCTGCTAGAAGAAATTCAGAACTCACAATGTAAAAGAGCCATCAACATATCAACATTAATATCTTAATGGACCAGAATAGTACCAGATACCCGATCACAATAGTAGTGGCAGTTTTAGTGATATGTATTTTCAACAGATACTTTTACAAAAATGTATATGTTTACACTTAGTGGCCACTTTATTAGGTACACTTTGCTAGTATTGGGCTTTTGCCTTCAGAACTGCCTTAATTCTTCATGGAATAGATTTATCAAGGTGTTGGAAACATTCCTCAGAGATTTTGGTCCTATTGACATTATTGCATCACGCAGTTGCTGTAGATTTGTTGAATTTTGTGATCTGATGACTGGGGAGGCCATTTGAGTTCTCATTGAACTCCTTGTCATGTTCAAGAGACCAGTTTTGAGATGCTTTGAGGTTTGTGACATGGCGGGTTATCCATCAGAAGATGGGTCCACTGTAGTTGTAAAGGGATGGACCTGGTAAGCAACAATCCTCAGGTAGGCTGTGGTGATTAAACGATGCACAATTCGTACTTAGAGGTCACAAGAAAATTCCCCACACCATTACAGCCCGATCTGTTGATGCAAGGCAGGATGGTTCTTGTTTACGCCAAATTCTGATCCTATCATCTGAATGTTGCAGCAGAAATCGAGACTCATCAGAGCAGAAAATGTTTTTCCAATCTTCTATTGTCCAATTTTGGTGAGCCCGTATGAATTGTGGCCTCAGTTTCCTGTTCTTAGCTGACAGGAGTTGCACCCGGCGTGATCTTCTGCCGCTGTAGCCCATCTGCTTCAAGGTTGGACGTGTTGTGCGTTCAGAGTTGGCTTTCTATCAGCTCGAACCAGTCTGGTCATTCTCCTCTGACCTCTGGCATCAACAAGGTATTTTCGCCCACAGAACTGCCGCTCACTGGATGTTTTCCCTTTTTTGGATCATTCTCTCCAAACCTTAGATGTGTTTGTGTGTCAAAATCCCAGTAGATCAGCAGTTTCTGAAATACTCAGACCAGCCCGTCTGGCACCAACAACCACAGTCGCTTAAATCATCTTTCTTCCCCATTCTGATGCTTGGTTTGAACTTCAGCAGATCATCTTGACTTTGTCTACATTGAGTTACTGCCATGTGATTGGCTGATTAGATATTTGCACTAACGAGCAGTTGAACAGGTGTACCTAATAAAGTGGCCGGTGAGTGTATATAATTGTACAAACACACTAGTTGCCAAAAGTTTGGAATGATTAAAACCAACACTAAAGACTGACGTAATAGCTGCTGAAAACTCATCATAGGAGTAAATTACATTTTAAAATATATAGAAAACAGTTATTTTAAAATGTAATAATATATAGAGATAAAATGCTGGTCTTCATATGTTTTTTTTTTTTGAATTATTGGTTTTTCTTCACCACTGTCACCTTTTGAATTGAAATGTTTCTCTTCATTTTTATGCACCAACATTGCAGTAGAACAGAGATTGTTCACTTAATGCAATCTAAAGATTTTCCAGATAATATTGAAATCATTTCTTCTGGCTTTAGTACAATCACGATTTATAAGCAAATGGATCTTTGTGCATAAAAATGTCTAGCTGTTACTATATTTTAGGAAAGAGCTCCTTAAGATCGTCTTATTTAGAGGTCCTTGGCACCAAAATTTAAGAACCCATCATGTAGATTTTGAGGGTGGGTGCTTTTGACCTTCATAACACCCTGGAAACCACACAGCACACTGCTATTGTGGCAGTAGGTTTTGCATAATGCAAATATCTAGTATATTTATTCCTCAGCAGACACCCAGTATCTTGTTTCTCTCTGAACTTGCCTGAAGTGGCTGTTGAAAATGGTTGGATATGGCTGCTATTCATCTTATGACTATGCAAATATTTGCAATGCATTATACGGGAATATTTTTGGGGGATAACAGTGATTCAGCTGTTTCTGTGGCCGGACGTCTTCTGAGGTAAACATTTACACTGAGAGATAGTCAAGAGAGAGGTGGAGGCCTGAGATAAAAGATGTACGTCAGCACAGAGAAATAAATCTCGTCTTTTTAAGAGCTGAGGAGAAAGGGGGACTTATCTCTGTGTGTGTGTGTGTGTGTGTGTGTGTGTGTGTGTGTGTGTGTGTGTGTGTGTGTGTGTGTGTGTTTAACACGTGAACTGTGTGTGACTGGCATGTGGACAGTCAGGGTAAGAGATGCTCAGGTTCCTAATTACCACACACACACACATTTGCAGTATCTCTGGGTAAAGCTCATGCGCATGGAGGAGCAATTTGAAGAGCTGAGCCACACCGTGGCATCTGATTGGCTGGGGGAGGATGCAAGAAAAGGGGCCATGCTCCGCCTTCCTCCCCCCGCCTGCGCGTGTTAGAAAGGAGATAGCTTGAGGAGAGCAGACAGCTTCACTGCGCCGAGTGCCGAACGCAGACTAATGCTGCATACTCCAGGGAGATCAGTCGACGCAGAGCGTTGTCCAGCTGAAGAACCCAAAACAAACCCACGTTCTGCATCTGCTGCAGATTAAGTGATGTTTAAGAGCGCTCTCTGCTCTGAGTTCAACCCATCGTCCGCAGTCTCAGCACAACAGAATCCTCTCCGTTCGATCCGGCTGTAAGCATGGGAAGGCAAAGCCAAGATGCCACCTCCACCCCGGGCACGGGCACGGGCACGGGCAGCGGCGGCCGCATGCAGCGCTCCCAGAGCCGCATGAGTCTGTCAGCCTCGTTCGAAGCTCTGGCCGTCTACTTCCCCTGCATGAATTCTTTCGATGAGGAAGATGGAGGTAAGAGGATGTGCGATATTAAGTGTTTAGGTCCGAATGAGCATCTTGCATGTCGAAGTTCTTGTGTTATGTAGAATATTTGGTGTTATGTAGCACACAAACTCTTTTTCCTTTCAAATTGAATTGGGTTTGTGATCATTTATGTGTGTCTGGCTTCGGGGGGAGTTTAAATAAATAATCTGCGGAATCATGCATGGGTGCCAGTGAAATAAAGTTATTTAAGTGCATAAATTGCAGTGTCAGTTTTATAGCACTAAATAGTCGTGCAGTCTTTTGATGGTTTTGCTGGGACTCGAGGATCAGCGTGTGTTTTGACCTTGACAGTGGTGATTGCCATTCTCTACAGCATCTCTCTCTCTCTCTCTCTCTCTCTTTATTTCTCCCCCTTCAGTTGCTATACAGATTAATATCATAGGAAATATCGTATGACTTAATATTTTTGCGGAACAAATACCTTTTTGCTTTTGTATGATTTGTAGGCACAATCGGATTCTCTTCAGTCCATTAATATATTAATTACTGGGTGTATCTCATGAGAAAAAGTCACATTTTACCCCAAATGAAATAATAATTTTATTTTGCATGAAGAAAATAAAGCCTATTTCATTTTTATTTAATTATTTTAATCACAATTAATTACAATGTAATTGCAATTACACATTTTTACTAAATTTTTTGATTACACTTTATTTTAGGTTGTCAGTATTACAGTGTAATTATTCATTTAAGTACTGAGTAATGACAATTAACTACGTGTACTTACTATAGGGTCAGGGTTAGGATGAGAGTTTGGTTTAGGGTTAATTGTGTGTAATTATGTATAATTTCTAGTTATTACTATAGTAAATACATGTAACATGTAACAATGACACCGTAAAATAAAGTGTTACCAAATTTTCATTACCATAATAATTCCAGATATTTTACTTTGAGGGTTTTTTTGTTGTTACTGTACAACTGGAATAAATACTATAACAGTGTTTATTGTAATCAGCTTAAATTAAAGGCACAAATACTATCATAATATATAAACACACTACAAATTAATATGATTATTTTAATTTATTTTAATGTATTAATATATTATTATTTATTAGTTTATTTCATTTATTAATGTTGTAATTTTTTTAGCTAATTATTTAATTATTTTTTTAATTATTTAATGTTTGTTTTATTTATGATAATGATAGTTTTAGAAGAAAAGTGCTTAATTGTCATGAAGGTAATGTCACAAAACAAAATATTACTGGTCCTAAAATTGGCTTCATTTTCTTATTTCTTTCTTTTGATTTGGGTTGAAATATGACCTGAACCTGGACCCGTTCTGGATCATTTTATAGAGCATGATCAGAGAACCTGGGACGTCTTCTGACTTTGTGCATCAGTGTTTCTCAAGTTTATCTCAAGTTCAACAAGACCACAACTGTTCTCAAATATTATATACAGCGGTGCTATTAGCACAGAAAAGGACATCCGCCGATATATTCGTCATCCTCTTGTGTTCAGGGCTGAAAGCAGAGGCGGATGACATTGAATGAAATGAGAATCAAGCGTGCTGTGTGTGACCAGCGATTGAATGGTTGAATCTCAGCAGCTCAACCTTGTCTGCTTCCTGTAGCCTTGCAAAAGAACAGGATGTGCATTAATTTTGTACATCAAGTTAAAGCAGAAGATTTGTTTTACAGTGATTTTAGTCTCAAGTGACTTATTGCCAACAGCAATGTGATTAAGAGTGAACTTGTGCAATGAATCATAGTAATTGGAATAAACTACTGCTTTGTCAAGTGATATATTCATTACCCTAACTGTAGACGGAGCGGCAGGCAACATGTTTACTACTCAAAAAGTAACTTATTTTCTACATATACAATTTTTGTTATAGTTAGTTATCTCTCTCTTACTGGGTATAAAACTGCCTCATAAAATAAAAAATGCAAACATGATGCAAACAAAAAGGTTTTCCTCTGTTTTGTTAAGAAATAATTCAGTTAAAATTAATTCCAGTTTCCCAAATTCTCCTACCACCTCGTCTACCATTGTGTGCCAAACAGGTAGTCCCACTTGAAAATGACAACATTGATTGAACTAAAGTGCCATTTTAACATGTTTTGAAAGGGTTTACAATCCTCAGTACGTCAGCCGACTTGTCTTGAACTGATAAGTATCTTAACATTGAAAACATACGGTATTAGACACGCATTATTGTCTTTAACATGCACTGCTGCTGTCTTTATGATTGTTCAGCTGACACAGGTTGAGGTGTTGGTGTAACAGACACTATGGCATGTCTGCAGGCCAGGTATAGAAATAGAAAAATCTAAAACAAGAAATTGTTGAATTCACCCGGTGGGAGCAGAACCTTCATTTCACACTAGCTCTCACATCTGAGCCACGTGTGAGGCATTGGTTTTCATGTAAGGCAATGTGTGTCCTTCATCCCTCCACCTGAGACGTCTTTGATATCCTGATTGACAGTCTCTCTCTCTCTCTCTCTCTCTCTCTCTCTCTCTCTCTCTCTCTCTCTCTCTCTCTCTCTCTCTCTCTCTCTGTCTCTCTGTCTCTGTAGAAGCAGGAGGAAAGAAGCTGCGCAGCACTATCCAGAGGAGCACAGAGACGGGTCTGGCCGTAGAGATGCGAAGCCGGATGACCCGACAGGCGAGCCGCGAATCCACTGACGGCAGCATGAACAGCTACAGCTCTGAGGGAAAGTGAGTAACAAAACACACGTGCACACACAACCATTCAAGCATGACAGTTTATATATATTAACTATATATATATATATATATATATATTATTATTATTTTTTTTATGTATATGGATATATGCATATATGTTTAAAATATTAGTATTAAAATGCATTAATAATAATAAATTGTTAGTGTTATTATTATTATTATTATTAATAATAAATTTGTATTAATGATATGCATATTGTAATATTGATTAAAATAATAATAATAAAAAGATTGTATACATGTGTATTATAAATTATCATATTTTAATGATTATTTAAAACAGACATATATATATATATATATATATATATATATATATAATGTTATTTTTAATATTAAATTGTTAATAATTATGTGCATATTGTAAGAGTAATTTTAAAATAATAATAATGATGTATATATGTATTTTAAATAATTATTGTTAATTTAAAATATTATTTAAAATATATTTTACATAATTGTTGTTATTAATAATACATTATTATTATTATTATTAACCATGATATTAAAGAATTGTTAATAATATTTATATGCGTATTATAAAATGGATATTCATAATAATAATAATAATAATAATAATGAAGTAGTTGTTAGATTAGAATATTATTTACCTAATAGATAATAATATTATAATGTATTTATGGATATTTTAAATAATAATTCTTAAAAAATAATATTAAAAATATATATATTTATTAATAATTAAAATAATAACTTGGTATTCAACAGCATCTGTTACCATGGAAATTCTTACACAAATCACATTGACAGTAACACAGTTACAGTCTAGGGCAGGGCATTGCACAAGAATACACATTCAAATGAACACTGCCTCAAGGTAAATGCTTTACTGTAATGCAGAATGATTTTTGTGGAAATCAACTTGTCACAGATACTGTCAATTGAGTTTCACTTGTGGAACCCATAACATTATTTTTAATATCAAAAAATAATGAGATCAGGCTTTAGTATTTTTCTAATCAACACCTTTTTTCTTTCTTCTCAGCCTCATCTTCCCTGGAGTGAGACTCTCTTCTGACAGTCAGTTCACTGATTTCCTGGATGGACTTGGCCCCGCCCAGCTTGTGGGGAGACAGTCGTTAGCCACGCCCTCTATGGGTGAGCACTTGTTTATTGGACTTTCTGTGTACATTCTTCACTTTGGTACTTTTGTCTCCAGTTGCTCTCAGTTCCCCTGATGCAAGTCCTTACAGTAATATTAATCATGTGTAACTCATACATCCTTGATTTTTTCACGTCTAGGTGACATTCAGATCGGGATGGTGGAAAAGAAAGGAGCCCTAGAGGTAGAGGTCATCCGAGCCAGAGGCCTTGTGGGAAAACCAGGTTCTAAGGCACTGCCAGGTGAGTGTGGTTACTCTTTCTGAAGGTGATTTCACAGGCACCTGAAAACTCATCGCTCACAATTAAACATCTGTTGTTGTTCTTCTCCAGCCCCTTACGTAAAAGTGTATCTGCTGGAGAATGGCGCCTGCGTAGCCAAAAAGAAAACAAAAGTAGCACGAAAAACACTGGACCCTCTTTACCAGCAGCAGCTGTCGTTTGAAGAGTCTCCAGGAGGAAAGGTTTTACAGGTATTATTCAGCACTAATGGGTTTATTTACCAATCGTTTGGCCATTATCACATGATCATTTGGTCAATCAGTACTACCTTATCTAGAGAGAAGCAATTCATTTTTGTATATAAACATTATAGATTAAATCGAAATATATATATAAATATAGATAGATAGATAGATAGATAGATAGATAGATAGATAGATAGATAGATAGATAGATAGATAGATAGATAGATAGATAGATAGATAGATGTATATTTAATAATTGAATAAATTATGAGCAAATAAGAGTAAATAATAAAATTACAGAATTTACACAATATTACACAAAACATTTTTGCCACATTTTGATAGATATATATACATATTTATAATATATATATATATATATAATTGCGATGTAAATTAATATTTATTTATTTAGTTGCCATATATTATAGAGTTTAAAGATTGAATAAATTATATGAGAAAAGAATAAATTTACAGAATTGACACAATATTACACAATAAAACACTTTTTGTTACATTGATACACACACACACACACACACACATATATATATATATATATATAATTGCAATGTAAATTAATATTTATTTATTTAGTTGCCATTCATAATACAGTTAAATGACTGAATAAATTATGTGAGTAAATAAAAACAATTTCAAAATTTACACATTATTACCCATTAAGACACTTTTTTCCCCACTATATTTACTCAGTCATCTATTAAAATTATTTTATTATGACATCTGGCCTCGGGCTATCACGAACTTGTCGTTATTTATTTATTTATTTAATTGTTTATTTTTATTCAAATTTTTCTATGAGCTTGATATTGATGGCCTTCAATTCTCTTCCCGTCGTAGATCATTGTGTGGGGAGACTATGGACGTATGGACCACAAATCCTTCATGGGAGCCGCTCAGATACTTTTAGACGATTTGGACTTGTCCAACATGGTTATTGGCTGGTTCAAACTGTTTCCTCCCTCTTCATTGGTCGACCCAACCTTGGCCCCGTTGACCAGAAGAGCTTCCCAGACATCTCTCGACAGCGGGTCCGGGCCGTTCGGTCGCTCGTAGCAGTTTCCTGAAATATAGCGTTATTGTAGCAGCCAATGGGTGGAGTTTGAGATTTGCGACAGGTCCCGTCCCCCCGGTAACACTGCATGCTTGATGTTGTGTGTTCAGAGCTTGTTTCTTAGGGGTGAAAAAAGCGGTCCTGTTTTTGATCGCAAAAAAATGCGGCACACGTCGTGCGCAAAGAGCACCCCGTAGAGGGCAGGGACGAGACGAAGCTGGAAATGGGCTCCTTAGCTCATGGAACGTCACAAATCCTGATCTTAGAACCTATTTGAAGCCATTGGAGTTGAGTCTGAACTAAGAACTGAAATGTTGAGTTCTTCAGAAACCCTTTTTGAAATGGGGTGAAACGTTCTCTTCGACTTTCATTTTCCATTTATGTTTCTTTTAATGTTGATGTATTTGTATCTACATGGGCTAACAGTGTTCCTTGGGTCAAGCCATGCCAACAGACCCAGAAATGTACACACAAAACAAGAATATGACGTGGGAATGGTCACCGCACTCCCCAGATTCTGCTAGATCAATACAGAGATGAAATGTAGGTTTGAATCATCTTTTAAGATCAAATTGAATTACTTCTCTTGAAACTGTATGAAACCTAAAGAAGAAATAATGAGTTTTTTGTTGCATGGACACAACTTTAGCTGAACTTAAAAAAAAAAAAAAAAAAAAGTAAATAGAAAATGAATAATTTTTCTCAGACTGCTACTTGCAAAAAAAAAAAAAAAAAAAATGATGATGATGATGATGAGAAAAAAGAAAAGAAAAAACAAACCGGATCAGCCATTTTCAACAATTTCTATTATTTTTAAAGATAAATTTCACTAGTGCATGGTTTTCATGGGGAGTGAATGCTACAGTGTGATTTGAAAAAAAAAAAAAAACATGAAACCTTGTTTTTTGTCCTGTAGACCGTTCATTGGTCTCTACTGTATTTTTACAGACAAGCAGTTAAATGACAAGCTTAACATTTTATTTACAGTGAAAAATCTGTTCATGTGACAAAGACGTAAAAAAATAAATGTCTATGATTTATTATTGTAAAGGCGTAAGCCTTATGAAGCTAAAGATGATGTGCAAATTGTACATGTTTCTCTACTTCTCCCTTGTCCCAGGGTAAACTCTCTGTACTTCTTGCTTCCGTTGTCAGATTTCCACCCCGATATTGTTCCAGTTCTGTTTCGTTTTGATTTTCAGGGCTGTTCATTTCCTACAGCTCTTCTAGTTTTAGTCTGTATATTGTTTGAAGTTCATTCGTTTAACAAGCATGTTGAAAAGGGTTTTTGGCAACATGGCTTGGGCACATCTTACAGTAACTCAGCATGTTTTGATAAAGACGATATTTGGAGAAAAAAAATGCAGTTTCTTGTACAGTGCATGTCGACGACGATCCCGCCCCCCTCCCCCCTTCACCCTGAATTGAATTTTAGTGAAAATTGGGCAGTGGTCTCGCACGGGCCAGAAGGGCAAAATTCCGAATGAACATTCCACCTTGTAAAATCATACTTTGTTGACAAATTTAAGGGGAAAACGTGACCAGGGATTTTTATATCTTTACGGAAATATGAGCTGCAGCATTCCTGACAAAAGAGCCCAAAATTTCACGAGATCTTTTTACCGGAGGCGGCTGCAGCTCGCTGACTTTCGCAGTATTGTGCTGTACAGTTTTCCCAGCATGATGCTGTCTGCAGAGAAATGCACATCGGGACGATGATATTGCCACACGATATACCTTTGGTTTTTATTTCTTCGTTTCAAGAAAGTAGAAGTCATTTAATATATTTTTGTTAGTTTATTTACAAGCCAAGACCTACTTATTTTTTATTTTCTATTTTTTAGTAAGAATCAGAGCTTCTTCTATCTGAGCAGTTTATGACTCCTAGTTTTAATGCCTGAATGGAAATATACACTGAGACATTATACCTCTTCCTACGAAAATCAACTATATATTTTTTTTAAACGTATTAATCGAGTCTACTTATGATTTCTGTGTATGTCGGTCACAATCTACAGAATTTTAATAGAGATCTCTATTAAAGCAAACACTCTAAATGTAAGGAAGTGGGATAATGTCTCATGATGACAAAGGTATGTTCTATTCTATTTCAAATGCCTTCTATATTGTTTTTCTGTTCTTTTTTTTCTTTTATTTCTTTTTTCTTTCTTTTTTTTGGTGCAATGTGTTCATGCCAAGGCTATGTCTTGGTCAAGTATGGTTGAGTACAGAGATTTATGTAAGTTATTTTTCAAATTAAAAAATAAAAAATGGATATTACACTGGAAAATGAGCGTTCACAAACAAAAGCAATAAGTCTCTATTTCTAGTGTTTCCTGATGTGACATGAAAACAGATATATTTAATATACATATATATATATATATATATATATATATATATATATATATATATATATATATATATATATATATGTGTGTGTGTGCGTAAATTCTCTGAATTGTGTTATTTAGCAGTCTATGTTTCTAACAAGAAACATCAATGTTGAAAACACTTGTGTATAATTTTTTTCAGGATTCTTTGATGAACAGGAACTTCAACAGAACAGCATTTATCTGAAACAGAAAACTTTTATTCTGCAAGGATTGATTAAAATTGACAGTAAATACATTTATAATGTTACAAAAGCTATATATTTTTTAATTATATATATTTAAAAAGTGTCTTAAATATAATAATAAATGTTTTATTATATATATTATATCATAAATGCACTAGTATAATTTTGACGTATAGGTCCTGTGTATTAAAGCAGCACCCCCAGGTTGAATGTACATTAGTGAAAGACAAGACATTAGTTTTCCTACATGAAATCAAAATGATCAAGATACTTCAAAAGCAACTGTACAGCTTTCCACAAACAACTGAATTACATTGTGTGTTTGTTTTTTCAGAGAACACATTAATCATAAGGTGGTTTTTGTCAGCACTATTCTGTTGTTTCTGAGTAAGCACTGAGCTTAAAAAAACAGAAGTGAACAACTGAGGGATAAAAGAGCCTCTTTCACTTTGACAGATAAGTGCTGGACCGTCATGAGTTGGCAGCTCTTGAGTCCTGACCTTAACCTCATTGAAAGTCTTTCGGATGTGCTGGAGGAGACTTTACAGAGTAATACATTGTCAATACAAGATATTAAACAAAAATGGATGCACTTCTTGATGGATATAACATCAAAACATTTATTTCCATCAAGAGGTGCTTCAGTTTTTGGTCAACATCTTGTATTGATAACGCAAGAGGTGATCACTCTGTAAAGTCTCCTCCAGCACATCCCAAAGACTTACACTGAGGTTAAGTTCAGGACTCAAGAAGTGCCAATTCATGTGTGAAAGTGATTCTTCATGCTCCCTCCCAAACATTCTTTCACAATTTGAGCCTGATGAATCTTGACATTGAAATGAAATGAAAAGCTGCACACTCCATTTTTTGAGAACCGTTCCCAAACAACATGCTAGAAACATAATAATCACTGAAATAATGATCCATTCATAGATTGTTAAAGTGATCCTTGATTCTGATTTCACTTTTTTAACTTTAGTTAGAGTGTAATGTTGATGTTTGAGCAGAAACAACATCTGCAAAGTTACGACGCTCAAAGTTCAATGCAAAGGGAGATATTTTCTTTTACAGAAATCGCTTTTTAAGGACTACAACAAACGGCTGGTAGGAACTACACTGAGCTTCTTCCTGGGTTAGTGACATCATGAACCCCAGAATTTACATAAACCCTGCCTCTGGGAACATGCAATAAAGGGGGTGAGGCCATGTTGGGCTGCTTTAGAGAAGTTGTTGTTGTGTTGTTGTCATAAACATGACGGCACATGTTAGTCGATGAGGTGAATCAACTCCACGGCAACTAAATTTGTCCACTAACCATTTAGAAACGTCCAGTTTCATTCTAAAAGTTGTAACTTCTTCCTGAGTCTCTCCATCAGTGTCAACTCCGGTTTGAACAATGTAAGGCTGAAAACGTTACTGACAAGAATCATTTTGGCTGCGTGAGATTCTCCAGCTTTGTTGTTGTTGAGCAACCAAAGCACAAGCTGTTAAAGCTCCGCCCTCTTCTGGAAAGTGGCCGTGAGCAGCAGCTCATTTGCATTTAAAGGGACACACAAATAGGGGCAAATTTGACAAACTATGATTTAAAAAAAAAAAAAAAGATTTCTTCAGCATTCTTTCATCAAGGATTTCAGGATTCAAAAGTTGTTGTTTTTTTAAGAATTTAAAGAAATTAACACTTTTATTCAACAAGGAATCATTAAATTGATCAAAACTGACAGTAAAAACATAATGTTACATAAGCTATATATATATATATATATATATAATAAACGTTATTTATTAGGTTATTCATGTATTATATCATGTACTAGTATAATTTTGACATTTAGGTCCTGTGTATTAAAGCAGCACCCCCAGGTTGAATGTACATTAGTGAAAGACAAGAAATTAGTTTTCCTACATGAAATCAAGCGTACAAAAAACGGAATTACATGCTTTTTTTGTCTGGGAACACATTAATCACAAAGTTGTTTTAGTCAGCGCTATTCTGTGGTTATGAGTAAGAGCCGAGTTGATGGCTAAAAAAGGAAGTGAACAACTGTGGCATAAAACAGGTTCCTCCTGCTTTGACAGATAAGAGTTGTCACAAAACAATCCTGAGCTGATACCATTCCAGACAAATACAAGGTAAGTTAAAGTTAATAAATTATCTTACTGTAAATTCAAGTCAGAGGACAAAGGGGTTTTATGTCATCGCTGTACGAAATCAAATGTAAATAAATTGTTGTTTCTGTCAACATTATATCAAATTTCAATATTGGTAGAATAAAACTTAAGTCACACTGATAAATGTCTGAATATTGCATTAGATAACAAACTTTTTTGAGACGTTTATTGCAATTAACCATCCAGTCTTAAATTATATATGTGTCTGAACCACAAAGAGTCCAAATATAGTGGCATATCTATATTACTTCATCACTTAAAACCAAATAAATTTATTTTTTGTAAAAGGTTTTGCATGTAATGTGTGCTTGTGCTACTTTATATTAAAGAAATCCACTTGATTTGATATTTTGTTATCTAATGCACAGATATTCACATTTTTAAGTCTGGTTTAAAATAGGTTTTGGAGCCCACTCAAAATAATGCAGACATTGGAGGGCTCATTAACCAATTCATGCATAGTGATGAAACTGTCACCCATCAGGTTTCAAAATCTCTTTCCCTGTAATTTCAGGTCAAACAGAAAATGATGATTCAAACTAAATTGAATCAGCTAGCAGAACAACTACGATGGGTCTGGTCCAAAATATGTGGTCTGTACACATCCAACACCACGAAAAGCTGGAAGGAAAAACGTCTCCTCCTGTTGACCTGCTTTACCACCAGCCTCATCTTGAGCACCTTCCTCTTCCTCATCCTTCACTTTTCCTTCAAATGTGCTCAGGAGGTCTCGGTTCCCCTCACTTGTGTTTTTTGTATAAGCTTAACACCAGCGATGTATTTCTCCGAAAGGATTCGTTGTTTTGGAGCCCTGCTTTTGGTCTCGATGGGTATGAAGCAAGTGAAGGGTTTTCTGCTCACATTAGGAACAAGTTCAGTGATTTTCTTCAACATCCAGAACACGTTACAGAACATGAGACTGCTTGCAAAAGGCCTCCTCTGCAACTTGGAGTTGAAGTTACTGAATATCAACACAGAACCCCTCGGAAATTATATTAAAATGCTGAAGTGGGTGGGAAATCAACTTAAAAGTTACTTTATACACTTTCAGATTGGGAGTTACCATGCAGATTTTACACTTAAAGCAAAGGTGGACTCTGAGCACTTCAATATTCACCTCTCTGAGGCCGAACAGGCTCTGAACCAGACCACGCAAAGTGTGCTAGCACTGACCGAAGTTTTGTCTTCAATAGGAAAGATATTGTCTCCAACATTAGGTCTTTTATTGGTTGTGCTCCTCACTGCTCTATACCTGAGAAGATTTCATGAAGACAAAAAGTACAACAACATATACATCACGAAAACTTTCCGTTGCTTTGATGAGCAGGGAAGGAAGAAGGGAAAACCGTGTGCCCTTCCGCTCACCAAAAGCGAATCGGAACGTTATGTAGTGACTCCGTCCATCCGTCCGACGGGTCGGCAGTGGAAAGTCATGCTCAAGTTCAGTATTCCTATATTCACGCACTGTCTCACCTGGCTGGTGTTTATTAGTCTCGACGGCCTTATTTACTGGCTTATTGTAGTTCTGAGCAAGCGGCTCGGGGAGCTGGAGCCACTTCATGTTCCTGTGGGGATAAAAATTCAGGTGAGCAAGGAAGATGGAGTATTGTTCTACATATAAAGGATATTAGTCCTTTAATTGGTGCTGAACATTAACAGAACTGTATTTAGCACACCAAAAAGGATTGATAAACGTATTATGCTTTTGTTTTTTTGTTTTTTAAGATGTGGCCACAGCCACATTCCTATTCACTCTAGTTATAATCCGGTTTCACTTTCTGTGAAAACTGAATTGTCCGAATAGAACATTATTTAGCATTTCAAACAGGAATAACCATCATATTCTGCTGTTGTGTGAACGTTATCACAGATATCGAGTCGATATATAAAAGACAAATAGTCTGCCGTGTGAAAATAGATCCTCATTTCTGAATATTTAAAGGGATTGTTCACCATTTAAAAAATTGCTCACTTATGTCTTAATTTACTCTCCTTCGTGTCATTCCAAGCCTGTATGACTTTCTTTCTTCTGTGTAACAACAACAACAAAAAATTCTCCGTATTGGATTTCTGTGTACACTCGTTATGGAGCAGGTCAAATTGACCCTAATTGGATTCAATGCAATTCCTCAAAAATCACACTATGAAAAACAACAAAGATTCAGGTACAAACTGTAAACTTTTAATATCAACATTTGTCAAATATTCCAAAAAACTTATATCTGAAGATATGATTTAATGAAAATGTTTTTAACCATTTTTAAAACTGTTTTTTTTTTTTGTAAATTTTTAAATACAATAAATGCATTTTTTTAACTTGTTTTGTTCTTAGAACATCATAACTGAACAATTAAATGTAGCTGTATAATGAAAATATTTACTTTTCCTAAGTTGGCTGTTTTGTAAACTCATTTCATAAAGTCAAGAAGTGACTTCTGACATGATGAGCTTTCTGTATATGAACTTCACACACATGGTGCTGGTTAAAACATTTTTCTGTATTGAAATAAGTGTGGAAAACCTAATATTTTAGCTTCATAAGGTAGTAAAAAAATAAAATTACAAAATATAACCAAGAAATGTTATTATTTTGGGTCAGTACAGTTACCTTAGAGCGTTAAAATATGAACGTAACAGTAATTTTGTCTGTATATGTCAAAAAACACCAGCATGTTGAAACTTTGCCTGCATGTTCATGATGATAAATGAGAAAAAGTCACAAAATATCAAGAAAAAACTCATAGGTTAACCAGTATTTCCAACAACTAGAAAATCTAAACGGGTCAAATTGACCCGGAACGTAACACAAGGTTAAAGTCAATTCAGTCCAATGATGTTTGGACCACAACATTCTTCAAAATATTTTGAAAGTTTTATAGTTTTGGAATGACATGAGGGTAAGTAAATGATGACAGAATTTTTATATTTGGCTGAACTATCCCTTTCATAATCAAACTGTATGAAAATCGCCACTGGCATCATCCTCATTTCTTTGATGTCTGAATTTCATCTAATTATCTTCTCTCCACTTTCTCCTTTTTTGTTCTGAAAGGAAGCAACATTATTTCTAGGCTTACCTGTTGCAGAAAACGCAAAAGGGGGCAATTTTTCCTACACGGTGTCTCTGTTTGAGAAGAAGTGCTTGCCTGAACCTGAACTGTGGCTCTATCAATCTCTGGTTCCTCTGTCTGTCGTCCTGGCCGCGCTGCTTGTTCTGATTCTGCTGTCATCCCAGATGGTCCAGCTCAGGGTTGTGCTATCTGAGCAGTTTTTCCCAGATGTCGCAAAGAAAAGAGCTGCCTATCTACATGCAAAGATTTTAAGAAAGCGGTGCAAAACTAAAGCGGAAAAACACGAAGGGGATCTGAAGACTTTAGCCATTCAGGTTGGAAATATTTATTAAACATATTCACTTTGACAACATCAGTGTCTAAATATGTTTAAAACAGAATAATTGTACTTATTAAAGTAAAATTGTTTAAAGATATAAAGATTTCTTTGTTTGTTTTAAGCATAACTCTCACTCAATTTTGTTTATATACAATATTTATAGCATAATATTACTATATTTAAATATAATACATATAATATTTATGTCAATGGGGTAAGAAAAATACATTTAATTCAAAATATATTCTCTGAAATCAAGCCTGTAGTTTTGCTTCTCCAGTAAATTGACCTTTGTGACCAAGGCCAAAAACTTACAGTACCTGTCAAAAGCTTGGAAACATTACAATTTTTAATGTTTTTGAAAAAGTTTTTTTAAATCGTAATGTTTCCAAACATTTGACAGGTACTGTACTATACAGCAGAAGTTGTTTGTTAATATAGTGTTATGAATCCAACACATATTTGCATTGCAAATTGTGTTGTGACATTTCAGAAAAGTATTGTGTGTGAAATTGAACTTCTGAAGCTGTAAGACTCTGTCTTCACGTTTTTGCATAGAATATGTTTTGGCATTATAATGAAGATTGTATTAACAAAATGATTTCTTTTTTGTTTTTATTGCAGCCCAGCTTTTGGTGTCCCTTACTCTTCCATGAGCACAGAACAAACGCTGACGCTGTTTAAATATGCTCGAATTTGTCAGTTAATCAGCCATAATCGTAGGTTTGATGGAGTACATGTGGACAGCTCAATTTACAGGCGTTGTTATTGTGGAAAGCAGGACGGGGCAGAGAGCCGTGGGAACGGAGCGAGGCCGGCGGCGCAAGGGTTAATGTTAATGTTAATGTTAAGGACCAGGCCAGGATTTTATGTTGCGTTTTGTTTCTGTTTGTGTGGCAGTCATCCCTGAGGGGCTGCCGCTTTACTTTTCTTTTGCGTTTGTTTATTGTGATATTAGACTTGAACGTTCACCGGTTTCTGTCTCCTTCTTCCCTTATTAACAAAAATTGCTAGTTATCAAAAAGTGCACCTTAGCCTTAAACTGTATACAGCAAGGGTTTTTGTTTGTGGTGACCCAGTGGTCAGAGTATAGAAGGCAATGGGATGATAGGCCTTAGTGATCAGTTTGGGTTGTATTGACCCAGGAGCTTTAGAGGTCATCGCACACTCACTGTATGTTATCAGGGCCCTGGTTTTCTTTTTTTCTTTGGCTTTTGTCACACGGGTTCCACTAGCCCCACTGACCCGGACCATAATCCAACCCTGCATGTGTCTGCTCTGTTCCTTCAGAGGTTTTCAATCTGAAATTGAGATGGGCGTCATTGAGCAGTGATGAACGCAAGTTTTAAACTAGGCTTTCTCCTATAGAATACAAAACATGTACATTACTAATCAAAAATGTAAGATTTTTAAATGATTTTTAAAGATGACTCTTTTGCTTACACATACAGTAAAATCAGTAATATTATGAAATTTTAAAAAAACTGTTTTATATTTTATTATATTTTAAAATGTAATTTATTCCTGTGATTAAAGCTGGATTTTCAGTATCATTATTCCAGTCCTCAGTGTCACATGATCCTTCAGAAATCATTCTAATATGCTGATTTAACTCAAGAAACATTTCTTGTTTTATCGATATTGAAAGCAGTTGTGCTATTTTTGTTGAAACTGTGATGAATCGAAAGTTTAAAAGATCAGCATTAATTTGAAATATAATAGCAACATTATAAATGTCTTTGTCACTTTTGATCAATTTAATGTTGAATAAAATTATTAATTTCTTTAAAAAAAAATCTTATTGACCTCAAACCTTTAAATAGTCTATTATATTCTAGTTTAAATGTTTCTCATTCAATTAAATACATGAAACTTTCAGAACATGTGCTGTTTAGATTTTGAACATAAATAATTTGATCAGCAGTCAGAAATGTTTAAAAAGTGTTACAACACTGGTTTTATTGATTAAGTATGTACAGGGTTTATGAGTCAAGTATAGATTGATCTTTGGGGATCATTGTGGACAGTTTTATGTGTTCCTCAGCTTATGTTTTCTGAATTCTTCACAGCTCCATGTTTACTACAGGGCTATATAATAAAAAGTTCATTGTGGAACTTAAAAAGTTCCTTCTATGACATTAGACTGTAAAGCCCTTTTTTGGTTATAACTGCAAACTTTGTTTTTAAATGAATACTGCACATTCATCTTCCTCACAAAACATTTCTTCCGTGATTCAAGATATTTTCTGGGCTATAGATATGATTTCTCCAGTGTACGGTTCTCTGCTCACAGCACTGGGCTTTCCAACCTAAAGAAAAAAAAACAAATTATGCTTACCTACAGTTCATACAGCACACAATGGCCACATTTATGAGATTCTAGTGGGTTCTGGGCAGTCTCAGAGCAAAGCCTGAACCTGACTCACCTTTTCCCGCTGATTAATTCTCTTATACACAAATTCAGCGAAGGGTTTTCGTGGGATGTATCGTCCCTCGCCCGGTTTTGTGAATATTTGCCCGTTTTCATAAACCACCTTCCCTCTGGAGATTGTGACCACTGGAAGCCCGTGACACAGCATTCCCTCAAAGATGTTATAGTCCACAGCCTGGTGGTGAGTGTTTGCTGAAATCACCCTAAAAACAACAAATTAATGCACAAATCAAACAGAAGACATTAGAGGACATTTATACCATTGTATGTATAATACATCAGCAGAGGAACATTTGAGCCCATTGTGTGTGGAGTGGCAAATATAAAGTTTTTTCTCCCTAAATCTGCTGTTTCCCATATTCAGCTTTTTTTTTGTATGCTGTATCAGCACAGTTTCGAGTGGCCATCTGTCTCAAGAACTGAGACAAAGCAGCAAGCAAAATCAAGAGTTTTCAAATGAAAGTGACAGCTATCGACTTAAGAAAAAAAATAATTTAGGAAGACAGCAAAAGTAATCAACTATTATTGTGCAAGGGATATTAATTTTCCCGCAGTGTTCAGCTTGACTAAGAATTTGTCTGTAGAGAAGTTTCAATGAATTGATTTATTATGAATAAAAACGCATACATTGTATACTATGCTTTTTATTGTTGCATCTATTATAATGCTGTGAAAGACAATAAATATTCCCAAAATGATGAATGCTACAGCCCTAAAATAGAGGTTAAAGGTTGTACTGCTTGAAATATATTGCCTAAAATATTGCACTCATTTTTTATCTTCTGACAGCTTCTCTTTCACAAAAAAACATTGGCTGCATTTGAAATCACATATACTTCCCTACCATTTAGTAACAGAAGAAAAGTATGTCCAAATTAACAGTACTCATAAAACAGTAGGCAAATAATACCTGGATGACCTACTACTTCTGACTGAGATTCTGAAGTGTGCATACGATAGACACTTTACTATCCCATGAGGCCACGGGAGAGGATTTATGAATGGCAGTGAAGCGAAGCAACTGATGCTGGTTGTCCACATGATAAGGGCAACATGGCAAATGTATTACATCCGGATTACATTCATACTACATACTTTCATACCATATAGAACATACTTTGTTTAGCGGTTGTGAAGTAATTATTCAAAAGTACCTACTCAAGAGAGTACGTGATTTTGGACGCACCCATATAGACTCATTGCTTTGTAAAATGCTGATAAATGCACACATGACCATATTAGATTGTTGCTACGGATACTACCATAAAGCTGATGTAACTTAAAGTTAAAATACTTTGTCGCAGGTTCATTTTCTCGAAAACTATGAACTCTGTCTGTGTGTGGCGCTATGAATAATTCCCTTATTTGTTTTGAGAATCCTGTCTACTCCTATCACTGACTTGACCAATAGCGTGAGTTGGGGGCGGGACTTGTCTGTTTGTTCGATCAATGGCTGACGAGGGGTGTGTTCAGAAAACTGTTTTGAAAACAATGCTTATTTTTGCAATTTTGCGTGCTCTCGCAAAATTTTGTGCGTTCCCCTGTGAAACTTTGTGTTCACTCACAAAGGACACAAACGTTTTTGCGACGGAATGCAAAGGTTTTGTGAGCGATTGCAGTTTTTCGGGGGAATGCAAACATTTGCGAGAAAACGCAAACATACTGACTTATTATTTTCCCTCCCATCTCAGATTTTTTCCAAGACCCTGTTCAGCGGAGCCCCTAAAGGGACATGGTGAAGAAAAACTATGAGATGGGAGGAAACATCATTTGGTAATGCTTGTGCGTTCTCTTGCAAATCTTTTGCCTTCCCCAGAGAAACTTTGTGTTCACTCAGAAAGAACGCAAAAGGTTTTGCGAGCAAACTCGAAGTTTCTCGGGGGAACGCCAACATTTTGCGAGCGGACGCAAAGTTTCATAGTGCACAAAGTGAAGCAGGAGACATGGTGGTGGAAAAAAATATGAGATGGGAGGAAAAATTATTTGGTAATGCTTTTGCGTTCTCTCGCAAATGTTTCGTGTTCCCCAGAGAAACTTTGCGTTCGCTCGCAAAGAACATAAAAGTTTTTGCGAGGGAACTCAAAGTTTCTCGGGGGAACGCCAACATTTTGCGAGTGGACGCAAAGTTACATAGGCACAAAGTGAAGCAGGAGACATGGTGGTGGAAAAAATATGAGATGGGAGGAAAGATAATAAGACTTTGTGTTCTCTCTCAAACAATTAGCATTCCCCCGAGAAACTTTGCGTTCCCTCACAAAAACTTTCATGTTCTTTGCGAGCGAACGCAAAGTTTCTCTGGGGAACACAAAACATTTGTGAGAGAACGCAAAAGCATTGCCAAATAATTTTTCTTCCTATCTCATATTTTTTTTCCAGCCCCTTTAGGGACACGATGAAGAAAAAAATATGAGATGGGAAGAAAAATTATTTGGCAATGTTTTTGCGTTCACTCACAAATGTTACGTGTTCCCCAGAGAAACTTTACGTTCACCCGCAAAGAACATAAAAGTTTTTGCGAGGGATCTCAAAGGTTTTGCGAGCGAACGCAAAGTTTCTCGGGTTAACGCAAAGCGTTTGAGCGAGAACACAAAAGCATTGTCTCATTATCTTTCCTCCCATCTCATATTTTTTTTCCACCACCATGTCCCCTGCTTCACTTTGTGCCTATGAATAACCCTTACTTGCGGCAAAATCATAATGCTTGGCCTCTCTTGGCTTATTGCTTTATGTTTATAATTAACTGATGGATGGATAATTATGGAATCTCACAGTTGAATTAACTGTCAGTAAAATCAATTTTGAGGCACAATATGGAAGGCCTTTAAATCTAAACATAAAATGCAAATATTGTGGTTAAATGTCTTGCTTTCCATCATTTTCTACTGAGAACATACATCAAGTTGACCCTAATTGTCTAATATAGACCAGGACACGTCACCGGTCTCTTATTAGCGAGTCTTACACAAGCGCTCAGCTCTGATTAATGCAGCACTGCTGTGCGCTAAATTTCAGCACATTGGTCCTTGTTGCTTAACTCACATCAGCGGTTGGTTATTTGCCTAGAGGGAGCTAGCCCAGATTCACGGGGAAAAGGAGCCGAAACGTGGCCCAATTACATAAGACCCAGGGCCGTCTGCTGTTTCCGTCCTCTCCTCTCATGCGTGAACTTCACAAACGACCTGTTTGAGCAGGAAGAACGCTTCATGTTCTTCCATTTATGGTCATGTCTTTACAGCCAATCCGCTTCTTCATGGAAACATCTGGAGTATGTTGAGCATCTATAGATCCTCATGCACGCAGAAACATGCTCAACCTTAATTTCAAAGACTTTATAGCTGTTAAAGCAAACTTGTCAAAACAACTTTATGATTAATCTCACAAATTACCCTCACAAATGTGACGTATATGGATTACATTTCTGAAATAAGGCAAGTACAAGGCTCATTTCAGCTGAATAACAAAAACAGTAATTAAAGTGGTGTACAATACAAGGCTCAACAACATTCAATTACAAATAAATTCAAGCAGTCATGAAATGAAGATATGTAAAAGCTGAAGCCCATGAAATGAGAAGACTGTATTTCGAATTATAAGATCAAAACATCATGGCTCAATATTGTGTAACATTGAGGCGTTGCTTTTGGAAATTTCATGTGAAGTATCGTTCAAAATGATTTTGTTTTCTCTAAAGATGAAGTGTAATGTGTCAGAATCGCAACAGTAACTTGATTGTTTCATTTTATGAGTGCTGTTTGCCTGTGAAAAATGCAGCCTACCACTATGATGATGACTGACGAGTTGTGACTGGTTGCCAGGGTGTTGTTATGTGGTTGCTAGGGTGTTAAGGGTGGTTTCTAAGGTGTTGCTTGTATTTAAATAAGCCCACCCCCAGTCTCTATAAAGTTCAGTTTTGTAAATATGGCTCTATGTCTATGGGACATTTTCTCCTGCTTTATCATCCACCTGGTGGAAACCGAGTCTGATCAGTTAGAATAGTAAAAGTACACATCCCCTCAAAAAGCTTTGAGATAATTTATGTCCCAATACCTAACCCTAAGTATTCCTGACCTATTTCACTAGTAAATTTAATTTATTACAAGTTGTGTTCACATTGTCCAGTGTCTGTTAGGAATGTCTGTGCAATGAAACATGGCTCATTATTCATTAGAGCATGTAAATGAGGTCACATGTAGTTTTCTTGGCTGCTGTGAGTTACCTGGTGGCCTTTGGGTCCCATATGACCAGGTCTGCATCAGAGCCTTTAGCAATTCTCCCTTTTCGAGGATAAAGGTTGAAGATTTTTGCTGCGTTAGTGCTGGTGACAGCTACAAACCGGTTTTCGTCCATTTTTCCACTGTGCTGGGGAAAATAAAACATTAATTGTGTTATTTTTGTGGCCGCTTCACCTCGTGTCAAAGAATGAGAAAGCCAAAGGTCAGTGCTGCACTGAGACTAGAAAGATAGATAGATAGATAGATAGATAGACAGATAGACAGATAGATAGATAAAACAGACAGTCATTATATAATTGCATGTATATAATCAAACAAGTATATGTGGGTTTTTTGCTGCCCATCCTCAATCTACCCACAGGCTCTACTCTTCACCACAATAACCATGCAAAACTAACTTAACAGAACGCCCTGTAAATCCCAACACAACATTAAACACTAACGTATGTCTCCTTATTTTAATCTTGAGCAAAAACACACAAAATACACTTAATTTCAACATTTATTTTCATTATACAGTCTGACGCAAAGCATGCTGGGAATTAGAAATCTGCTACAACTCAATCATATTAGGTTCAGCTTACTACAATCAAATTTTGAGTTCATGCAACTTTTTTATTAAGTAGAATGAACTTTCATTATTATTTGAGTGAAACGAGCTCATTTAATTTAATTTCACTGTTAATAGCTAGGTAGGTAGGTAGGTAGGTAGGTAGGTAGGTAGATAGATAGATAGATAGATAGATAGATAGATAGATAGATAGATAGATAGATAGATAGATAGATAGATAGATAGATAGATAGGTAGGTAGGTAGGTAGGTAGGTAGGTAGGTAGGTAGGTAGACAGACAGACAGACAGACAGACAGACAGACAGACAGACAGACAGAATCATTGCAATCAGAGGCACTGACCACTCCCTTCTCCCAAATAACAGACATCCTGTCTTCAACGCCATTGACTCCATTTGGGATCTTGGTAAAGTCGTCTTTCCCAAGAGCTTTCTGGCACACTGAGAATGTGCAGTTATCCGTTCCTGTTACGCTTAGATCGTCACTGTAAGATAACAAACATTATCATCTCATCGCTTCATGATTGTTAATGTTTTTTTTATTTTGAGACATTTTGTATTCCATGGAAGAAAGAAAGTCATGCAAGTCTGGAAGTAGATGTTAAGTAAATGATGAGATCATGGAATTTCCACATACTTGGCCAGCAGGTCCATCAGATATCCAGGGGTGCTGGGGTCTGGTCTCAAGGGTGGGCCCATGACAAAACCAGCAGCATGAGCCCAATTCTTATGCCAATAGTGAGTGCCATCTGTGCCCAGTCCAGCTGCAATGGGCTCTCCAAACACCACTCGACCTGATGAGAGACAATCAGTGTGTCAAAGGATCAGTTTTGAGTGTTTGATAATCAGGTTTAGAAATGTAAAAATCAAACAACATCGGTTTAAAGGTGTCAGCTCACCTTAGTCCAAAAGTAAATGTTATAAAATCAGTATTAAAATGGTGTTCACCCTCCATTTTAAATCCATAATCTAAACAATTTCTGATAAAACAGTATTAATGTGGGATGGGACTTAATTTTATTTTATTATACTCTACACTTTAATAAATACTGGGTTAAAAACAACTCAAGTTGGGTTGAAAATGGACAAACGCAGTAATTGGGTTGTTTGGACCCAGCGGTGGGGTTAAATGTTTGCCCAGCCTGCTGGGTAGTTTATTTAACTCAACTATTGTTTAAAAAATACTGTATTGCTTACTTAAAATGAACCAAAAATAGGTTGGAAATTAACATTTATGAATATGTTCAATAAATCAACATTTATTAAATAATAATTAAACAATAAACATTGATTAAATTGCTTATTAATAAATGTTCACCTTTTGATTAGTATTGTTGCCTCTAGTAATTATGTGCCTGATTTTTAATTTACAACCTATTTTGGGTTAATTTTAAGCCAGCCAATAAAACCGCCCAGCAAGCTGGGCAAACATTTAACCCAATCGCTGGGTTTGTCCATTTTCAACCCAACTATTTTTTTTAAAGTGTGCCATTCAAATGTTTGGTGTAAAATAATTTTTTTAAAGAAATAAGTACTTTTTTTCCAGCAATGATCAAAAGTGACAGTAAAGACATTTAAAATGTTACAAAGATTTCTATTTCAAATAAATGCTGTTTTATAAAACTTTCCATGAATTCTTAAAAAATGTATCACCTTTTCCACAAAAATATTATGCAGGACGACTTTTCAACATTGATAAATAATCAGAAGAAATGTTTCTTGAGCACTGAATCAGCATATTAGAATGATTTCTGAAGGATCACGTGACTCTGGAGGCTGGAGTTACGGCTACTAAAATTTCAGCTTTGCATCACAGGAATAAATTACATTTTGAAATGTATTATCACCGTTTCTGCGTGCATTAGCCACCACCTTCGCTGCAGATTTGCTCATGACGTGCACAACGTAGAGCGGGCAGTTGGCGGCATGGGCTATAGTGATGGCGCGCTGTGTGGCCTCCGCCTCCACTTCCTCCGGACGACACATCTCATGGCCCTCAGGACCCGTGATGCCCAGAGAGAGCATACGCTGAGCACCCTGTGTGAGCACACACGCAAATCAGCACTCGCAGAAAGGAACTATTTAAAATCAAGATCTCTGTGAACTCTGAGACAGGTATCGACTGACTCAGCACGCCACATCAGCATGAAATTCTTCAGGTTTGGCAACTATAAAATATAGCTTTCTTACAACTAGATTAGCATTTCTGAAGGAAACAGTAGTGCTTGCAAAGCAGGAAAAGAATAGTAAAACTATACTATATTTATATTTTCTTAAGAAAACAGGAGTGGTGCTTGCCTAGCAAAACCCATGAAATGAAGCAGGTGTTACAAGTTACTAAGAGACTTTGACAAAAAAAAAAAAAAAAAAACCTTAGTTAATGATTTCTGGGAAAGAGAAAAGAGAGATTGGCTGCATCCAAAAGCGCATAATTCCCTACTTATATAGTAGGCAGAAAACAATATGTGACGAGCCTGAATTCAAAGTATTCCTAGGCAAAAAGTACCTACTACTTCCAGCTAAATTTTGAAGTGTGTATACAATGGACACTATTTACTATCCCATGAAGCCATGGGAGAGGATTTATAAATGGCAGTGAAGTGACGCAACTGACTCTTTTAGGTCACATGATAATGACAACATAGTGAGTAAAGTATGCTAGACCATACTTCATACTATATAGACCACACTTTTTAGTGCTCACTTATTCAAAATAACAGAGTATCGCTGCATCCGAAATTAAATACGTCCCTATATAGTATGCCAACCATGTCCGAATACATAGTGCTCATGCGATGGACACTTTACCATCCCAAGAGGCCATGGGATGGAAGTGATGTCATGTGATGTAGTACATTCAAATTTCATTCATACTACCCACATTCATACTATATAGAACATCATTTTTTTTTACGGTCGCACTGTAAATTAAAATTCAAATGTAGTACATACTCAGTACGCGATTGTGGACGCATGTGATTTTGGATGCTGCCAAAGTGTGTGAAATGGTGAGAGAGTATGATTTGTGTCTTTAAAAATGTAATTTATTATGGGTTTTGGTTTATTTTCATTTACGACAAAGAGAGATGAAAAAGTGCTCTGGTTCTTTTAGTTTTCTATTACGAAATCCAGAACCTTAAGGAGTGCTGTCTGTCTTTACAGTTTTGATTAAGATGTGTTTTGGCCTTTGAAAAGTCTGGTCTTGATCAGTTCTGTCCTACCTGAGGCACTCAATTATTTTGGGCCTCCTCTCCCCCTACACAAGTTATGCTGTAGGATTTATGACACTATAAATACAGCCACCCTTTATTAAAGCTCAGTCATGTATTTGGTGCCCTCCAGTGGAATCATATTTCATACATTTCTTGGGACTTAATCATGAGAATGTCAGGATGGAAAAATGTATATCAGTTAAAGTAAACATTAATTTGCCTAAATTTGTACTTTTAAAATTATAATACACTCCTCCATTGAACTCTGACCACTCAAACACTACCATGACACATCTGGTTCTTTCTTGGGCTTTTTGTTACATTGGGCAATAGATTGTCTAAAAATGAATGCGATAAAAATAGGTAGTTATTATTGGTGTCTTAACACAGTAATCACATGGAAAAACCATTTAGAATATGTTTAGAAACAGTTCTTAGAATATGCCCCATTTGAACTTTTGACCAGCATATAACTTGCAAAAATGCCACTTCATGTTAGCTTAAAGGTCAGGTCAGTTCTTGTGCAACCTGGCCTGTTTGTTTAGGGCTTGGTCAGCTTTACATTTACAGAATGATTTACAAAAAATACCTGCACATTGGTTTACTCATGGTGAAGTTTAACTTGGAGAGCATTGGGGTAAAAAAATCCCTTCACAGGCCGAGGAAGATGGACAAAGATCCTTTCTATCATGTCCATGTCAGATTCCTGAGTTTGAATGTTAGCAAACAAGATATATATAAACTCAGACAACTCATTCTTCTCACCTCTGCAATAAGGTCTCCATTCTCTGCATGGACTTGAGCTATTGCTCCTATTTCTTTACACTGGGAGAATACAGAATAGAGCTCATGGTCCCGCAGCATGAAGACGTCTTTGTACGCCATGAACATCTTAAAAGAGTTGACACCTTTTTCACGAACAAGAGTCTCCATTTCCTTTTTGACCTAGAGAAAGTCCCATAAAAATATTGTTAATCTGGATAGATAGATAGATAGATAGATAGATAGATAGATAGGCAGACAGACAGACAGATAGATAGATAGATAGATAGATAGATAGATAGATAGATAGATAGATAGATAGATAGATAGATAGATAGATAGATAGATAGATAGGTAGGTAGGTAGGTAGGTAGGTAGGTAGGTAGGTAGACAGGCAGGCAGGCAGGCAGGCAGGCAGGCAGGCAGGCAGATAGATAGATAGGTAGGTAGGTAGGTAGGTAGATAGACAGGCAGGCAGGCAGGCAGGCAGGCAGGCAGGCAGGCAGATAGGTAGGTAGGTAGGTAGGTAGGTAGGTAGGTAGGTAGGTAGGTAGATAGACAGGCAGGCAGGCAGGCAGGCAGGCAGATAGATAGATAGATAGATAGATAGATAGATAGATAGATAGATAGATAGATAGATAGATAGATAGATAAGTAGGTAGGTAGGTAGGTAGGTAGATAGATAGATAGATAGATAGATAGATAGATAGATAGATAGATAGATAGATAGATAGATAGATAGATAGATAGATAGACAGACAGACAGACAGACAGACAGACAGACAGACAGACAGACAGATAGATAGATAGTTAGACAGATAGATAGATAGATGGATAGATAGTTAGACGGATAGATAGATAGATGGATGGATGGATGGATGGATAGGTAGATAGATTTATTTATAGTTTTATTTTTTGGTAGTAGCCATACAGTGTCATCCCACCAGGTTACAGCCATATGAAGGGAGTAATCGCAGCAGACTTTGGGGTCAGCTGTTCTTCTCCACCGCTCATAGGCTTCCAAGAGTGAACACCCCTTCTGTGGGATGACAAAGTCCAGGATCATGGTGGTGCCTCCTGCGACTGCAGCCTGTGGACACATGTTATTATGTTTAACAACATCAGCACGTTCATGGAACACGTTGTTACAAATTAACTCTGGCTTCATCCGAATCCTTTGGGTGATAACCTTTTACCGTTACACATAATTCTGTATAACTGTCCTCTTTCTATGACATTGTGTTGTTTAATTTATGACTGACCAGACTGGTAATGCACCAGATTCTTCTGGGATATTTACCACTATTTTTTCCCTCCTCGAATATGAGCTCCATATTTCCGCTATATGGCCTGTAAAACCCTGATGTATCAGATATGATATAAATCATATATGCAAACTTTTTTTTCTTCTATATTTTGTCTAATAATAATAATGCACTAAGCTTATGTGCATTGCTCAATGTGCAAAAATTCTGTACATTCAAATCACAGTAAGGAGGAGAAAATGGAGGGGAAAATGAGTAATGCATTTGAGTAGGTAGATTAGGGTTTTAAATAGATTTGGATTTCCCCAAATAAGCAACTGACAAATAAGCATTACATCAGTATCACCAGACTAATGTCATGAATGATTTTTTGGGGGCTTCAGACAGTGAGTAATTATGTTAAAATTTATATCTCAATTGAGTTTAACTACTAACTATGACTTTTGCTGCTTATTAATGTTTGGTAAGGTAGTTGTAAAGTTTAGGTATTGGGTATAGAATATGGTCATGCAGAATAAGGCATTACTATGTGCTTTATAAGTACTAATAAAAAGTCAATATCCTAGTAACATGCATGCTAATGACTAGATTATAGTGAGCACTGGACCCTAAACTAAAGTGTTAGCTTAAATATGTTGATGCATTCGAATAAATTACAACGAACCATTCAAACATAAAGATGACTTCTCCTTTAGGAACAATAATGGATGCACAAAACATTTTTCATGAGTTGTATTTACCTTGGTACCTGTGTGAAAGTCATCCGCAGCTGTGGTGCCCATGAATGACAGCTCCATGTGTGTGTGCGTGTCTATTCCACCCGGCAGCATGAGTCTGTCTGTGGCATCAATGACCCGTGTGCCAGCTGCTACCTGCAGATCTGAGCCAACTGCACTGATAACTCCATCTTCAATATACACGTCTGCCATCACAGAGAAGTCCTCATTTACCACCTTCCCTCCTTTAATCAAGGTTGTCATATTTTTTATTGCCTAAATAACTAATGCACAAATGCGTAAAAAGGGTCCTAATTATGTCCTACAAATGAATTTGTTATCTAGAAGCATTAATCAGTGTGTCTATCAATGGTGAATTAGAAGTGTGGTCTGTAGAAGCTCGCTCTCTCTCTCTCTAGGTGCTTTTTTTATACCTCACGCCCCTCTCATTGCGAAACATGCCCGACTGACCTGTCCAGCCTCTTTCTGACATGATGAGCATTAAGAGTTTAAATGAACAGGTTCAAAATCGATTCATCTCTCAAAGTGTTCCCAAAACCTACCATTTTCTAAATAACTTTTATCCTGTTAAATATATGCATATATAATCATATTCTCTTTGTCATATACTCTATGTTGAACAAAAAGTGCCAGGATATCTTGTAAACTTTTAATGATTCAAACACGCTTTGTTTATAATAATTCCAGTCATTTTTTTTTTTTGGAAGATTCTACGTACAGTATATACACAGTATCTCACAGCAGTGAGTACACCCCTCACATTTTTGTAATAGTTTTATTATATCTTTTCATGTGACAACACTGAAGAAAGAACTTTGCTACAATGTAAAGTAGTGAGTGTACAGCTTGTATAACAGTGTAAATATGCTGTCCCCTCAAAATAACATCCATTAATGTCTAAACCGCTGGCCACAAAAGTGAGTACACCCCTAAGTGAAAATGTCCAAATTGGGCACAAAGTATCAATATTTTGTGGCCACCATTACTTTCCAGCGCTGCCTTAATCCTCTTGGGCATGGAGTTCACCAGAGCTTCACAGGTTGCCACTGGAGTTCTCTTCCAATCCTCCATGATGACATCACGGAGCTGGTGGATGTTAGAGACCTTGAGCTCCTCCACCTTCTGTTTGAGGAAACCCCACAGATGCTCAGTAGGGTTTAGGTCTGGAGACCTTTACCCTCAGCTTCTTTAGCAAGGCAGTGGTCGTCTTGGAGGTGTGTTTGGGGTCGTTGGCATACTGCCCTGTGGCCCAGTCTCCAAAGGCCCCAGACCATGACACTCCCACCACCATACTTGACTGTAGGCAAGACACATTTGTCTTTGTACTCCTCACCTGGTTGACGCCACACACGCTCAGTGTTTGAATGACGTCTAATATAGGTAGCCTATATTAAGCTCATATCGACCACTTAAGTGTTTGATAAAAACCAATATTGATTTGGAATAGACCTATAATGCAACGGTTGATAATCCTCCACGAAATAAACAGTTCAAGTGGCTTTTAGTGAAGAAGAACAAACAAGAAACGCTTTAATCTTTTGTGTTGTAGTCTACATGTTGAAATTTTCCTAGTCATAGTAAAGCTTTGCAAAGTGGCACCATTTTCCCATTTTTGTGTATGGTCAGAAATGTATCGCTGTAGCCTGGATTCTTTCAAGTGGGAGGAACTTGAACGCTAAATTACTCATCAACTCATCTTGATTTTATGGAAGCCGGTTTCTGCCACTGAAAAAAAAAATAAAAAGAAGATTATATCGGCTTTTTATCTCACAATTTTGACTTTTTTTCACAGAATTGTGAGATATAAACTTGCAATTGCGTGTCATAAAGTCAGAGTTGTGAGTTATAAAGTCAGAGTTATAAAGTCAGAATTGCAAGATATGAAGTCACAATTGTGAGTTATAAAGTCAGAATTGCAAGATATGAAGTCACAATTGTGAGTTGTAAAGTCAGAATTGCAAGATATGAAGTCACAGTTGCCAGTTATAAAGTCAGAATTGCTAGATAGAAAGTCAGAATTCCGTGATATAAACTCGCAATTGCACGAAAAAAGTCATGATTGTGAGATAAAAAGTCGCAATTGCGACTTATAAAGTCAGAACAGACTTTTTTTATAACTTGCATTCTAACTTTATAACTCGTGATTGTGAGTTTATATCTCACAATTCTGTGAAAAAAGTCAGAATTACGAGTTTATATCTCACAATTCTGTGAAAAAAGTCAGAATTGCGAGTTTATATCTCACAATTCTGTGAAAAAAGTCGGAATTGTGAGATAAAAAGTCGCAAAAATCTTTTTTTTCAGTGGCAGAAACGGGTTTCCATATGATTTTGATATTTGCAAGCTGTAATATAAATATCAGCATATTAGAATCATTTTAAGAGATACGTTATGCAAAATTTGCAACAACGATCATCAGTGAATGTTTGCGGTACAGTGTTATCAACATGACCTGCTATGTATGCATCTTCAAAACAATAAAGAAAGCCGGCTTGAACAGACACGCTGTTTTGAAAGTCAAATTTGGTTTGATCTATGCAGGTTCAGGTCATAATGCAGCATTGTCTCAATGCATCCAAATAGGAGGTCAATCAAAATTTGAATGTGCATAAAAGTTCAAAAGCACAGATAAGACCTTTATCTAATAGAGTGTCTCAGTTGAAATGATGTAGTGCAGATGTGGGAGTCATGATAACCTGACATGACCGGTCCTTAAGAGAAACTGACTAACCTCCATTTGACTATTTACTGTTTTTTTTTTTAACAAATGTGAGCTAATTTGAATTGCAAAAGTAAAATCTTAGATTTGAGACTTGGCTCAGTTTGGAACAGACGTAGTTGGAAAAACCACACCTCTTTAAATCAAACGCATAATGATTTCACTCTACTTTTCTGTCATTCTTCAGATGTTCCAGCCATGAAACTGTACATCACTCTGGTTCTTATCACTGTCTCTTTCTCCACAGGTATGTGCAGTTACATGTATGTTTATTTTGAATGACTCTGGCTTGATTAAATTATTACATTTCTGTATTTATGAACAAATCCTTAATTTAATTTCACTTAAACAATTCACAATAAGAAGAAATGTGCTTCTTTGTAATGCTGATACATGAAACAAATGTCTTTTTATTTGTGTTTTATATTGCATTCTCTGTATCTTTCAGTATTCGCACTCAGATGCCACCAGTGCAAATACAAATACAATTCATCTGTAGAATGCCGGCAAAATCTAACAAAATGTCCTCTTCAGTGTGGCTCCATCACCATATACAACAGTAAGCACTGCATGATTATGAACATTATTAAAGAGGTTTATTAGTCAATCTTCATAGAGTTTTTTAACGGTTTTTGTAGATGGCAGTACATTAGATAGCAGTGAGAAGAACTGCACAGATCCTGCCGAGTGTGTTACTGACGCCATACCTTTTGGACGAAACAAAACGACCGTTAATCCCCAATGCTGTGACACAGAACTCTGCAACATTGAAGAGGCACCAGGTACATGAACATAAGAGAGCAGAAAATTTTTTTTTAGACATTTTACAATGATTTCATATTTTAGTGTATTAATTTAAAGGGATAGTTCACCCAAAAATTAAAAATCTGCATTTACTTACCCTGATTTACTTATGTTGTTCCAAACATGTATGAGTTTTTTTAATGCTGAAAACAAAAGAAGATATTTTGGAGAATGTGCGTAACCAAAAAATTAAAGGTCCCCATTGACTTCCGTATTTTTATTTTTTTTTCTCCATACTATGGAAGTCAATGGGGTCCATCAACTTTTTGGTTTCCGAACATTCTTCAAAATAATTTCTTTTGTGTTTAGCAGAGGAAAGAAACTCATAAAGGTTTGGAACAACTTGAGGGCGAGTAAATGATGACAGACTTTTCATTTTTGGGTGAACTATCCCTTTAATAGCAGTGATAAGTCTCAATTCACTTCTGTCAATTCACAAGTCTCTACACTGCATTAACTGCTACTCTTTCTTTTTGATATTCTTTCATATCATAATTGATATAGCATTGCTGCGATTCAATGGGATGATGTGTTACACCTGTGACATTTTCAGTAAAGACTGTTCCAACATTGTGACTTGTTCAGGTGACCAGAAAAAGTGCTTCACTACAAAAGGTGATTACAGTCTCCACACAAAATCTGCATGAACAGAATTGTTGCTTCTAAATACAAATGGATGATAGTCCTCTAGTTTAGTGTTTCCCCCATTACAATCTCTTCCTCTTTTTTTCCAGTTTCCATAATTGGCTTGATTACGAAAGGATGTGCAAGTGATATTTTATGTGAGAACGATCTATTAAATACCCTGGGGTCTATATCTGGTGTTCCGACGACATGCTGTGGGGGAATCCTGTGTAACAGCGGTCAGAGCTTGAAACAAAGTCTCTTTCTGCTGCTGGTGCCACTTCTCTCCCTGCATTTCCTCTGAGATTTGTCCTGTTTTTGGTTCTCTGGACTTTTTGTGCTTTATCAATATACAGTAAGACGTATGTAGAAGTATGTAGCTACATAATCATGAATCATGTTGGTGTCACTTCTTTTTGGTGTTCTGGTTTTGGTGAAGAAAACTTTCTAAAATGTATTCAGCTGTATTTAACATTAAGATGCCTTTTATTTAGGAGGGTTAGATGGGCTAAGGAAAGTATATATTATAACACATGTATTCAAAGAGTGAAATAAACCATTCTGAAACCATTGAAGCAATGATCAATTCCAATTGACAGTTCGCACAGACCCGCCCCCTTTAGTTACTGTTGCTATGTCCGACAAACCATGCGCTCTCACGCCACACATCATGTTCTCACGCAGTGAAATGCATTGTGGAACAATGGACACAGGCAACATGTCGACAGACAAGACAGTGCAGGTTACTTTTGACATGAAACTGTTTCATATTTAAAAGATTGTAATTTAATTTTAATTTTTTAAACAATAAATAGCGTATAGTGTCTCTTTAATGTGTGGTGACAGATCGCTGTAGCTCCTCGTGAACCGATCATCTCTTCATACTAGTTCATTTATAGCATCAAATAAACATGAATGAACAGCAGAAGGAATGTTGTTTCAGACGTGAGTACACACAATTTTTCAAGTTCTAGTTCACCAATGTTAATCTACTAACTCCCCTGACTGCTTTGTCGGACAAAATTGCAGAATCGGGGTTATGATTGGTCAGATCGCCTGTCAATCAAACTGCTGGCGAAGGGTCAACTGTGACATTACATTTTCCCCACAAAACAACTGTCTCTCAGTTTAAATTTCTTCCATAATGAACAACTGTGCTAGCCTATAGGCCATATAGGGTACTGTATGTTTTTAAAACATTAGTGTCCTTGGTTCTCAGTGTCTGTGAAGATCATGCTTGAAATGAGCCTTTGTGAACAGACTTTCCTAAGGACTTTGGCTGCAGGACGGAGGAGCAAGGAAATGAAACGAAACGAGGAAGCATCAATTTGACTATTAAGAAGCGTCCCTGTCAAGCACAGGAGACTAACCCTGCATCCCGATGTGCATACTATCCACCCTAAATAGTATTGAATATTATTTATGTCACATACTATTTAGGATTGATAGTATGCACATTGAGATGAAAGCTAAATGAAATGCTGTTTCCTTCCGCATCAACTTTCAGTATCACAAGTGTCACCAAAAATTTTAGTTGTTAAGAAAACAGGTGAACATAGTCATTATACCGATAAAATGCAAATGAATTAATAAGTGAGATCGAATGGTGGAGCAATAAATAAACTCATCTTCACATAGGTGAGAAGATGTTGGATTGAACGGGGCTCTCCATTCATGTAACAATGTTTTTGCTAGTTATGTTGTCTCCACGTGCTGTAGGACATTTGATATCACAGATATCCCACTTCTGAAGTCATGATTACGAGCTTATCACATTCAAGTTTTTAATTTGTTCATCAACATTTTATGACATAACAGCCTTTCAGAGAGAGAGAGAGAGAGAGAGAGAGAGAGAGAGAGAGAGAGAGAGAGAGAGAGAGAGAGAGAGAGAGAGAGAGAGAGAGAGAGAGAGAGAGAGAGAGAGAGAGAGAGAGAGAGAAAACTGATTATAAACTCAAATTGAAGTGATATATAGGCCTACTAAGATATACTAAAAGTTTTTTTTGTATGACCACACGGTGGTGCTATTTGTCTAAGCAGATCATATGTTTTCAACTCTTGCTGAAAAGTCATTCCTGCAATGCAGTTCCTCTCGAAGATAGTAAGTTTTGCTTTTGGAGACATTTAATGACCAGACATGCTTAGACACTTATACTTTATTAATTAATTGACTCGATTATTTATACACAATGGCAAGAAAATTAACAGGATGGGGAAAAGAGCTAACGCCATTGATCAGAAGGGATTGGGTTTACATGAGGGTGTCAGTGGCTTTTAAAATGGATTTTAAAGGGAAATTGATGACATAGGAAAAGCTATACATTTATTACCAACTTTGGTTACCATATTTTGTTTTAAACATTCTGATTAAATATAGATAGATGTTTGTTTATTTACTTATTATAATAAAAAAAATTCTATATATAATAGAGGCTAGTGCAGCACATGGACAACATCCTCAAACCAAAACATTGAAAGTATTTCAAAATGCACCCCTATGATTGCTTAATTATGATATTGCCATAAAACATAACTAACTAATATGTTTTCCATCTTCAAAGCGTGTAGGTTTAATAGTCCATTCAATTTATTAAGACATAAAAATGCGCAGTAAGAAAGACGCAGGAATATCACGCTCGCTCAGGGGAAGTTCTTCATGTATGTAGCATGTCATGCCATTTTGTGTCATGTGTCTTAAGGCTATGTAGTTGCACCAAAAAGTTTCATCCAGTTGTGCTGTTGCTGTATTCATTGGTTAATTTGCAACGGCAACATTGTTTTTACTTTCAGTGTTTTGACAGAGTGCACGAATAATGACTATAATGATTTATTTTGTTGTTGTTGTTGGTTCCGTTGGGTCTTTTTGTTGTTGCACAGGAATATCCTCAGAGCTGTGAATTGCATCAGCCGGTTCAGGGAAAGTCTTTTCACTGTCACAGCATCTTGTGCAGCTTACTTTGTCTTTGCTGCGTTAAAAAATAGAAAACTGACATGCACGAGAGACACAAAGATGCATGTGCTGGAAAGATAAGCAAGCCTTTAGGGTTTATAAGTACCTAACCTCTCTCTGTCTCTCTCTTTATCTTTATTTTTTCTCTCACTCATTTTCTCCCTCACACACATACACACGCCGAACAATTCTGCATGCCTTAAGAGGATTTGCAGGGTGATTTGAAGTGTAATCAGAGTATGAAATATTAAGAAAGCCAGGGCATCTACACTGCGCCTCTGCAGACAGGGATAAGAATTTACTTTCGCTCGTCAAGTCTAGAAGAGTTCAGAAATTGTTGTTTGTTTATCGAAGTGGTTGTGTTCATATAATATGATCATCAACTGTCAGATGCGATTGACATATCGTCTTACTATTTCTATCATATGTTTATGTTGCTGGAAATAGTAAAAGTTTGTGTTTTTCCTCTTTTGTAAGTTGCTTTGGTTAAAAGCGTGTGCTAAATGAATAAATGTAAGTGCAGTAGTAGAAGTATAAATATCTAGTTCAGTAATGAAACTCTAGAGGGCACAGGCTGATTGGTCCTTTACATGCTGTCTGAAAGCAATCACATCATTTCAACATGGTGCTAGCTATTTAAATAGTCAGGTTGTTTGCTTGCTCTAAACTAGTCCTGCAGTGCACTATCAGAGTTCCACCAAAACCCTCCACCTCCCCCAGCTCCACCTGCCTAGATCTGTCGCATAATTTATGTATGTCTATTTATTAGGGGTGTGAATCGTCACCGGTCTCACGATTCAATTTGATTACGATTATCATGTCAACGATTCGATTCCACAATGCATCACAATACGTTGCATCCTAAATTTTCAATATTACTGCTCATGGCTACGTTTTCGTCAATCTGACTGCAAAACTGACTACAAGCAGTCAGATTTGAACTCCTTTTTTATTTTATCTGCTCCAAGAAAGTAAACTTCCTGAATGTAGCAGTATAATAAATAATAAATAAATAAAATAATTAAGATTTTTAATGTTTTTGAAAGAAGTTTCTTATGCTCACATCCTTCATTTATTAGTGATATTGTGAAATATTATTACAATTTAAAACAACTATTTTCTACTTGAATATATTTTAAAATGTAATTTATTCCTGTGATGCAAAGCTGAATTTTCAGCTTCGTGACTCCAGTCTTCAGTGTCACATGATCCAAATCATTCTTGTATTTTTGACCAAATAAATGCAGCCTTGGTGAGCATAAAACCATTACTAATCTTTGTAAAACAATGTTTTTAAGTGAATATATATTTTTATAGTACAAAATAGTTTGCTAGTATTCCAAATTCGGCCTGTGCAAACATGGCAAACCTGAACTTTACTGCTCAAATACTTTTAAAGAATAATAAAATATGAATAAACAAAAATATGAACTGCACATTTCCAGTATGCCTGTCCCACAGACTTCCATTATAAGTGAATTACTGTACATATTTACCTTTACATAACATTACCTAAAAAGGAAGATCAAGTTATTTTGATCAAAGATTATAAATGCATTTTTTTTTATAAATTTAATTTCACATACACCAATGATTCATTCACAATAAGACCAGGAATGTGCAATAAGAAAGTAAACATTATTTTCATGTTGACTTTAAATTGTATTTCAACCTAGAATATTCCATCAATGAAGTACTAGTGTGAATACATGCATGAATGCCAGCAGATGGCAATATTTATCTGTATTACAGAGGATTGAGAGAGAAAGGCTCAATCATAATGCTAAACTACACAAAAGACTCAAATGGCAAGAAAATTCATATCTGATTTTTTAATGGTCAGTTGCTATTTTAGATATAACCCACGCTCTTTATACACGAACAAACTAGTAAAAGCTTCTACAACTAGGTCTCTATTTGCAGTGGACATCAAACATTGTTAAATATCCAATTATGTTGAATTTTTCATGGTTCTTCATGATGGTAATGTACACATGAGTAAATCAAAACAACACAGCACGTATTAATATGCAACGGTAGATTGGAGCATGTTTGTGCTGTATGTGTCTCGAATGTCGCAGAGGTTGAATATGTCACAAAGTGGCATGTCAAGCACCAGTGCAGAGACTCCGAGAACGTAAAGCTTCCAACAATGGGAGGCGGAAAATGTGAAGGGGAACAATTAAATTACGCCTTGCATGAAGTTTGCTTTTCATTTTGTGAGGCAAATTTAGTGCCATGCTTAATCATTATGCTGTCGAACACGATTTGCAAAAATATTCAAGAGCTTTGCGTGCCTCACTGCCCTTTCTGTATTGAAAAATAATGGGGCTCTATCCAATTAAAAACTGCATTTAAATCAAGAAAGTATTACATGCTCTTTAACAGTATCTCTCCGCTGAAGCTTTTCAGATGCTGACTGTATGCACAAGAAGGACTCTAGCAGACCTGTGTTTCTCTCAGGGTGTGTTATTGTGCTGAGTTTTGTTTTATGATTGAGGACGAAGCGATGGGTGTCTTTATAATGAAATATATTTTCGCTGTCACTTGCGCAGGTGACTTTTATTGTAGTGGTTCTCAACTGGTTTTGTTTCAGGACCCAGGTTTTACTCACAGTACCCAAACGTTTTATAATTATGAACAAAAATCCCTATCAAATCATTTAATGTACAAATATACGAACTGCATAGGCCCAACACATAAGCAAATGTATTAACAACATAGGAAGGGCTGAATAGAAAAATAATACATTTTCTGTCTAAATATCTTTCAATGTTTTCCCATTCACCACAAACCATGTGGTTGCAATTGTTTTTTTTTTTTGTTGCTATATATAGTATATGTACAGTATATATAATGTACATATACACGTATACACACACACACACACACATATATATATATATATACTGTACATAACTTGGATAGGTTTGTGTGTGGTTTTCAAGAATACAGTAAAATACAGTTTGATTGAACGCATAGCCAGATGTCAAGAACATGAAATAATATGGGTAGATATCGGAAACATTTTCTCATTTCTTTTTAAAATGAATTATTTTGAATTATTTAATGAAAACTATAGAACATAATATATAGAAGATATATAGAACCACTGCTGGAGAGTTTATGCGGCACATTTATATTAATGCTATATTGATTATAATATACACAAAAAATATACACACTTAAACAGGTTACATTTCAGGACTGTCAGTTTATATCTGTTGGATATACATTGTAATTTTCTCTGGCATCCCTCGATTTTTCATGTTTGCATGCCTGAAAAAATATTATCATTTTTTTTATTCTTCTATATGAAGAACCGGATTTTATTCCTAGAAAAAAATTAAATAAAATACAGGGCAGTTACACTGAAATGCATATTCTTGCGTTACATTCATTGCGTTTTCTTCAATTGACTGCTCACTAGCAGGCTCTACCTCTTTTTTTTATGTTTTTTTCAAACCCTACAAGCGTATTGCATGTAGAGTCTACTGTAATATAATCTCATGAATACATATGACAATTTTACTTATGTAATAACTATGAATTCTTATTATGTTCCTCCTCAGGAAGGCAGTATTTAGAATTTTTGTACTGATTTCATTGTTTGTCTGTTTAGTGACCAACAATTTATCTCAAATATGTCATCTTTTAATGTTTTTGAAGAATGTGGGGTGAGAGCACACATAATGAGACACTGTACCTTTAATCATGTGTATATTCTTTACCTAAAAATCTGCATTAAGTTCTGTTCTCACTAGTATAGAATGACACTGATGTACCCATTTGAATTAACAATGTCAAACTATCATCAAAATGTGTCCTGATTTGCTTGTATATTCACCCTGCGTGTAAATCACAAAACCCAAAACACATGCTTTTGGATTTTGTGAACCTTCTGAATCTGCTGCTCGTCGGTGTAATTAAAAGATTTGCGAACACGTGTCAGTCGATAATCACACGCAAACTGCTTGCTGCCGTCCCCAGCTGCATTACGTTCCAGAAATCATTTACTGCAGCAATCAGATGTTTATTTCGAATGAATAAATCTACTTACCACTGAAGGCATTAATTGATATTTTAATGCTATTCTTATAATTGAAGTTGGAGAAATCCAAGAACAAAAGACAGTGAATACAAATACTGATCATTGTAATACACACACATTTATTTCTATTATTGTCTCTCTGCTGAAATGAGCATCTCCATTTGCGCCTGGATGCACCAGTGTTGAATAGCTAGATGGCATCATTGAGCAACTGAATGAGCTTGTTCTCTCTCTCTCTCTCTCTCTGTGTACAAGTAATTTGAATTGTGCAGTTTTGCTTCATCCCAGATCTGTACATTTTATCCGCAAAGACAGATATTTGCAGGACCCTTGTGACATCCTCGCTTACAGATGCATTTCTGAAATATTTTAAATGGCAAGGTTATAAAAGTAGAAGAGGATTGTGGGTCAATGGTCTTGTGAAATCAGAGAGCAGCGCAATAACATCCTGTTTAGAACAGAAAGGCTGATATTTGCTCTTATCGGCCGAGAATCAAAGAGGACATTTTACGTGTCTCAAGTTCTTCGTGATGTTAATATTCTCCTTTCACAGGAGGTAAAACATGACCTGGGCTAGCTCTACCCCAAATGTCACTGAGTTCAAGAAAGAGGATAAAAGCTGGAAGAGCTATTCAACGCTGGGAACAAGAGTTCTCATGCATTCGATTTTACCAAAAAAAAAAAACATTTTTGTGAGGTAAACATGCACAAAATTTGAATCAAATCTAAATTATACAATAGGACGATCCAAAATACCTGAAACCACAAGTACGAACACACACACTTTTATGTTAATCGTGATTAATTGATTTGACAGCACTAATTTGGACATTTAAGCTGTAATTTAAAATATCATTGCATTATATAACAAAATGTCAAACCAAATGACATATATTTACTTGTACGCATTTTTAAGTTTGTTTTAGATGCTTTTTGGAGCGATTGTACATCCCGTGTTTTTCTGTAATGACAGCAGCACTTGGGTTGGGATGCCATTCACTCCACAAGTTTATGCAAAACCCAATGATCCATGTTATGATGTCATGTTGTGCTTCAATGGAAGCAACAAAATCTGACCTTTTACATGGTCAACGACACTAATTTGCTGACATTTCATTAGTAACCTAGAAATCTTTTTTTTTTATTATTATTATTATTTTACTTTATCTTGTTTGTTTTACATTTTTGTCACTTATTACCAGGTTCAAATGGAAAAAAAGAAAAAATCTCATACATTTGGACCCCACTGCATGTAATATCTTATATGACACTGAAAACTTAATTTCACTGTCACAGTGGTCTGAAATGTTTACCATCTTTATTCCATATAAGCCCTACAACTGCAGGAACTCACAGGCATCGTGGCAGCCAGCTCTTATCAGAGAGAACAATTACTGCCTCATCCGCTCTGACTATCAGCCCTGATGATCTGCACAGATTCACTTGACAGCTAAATAAATATGTAAAGGTGCTGTGCTGGAGATCCTGCAGATAGTTACAAGCTCTCTGAGGAAAACTACAGCGCCAGAGGAGATGATAATGATTGTGAGAATGCACAAATTAATCTCTCTCTTATCGCTCCATCTTCAAGCTGATAGATGTGCTACGAGTATGAGTTTGTATGCCATTGTTTTGATAGCAAAAAAATACTAACAGGTTAGATGATATCTCTATATACATCCTGAAAAAGAGGCAAATATTTGCAGTAATTAATGTAGCATTTTTTTTTTTATTTTGTCTCTTTTGTGATCCATGGAAGAAGGAAAGTCAAATGGGTGAGTCATGCATTGCATAAATAATGACAAAATGTATAATTTTAGGGTTAAACTGTTCCTTTGAAACCCGAAGTTACGATATTCTTCCCTATTGTGACGTATATCTGAGTGAAACGGCTTCTTGAACAAGAAAAAATGTAGGACGGGGCTTGATTTCGTCCATTGAGACAGAGTTTGCGTTTACTTAATGCTTTTTATTTCAAGTGGTAACCTGGCTGAGGTTACCACTTGAAATAAAAAACATTACGTATTGGATTTAACGCATTACGTCGCCACGCTACAGGCTGCAGCGACACTCGTGCACACGTACATTACATAAGAGAAGGGATTCAAGGCCCAAAGTTATTTTTGTTCTTTGCTCAGTAGTAAAAAGTTTGAAACACCTTTGCGATATACTGTTAAAGAACATCCCGACGGTGTCCATGTTTAGATGCAGGGTTGGGGAGTAATGAAATACAAGTAACTTAGTTACGGATTTAAAATACAAAATTTGAGTAACTGTATTTCATTACAGTTACATTTTAAATGGGTGGTAATCAGATTACAGTTACATCTGAAAAGTGTTTTAGATTAACAAAGTGATTACTTTGAATTTTAATGTCATTTAAACAGAAATTGGTGATTCTCTGACTCTGACAGTCTGAAAAAGCGGAGTTTTATCAACATTTTAATACTTTTAAGAGGGATCATAAAAATGTTGTTATTTTTATTTAGTACTGTCCTGAACAAGACAAAATCACTGAATTTATATTAAAAAAATTGCTGTCAACTTAACTGTCCTGTCATGACCTGGATGATCCACGACTGTCTTCATGTTTTGTGATAGTTGTTTGTGAGTCATTTTATAATTCACTCGTCACTGTATCTTTTTTTCCAATTTGTTTGCATTTCACAATTCTGATTTCTTTTTCTCAGAATTGCAAGATTTAAACTCACAATTGCAAGTTATAAAGTCAGAATTAGGAGATATAAACTAAAGCATTACTTGCAAAACTCTTTGTCTTGTGAATTTAGTTTGTGAGTTTATATCTCATAATTCTGAATTTTCTCAATATTTTCAGTTTATATCTCATATTTTTGCCTTTTCTCAATATTGCGAGTTTATTTCTCATAATTCTGACTTTTCTCAATATTACAATTTTATATCTCATAATTATGACTTTATAACTCACAATTGCAACTTTATATCACGCAATTCTGAGGGAAAAAATCAGAATTGTGAGATAAAAACTTGCAAATACCTTTTTTTTGTGTTCGTTCCACAATTATTAGTATTCCAAAGTATTCTAAAGTATTTACATTAAGTTACTAAACTTGAGTAATGTTACTTTTTAAAGCATGTATTTTGTAATCTGTAGTGAAATACATTCTAAAAGTAACCTACCCAGCCCTGATTAGATGTGAATCTTTACTCTCGGGTAACAAAATAAAATAAACAACAACTACCTCAGTGAGAAAGCGATAGTTTCAGCGATGGAACGATAGATATTTGCACCAGTTCTGCGATTCAGCATCGTGTCGACAGATGAGGTCATTCAAATTATGATAGTTTGATTATAAAGTGTATGATGTGTGACCATGGTTTGAATTAATCCCTGGCATGACACATTGATATTACAGAATAACTCTTTCAGCATTATCCTGAAAGAATGTATTGTAAAATTCATTTCTTGTGTCATAGAATGGAAGTGAGGCTCTCGGGAGCGCGCGTAACCGTCACATCCTTTGGATTTTCCCAGCAAAACCGTCCCGAGTCCTTCACATAAAACCCAGTCTACAGGCTTTCAAAGATAATCTTGGAAGTCGGGGAAGGTCTCATTTTTTAAGTTTCGTTACAAACCGTTCACACATTGGCAATACAAAAAGCAATTAATAGAGTTCTTGCATATATCCCTTTTATTAAGACAAAAGAAAAACATACATTATGTGCTTCCGTCTTTTAGCTTTACCAAAAATATTAGCAATGACCTCAAAATCAGAGGGTTCTCTGTAAAGTGTCATAAAGCATGCAGACATGTAAGCTCTAATACTTTGGGTTGGCGCCTGCTCCCTATTTCCCAGCATGCTTTGAAACGTGTAAGATCTTCTCAATCACTTTTCAGCCCAGCGTTGATATTAGCTGCTGTGCTTTGGCGACACAATAAGAGAGCGAGACGGTCATGGGAGGGATCAGCTTTTTTCCACCAAATAAAAGCAACAGAAACAAAGCATCATCGCTATATTTAACCAAATCTGCAGCTTACTGCGACAAGCACATGATAATGATATCCTCTTAACAAGCGTCGGCACTGAATGACAGCCAATGGCGCTGAGGCAGCCAGCACGAGATGGTGTAAGAAAAACGGCTTCAACCGCTGCGATATTACAGCACCAGACTTACAGGAACGTATAACTGACTGTCTATTATCCTTGTTGTGAAGAATTATTGTACCATTTGAATAGTTTACAGTTAAATATACGGATAGACAAGAAGCCTAACCATATTTTGTTTTTACCTTAAATGAAGGACAAATGTAAGTCTTAAACAAAAATTATGCCGTCAGTTAGCAAGTCACTGTATCTCAGTGAAAAAAAATCCAAATATGAAAGATGTTTATGAATGTGAATTATAAATGTACAGTAACAGAAATACCTAAAATCAAATGGACTATTGTAGCCGGTATTTGTTTGTGTGATGCTTTAGATTATGCATCATTAGCTTAGCATATTGCTAATGGAAAACTATTGAAATCAACTCTAAATCAATCTTCTGAGGAGCATTTGAATGATTTTTGAAGGATGTCACATGATCCTTTAGAAATCATTCAAATGAGTAAAGACTGGAGTAATGACACTGAAAATTTAGCTTTGCCATAAAAATGACATTAAAAAAAAAAAAATAATATATATATATATATATATATATATATATATATAAATATGTATATATATATATATGTATATATATATATATGTATATATATATATATATATATATATAAAAAATATGTATATATATATATATATATATATATATACATATATATACATATTTTTTTTTTAATTGTAGTAACGTCTCACAATTTTACTGTAATTTTGTTCAAATAAATGCAGCCTTGGCAAGCATAAGAGATTTTATTTTAAAAACACTAAAACATCTCAGACTTTTAAACTGTCGTTTACATACATGCATTCCCGCTTAGACAGGAGTCTTCACTTCTGCAACTGCCGTAACAAACTTCCAACAAACTTTTACTGAACATTACCTGAGACCCTTTTCTCCATCTCTAAATATAGACTCCTCTTTCATAAGTGTCTTTTTGTTGTTCTGCCAAATCTTAATTAGCGATTAGTCAGAATTACTCTCAAACTGCCCGATTCTTGAGCAGAGCCGTAGATAGTGTGGTGTTTTAATTAAGCAGAGGTCAGATGTGTTAAGGCAGCAGGAGACGGGCGGAGTGACGCCGTGGTTGGCGGGAACGCACTCCAGGAAGGGTGTGACTTCACTGTCCCATGCACATCAGTGCCCAGGATCTGCATCTGTTATTTTCATTCGTCAAAGAAAAATGACGAATAAGATGGTGAGGAAAGAGAATGAAAAAGGAAAAAGTTGGTGGTTAACGTGTTGCGAGTGTGAATTCCCATGGTGGTTCAGGCTGGTTTATGCTGGTTTGGCTGTTGGAAACCAGTGCTCTTTTAGTATTATTTATTCCTATTATAATATTTATTATTTTATTAGTATAGCTTTTATTTTTCTATGTTTCAGATTTAATTTTAATTTTATTTTGTTAACTTTGTTATGTGCTTTTGTCATTTTTATCATTTAATTCTATTTCACTTTAATTTGTTTTATTTCAGTTTTAGTAATTACTCATTAAGTACTTATATACAGCTCTGGAAAAAATTAAGAGACCACTGCATATTTTTTGTTATTTTGACCAGTTGTTGCTTTTGGCAAATAAATGCTCTAAATTACAATATTTTTATTTGGAATTTGGGAAAAATGTCAGTAGTTTATAGAATAAAACAAAAATGTTAATTTTACCCAAACACATACCTTTAAATAGTAAACCCAGAGAAACTGATAATTTTGCAGTGGTCTCTTAATTTTTTCCAGAGCTGTATATTACAATTTATTTCAGTTGTCTGCTATTTTTTTTTAAAAAGTTTTCATTGTAAAATATTTTATTTCATCTTTATTTCAGTTACAGAGAGCTATTTTATAGTTCGGTTTTAGTTAACAATAACAACACTGCTGGAAAAGCATAGACATGCATGAATAAAAAAAAAAAAGCAAGAAAGTCTTCTGGTTAAGCTAAAGTTAAGGTGCTTGTGTGCCCATCAGGCTTTTCATGTCATGGACCAGTATCCAAAATATATAAGCTAGTGACCAGGGTAGTTAGAAAATAGATAAGCCACTACATTTTCTTCATAAGCAATCCACCCATTGGCCAAAATGTCCAGATCTTTTCAATCTTGAAGGGTTAGTTCACCCAAAAATTCTGTCATTAATGACTCACCCTCATGTCTTTCTTCACCCGTAAGACTTTCGTTCATCTACGAAACACAAATTAAGATATTTTTGGTGTCCGATGGCTCAGAGAGGCCTCTATTGACAGCAAAGTAATTTACACTTTCCAACGCCCAGAGAGATACTAAAGATATATTTAAAACCGTTAATGTGAGTACAGTGGTTCAACCTTAATGTTATGAAGCGACAAGAATACTTTTTGTACACCAAAATAACAAAATATTCAACAATATCTAGTGATGGCTGATTTCCAAACACTGCTTCATGAAGCTTCAAAGCTTTGCGAATCTTTTGTTTCGAATCAGTGGTTTCGAGCGCTAAAGTCACGTAATTTCAGTAAACCCTTTAAGGACAAAAACATGAAAATTCTGTGATCTCATGCCGTTCCAAATGCTTTTGTTTATCTTCGGAAAACAAATTATGTTATTTTAATGAAATCTGAAACATTTCTTTTACCTAAAACTGTTGACGGTTCAAAAGATTTTAAAAGCAATCTATAAAAAATTGAGAAGTTTTACTCCAAGTCTTCTAAAGAGACACAAACGCTTTATATGATGAACTGATTTAAAGGGATAGTTCACCCAAAAAAGAAAATTTCTTCATCATTTACTCACTCTCAAGTAGTTCCAAACCTGTATAAATTTCTTTGTTCTGCTGAACGCAAAAGGTCTATAACCAAACAGATCTTGCCCCTCATTGACTACCAAAAATAAATGCTATGGTAGTCAATGAGGGGCGAGATTCTTCCAAATATCTTCCTCTGTGTTCAGCAGAACAAAGACATTTATACAGGTTTGGAACAACTTGAAGGTGAGTAAATGATGACAGACTTGTTATTTTTGAGTGAACTATCCCTTTAAATTAGGTTTTTATTCAGATATACATTGATCTACGAATGTACATACAGCACTCAAATTTGGTAAATGGAAACTCTAGTGTCAAGCATGGTTTGAACATGGTTTTCATTCAGACATATGTTCCGAAGTTGAACCAGAGTCTTACGGGTTTTGAGTAATTGATGACAGTATTTGGGTGAACTAACCCAAGGTGTGTTGATAATAAAATTGCTTGCTTTCATTTCACAGCAGGTCATCGTAACTAATAGAAGGTCTCAAAATGGATCGGATTTACATGCATAATTTGAGTCCATCATCCAGACTTCAATCGCTAACTTGGATGAAAAAACTTTTCTTTCTTCGATGTGCAATAAGGCTGATACGTCTGTAGCACCTGCTCTCCTCAAACTGTCTGGAAAGAATGCGCTTCAAATTCACGTTCACTTATATACCTTCGATGTCACAGATTCCCTTTCTGCTTTGCACGATCGTAATCACAAAATCTTCTTCTACGTATTTAAACTAGTCCCCCCGGACGCTGAAAGACAAGAGCGGTCTGATATTAAACCGGCGAGGGGAGCCGCTCGGCTGGCAGGCCTCAACGCTGACTGACACCCTCCCAATGATAGCGAAATCTAGCAGGTGCGTTCACGCACTCTCCTCTGATCTGTACACCGACCCACTTGTCTTCTTAGTGTACTCTGTAATAAGCTGCTTCAAAGATCACTATGTATGCTAGCAACCGATAAGATCTGCAGTATGGAGTTCTCCTGTCGTCTGTCTCGGGCTCGTGCTCTCCAACTCGGTCTCTCTCTCACTCTTTCTTTTGGTTTTCTTAAGAAAATGTCAGTCTAATCATATCTTAACGCTTTGATAACGGGCTCTTTTTTTCAATGTGAGAAGAACAGATACTCCAGTGTCTTAAAGGCCGAGGGATGGGAATGGAAATGAAAGAAAACACCCTTGAAATTCAATTTTTCTCCAGCGTGGGTGTAGCCGCGGTGGCATTTGACCTTATGCACAATTACTTAATTGTTTCATTTAAAGACGAAGAAAGATCATACAAACTCGCTCTGCACGTGATAAACAGAGGAAATGTGCGCTGTGAAGTGTAAATGTGACATTGTAGTGTACTTTTGTGTGTGTGTGCTGAAGTCTGCGGACGTGTAAAGGAAAACAAACTAGCGTGTCATAACCGTGTGATTCAATTAGTGTGATATTTCATTTATGCCAGCATCAAAGGACGTTCATTGTGATTGATGGCTGCTTATCGGACACAGTGAATAGATACAGTTAAATTGATTGTTTTAGGGAGGAACTGTGTAAAACAGCGTTATAGGTACATAAAGACAAAGTATAGAAATTGTCCTTCCCTTTATCTTTATAATCCTGAGAGCACAGACGCTTCATATACTTTCCACAATGCCCATATAGGCTCTTTGGTGTTAAACTTAGTGCAGCGTTGAATTTTCAGCCGAGTTTAAAGTGAACTAGAATGCAAATTGTGAATGGTGGTTGTCTGGAAAACTCCCTGGAGTGATGCTATAGGATGTTGCGAGGCAGTATTATTTATATAAAATGATGGAGTTCATTAATATTTTGAATAAGCTTTTATTTTTATATTTTCAGTTTTCATTTTATTTTAAGTTTTAATAATATGTGCTTTTATATTTTTAAAAATATTTATATTTAGCTTTATTTTTTTAATTCTTTTTAAAAAAAATTTATTTAAACTTTTTCATTACTTGCCAAACCAACTTTTCTCAAGTTTTTAAAGTTTGGCATGTATTTATATTTCAGCCTTATTTCTGTGAACAAAAATGATTTTAGTTAGCAGCAACAACACTGATCAAAGACGGTTCTGTGAGGTTTGGTTGCTGAGAAGTCTGAGTGGTTTTAAGCATTTTGCTATGTAGTCGCTAAGGTGTTCTGGGATGTTGCTAAAGCATTGCTAGGTGGTTACTTACTGGAAAAGTCAACCAAGATTTTTTATTTTTTTTATTTTTTATTTTTTTTGTGGTGCTAGCCTTTGCAAAACATAGACGCCACTATGTTTGTGTGTTGTAGGCAATTAACCCTTCGCAAAAGACCCACCCCCTTTAGTTACTGTTGCTATGTCCGACAAGCCATGCGCTCTCACGCCACACATCATGTTCTCACGCAGTGAAAAATACATCCTGGAGCAAAGAGGACACTGACAACGCGTCGACAGACAAGACAGAGTAGGTTACTATTGATAAATTAACAGTTTCATATTTACATTGTAATTTTTTTAAGAAATTTAAACAATAAATAGCGTCTAGTGTCTCTTTAATGTGTCGTGACTGATCGCTGTAGCTCCTTCAAGCGGCTCGTGAACGATCATCTCTTCATACTAGTTCATTTATAGCATCAAATAAACATGAATGAACATCAGAAGGAATGTTGTTTCAGACGTGAGTACACACAATATGTCAAGTTCAAGTTCACCAACGTTAATCTACTAACTCCCCTGACTGCTTTGTCGGACTAAATGGCGGGTTCAGGGTTATGATTGGTTAGATCACCTGTCAATCAAACTGCCAGGGAAGGGTCAATTGCCAGAGCATTGCTATGCATTTGATAAAGTGTTCTGATTTTAACAATAGCATGTTGCTATGCAATTGCAATGGTGGTTACTTGGTTGTTACTAGGGCTGGAACTAATGATTTTTTTTTCAGTCGATTTAATCTATTGATTATTCTTTTGATTGATCGAATAATCTAAGCAAATTTCTCCCCTCGCTATCATTGGTGAACATAAACAGCATGACAAATCATTGTATTACATGCAAATAGACTAATTTACATAATTGATTGCGTTGACGCTTCTTTCCAGCCCTACTTGTTACTTATTGACCCAAATATATATATATATATTCTTCAGTAAAATGTGAGTAGGCCTAGTTCTTGGCTTTGCAAAACATCCCAATCATTTTGCTAATGTACTGTGGGTGGTTGTCAGGGCGTTGTTATCTACTTAATATTGATGATTTGTTCTGAGTAATTTTTAGCTTGTTGCTATGTAGGTTCTAGATGGTTGCTTACTGGCCCAACTCTTTTCAAGAAAATGTGATTGCCTGTGCAAAATTTCGGTGCTCTTTTCATGCTAGTGTTGTGGGTGGTTGACAGGGTGTTGCTATGCAATTTTTGAGGTGTTTGTAGTGGCAAGTACTGTTCACGCTGTCTTGAGGAAAATCTGAGTTAATTTAGGCCTGTAATTAACCACCAAGCAACACCCTAACAACATGCTTAAATCATTCAGAACACTAGCACCTGAATAGCAACTCCTTGCTAACTACCTAAAACACACTTGGCAAAATGTGTTGCATTGTCAAGCAAAACTTGCATTTTTTTAGAATGTTGCTGTCTGGGTACTTGGGTCTATATAATGCCATTGCAGTTTTGTTTGGTGTGATTGCTGTTTAATGACCGAAGCCCACCAGCAAGTCCATAAATATGGCTTCCTTCAATGTAGGTGGGATTTTAGTCATTTCTATGCCATCTTCCCAGCAAAAAACAAATCACTTTTCTTCAACATGCACAATTTAAGTCATTCATCTCTGAAGCACAAACGATGCAGGACGAGTTATGTGGTGAAGCTGAATATTTAGAGTTCTAATGCTTAAGATTAAGAATAAGCAGTAAAAATAGCAAGAAATACTTTCTGCAAAGCTCATATCTGTATAGATTTGGTGCTTTGTTTGGCCCAGTTTAAAGTGAACAAGTGCTTCTGTAGGTACAGGACTCTGTCTTGAGATTGCAGGTGCACAAGCAGCTGCCAGACCTTTGGGAGGAGTTTTATTTTTTTGTCCTCTTCTCAGCTGTCACTCAAAATGATGGGCAGCTGTGGCTGGAGATGCACAGAGGCTGCTGTCATCCGCCATCACCATCACCCTCTTTAACGATGGAGGTGTGTGCGTCTGACATTCACTAGGGAGAGCGTGCAGCGAGGATTCAGTAAAATGCTGTACAGAAACTTTGGGGCAGTAATGAGGAGATTTGACATAACTGTAATATTAACCAATGTGCAGTGCTGTTTCTGGATTGGGGCACGGTAAAGCAGCGTGAGAGGTGCAGGCCGGCAGCCCGCGGGGTTTTACTGTAACAACAAGAGCACAATCAGTATCCTGACATGAACTCAAGGCACTGTGGAGCCATATGACAGGGACATGTCTGTCACACCTAATGGAGCAAATACCAGAAATATCCACCCCACTTTATTCATCAGGGTAGGATTGCACCAGCCATCCATAAACGGGGTTGTAAAGTTTACACTAATAACTGCTGTCCTGCTAATATTTATTTTTGTGGAAATTGTGATACTGGATTCATTGATGAATAGAAATCAGAAACTTTTTTTCCCCCAGATTTTTGAGGTTCTGCTGCTCAACCAAGACTCTACCGCCTGGTTTCACAAACAGGGCTTAGATTAAGCCAGGATAAATCCTTAGTTCAATTAGAGCATTTAAGTAGCTTTCATAAACGCGCCATAGAAAAAAAATATTACTGGTGTGCATTTTCAGACAAAACAATGGCACTGACATTTTAAGATGTGTCAGTGCAAGTTGCTTTTAGTTAAAACAGCTCAAACATGCCTTTTAGTCTGGGACTAGTACGGCCCTATGAAATCCATTTTCTTTTTTCCCAAATTTATTTTTTTTCAAATTTCCGTTTTGTCCATTTTAATTGTTCTGGATTCCGTTTTTTAATGTTTGTTTTTTTGGACTCCATTTTAATAGTTAAGTTAAATTTTAGTAATCAAAAAGCATGTCTAATTAATGTAAATCATGAAAATTATACAATTTAACAACAATTTATTAAAAGTTTAACAGAAATTAGCCTTATGAAACTTTTTTTCTCAAATTCTGTTTTATTTTTACCAAATTCTGTGTTTTCTTTTCTGTTTTAAGTTTTCTGCATTGCATTTTAATAATCAAAAGCATGTCTAACTAATTGAATTCCTAAAAACAACAAAATGTATACATTTTTTAAAATTCATTTCTATGAAATATTTTTTCAGCAATTCTGTTAAATGAAAAAAAATCAAATTAATGCATAAAATAATTTATCTTTTAATCAAATGATATTAAACAAACATTTTTGACAAACAAAGGGCTGTACAAAAGAGCTTTAATAATAATATTTATTATTAATATTATTGTTATAAGTGTTAGTATTATTATTACATCGAGACATAGCTAAATTCCAGTAATATATTTCTGTCACAATTTGATAAAGTTTAACTTTTATTTTGATGGCTTGCCATGAAGCTCTTTGAGTTTCTGTGTGTTTATAACATGCCGATAGTTTTTCTAAAATGAAACGGTAAAATGTTGATGAAGTGACTCTCAGAGCGGCTCTGGAGTCGAAGTTCATTTGTTCATGTCCTCATATAGAGAGGCTGAAAACACCTCGAGCGTCACGCATGCTTCGTGTGTGTGAGGTAAATGAAACCGCGCGTCTGTGCCATTCTTTCACACAAGCAGAACATATAGGATTCATATTTAAATAGTCTTTTTTCTGTTTAATATTCACAGACACTAGTCTATATCGCGATTTAATTTACGTGTACTGTGTTCTATTCATCAAAAATTGGACAAATTCCTTGACCTTCCGCATTATACAGTAAATTCTGTTTTTATGACTGCATTCTGTGATTCCATCCGTGTTTTCTGCATTGCTGAAATCAAAGGGCCCCAGACTAAGCTTCAGCCTTGTCTGTGAAACCGGGGGTGCGAGTTGCTAGCATCACTTATAAACAGGCACGTTGCTGTAAGGTTTAACACGTGATTAGAACAGCGCTCTGAGGACTCCAGCTTACAGCTCCTTCCAGTGGCTTGTTTTACACTCTTAATTTCACTTGCATAATGCCAAATTGCTTGGGAGGATGCTGTCGGCTTCATCTTTTAATGAGTTGGTTGCATAGTCTGTATAAAGCACAGTACGCAGCGGATTTTGGTCGTCTTTTGTGAGACACAGCTAGCCGTGGTATTGTTTAACTGTGTGTCTGCATCCACTTTGATTTGGGCTAATGGAACCCCACCAAGATATACAATTAGAGGGTTGAATGTGTTAGGATCTAATTCCGCCTCATCTCAAAGAGTCATGCCCATTCCGAGAGAGAAGTGGACATATCATCACTCCAAAGAAGACAAATGAAACCGTTAGTAGTTGATAACAAACCCAGAACATATTCAGAATCTGCGGTTTTATGTCCATCTTGACAAAGTCTTTACAAAGCAAACCCTCATACGCAAATTAATTCCTCTGTTTGATCGGGAAAAGAGAAAATAGGACTGCTCTCTGCAATTCCTTTGTTCTGCAGTTTGTAAACAGCTTGGATTGAGTTGAGAGGAAAGCAACTAAAACAGCAACAATACAAACGAGATTCATGCTGGCTCGTAAAGAATTTATCACGCCTATTACAGAATCAGGTCAGTTTTAATTCATCTGAATTAATATATACAATTGCTCAGTTTTTTGGAGATGTGTAGCATAATTTATCTTTATTGCATGACTATGTGTTCTGGCATTTCACTTTACAGCTCTTAGAGGCGCCTATCAATCAGGAATGAATAAAACTGAGAATAATCTTTCTTTTCTCTTCATGGATGCAGAATTTGAGAATTGAAAAGGCACGAAAAGGGTTTTGCTGCCTTGAAATCGTTCATTTTGACTATATATATTGTATATATATATGTATGTATATAATAATATATGTATGTATATAATAATAATCATTCATTTTGACTATATATTGTATAATATATATATATATATATGTATGTATATAATAATAATCATTCATTTTGACTATATATATTGTATAATATATATATATATATATATATATATATATATATATATATATATATATATATATATATATATATAGTCAAAATGAATGATTTCAAGGCAGCCAAACCCTTTTCGTGCCTTTTCAATTCTCAAATTCTGCATCCATGAAGAGAAAAGAAAGATTATTCTTAGTTTTATTCATTCCTTATATATACGCAGTACACCGACATATATTATGCAAATAGATTTTTATTTTGGATGATGTATATATGCATGATCTGTTTTAATTCCACCTCCTTAAATTCAAATTCGGCATCTGATTTGCCACTGTTTTCCAAATTCATAAATTCTCAATTCTGACTAGCAATCAACCCTGCTGTCAGTGCCGTTATATGATGGCCGAGGGTCAAAGGAATGCCTGAAGTATTTCTGAGATTGGACAGTGTGTTATTTTTAGAGTTGTGGAATGAGAGGGGAAAAAGTTGAGAGCTTTACAAGTAGGTCAGCTGCAACATTGCTTCATATCGCTTTCAGTATTATTACCGTCCTGCAGCCCAACTTTTAATCCAGCTTGAGCTGCACCAATTGCACTTTCACGGACATCTTTTATTGTTGTCAAAACTGCTTACAGAACCAAAACTGAGCTCCGCCAAATACCTGAAAGACTTTCAAAAGGGACCGATGGCCAACGATGGTCAGATTTGTTGTGCAGATTTGGTCGTGGGTGTTGGGGGATGTTAGTTTTTAAAGTAACACCTTATATTATTGCATCATTGCTCATTGTCAGTTGGTTCTCTTGTAGAACTGTACAGTAGAACTATGTTTGGCTTGCAGATTTTTTTATTTTTTCATTTTCACAGTGGTATTTTTTCTGTTGTCAGGTGTTTGCCTCCCCTTGCATGTGAACACTACACTCCAGTACTAAAGCTATGTAGGTTATAAAAGGACCAATGTAGTTTTACTGTAGTTTTACGGGTTTTTTTCCAGTAAAAGTATCTTTCATATTATGGGAAAAAGAGAAAGTCTTTTATTAGCTGTGATTGTTGTGTTGTGTATAATTTTCACTTTCAGTGTGCACAAAAAGTTTAATCGAAGCGGGAAATTTATTGTGTATTCTGGTCTGGACAGTGTAACCCTTTGTCAGCTACATATAAACATGCACATAAGATTTCCTTTCTAAACTTGAAATCAGTTTTTAATCTTGTGGATAATCTTCTTTCCCTCGTTTTAGTTAAATCATGTCCAGGACCCTTTTCACAGACTGCGATGATGTGCTTCCACAGTTATTAACATCACAAATCTAGTATATTTTTCATATTTAAAAAAAAAAAAAAAATGAAAAAACTGTCATGGACTTTTTCCTTAGCTATTTTAACAAATAGTAATACAAAAAAATAAAAAATATATTTGCTGTTATCTCCCATTCACCACTATAGACGTTTACCCAGCTATGACGACTTCTGCTTCTGAAAACCCTGGAAATGTGAAAACGGTTCATTGTTCTGCTCAATATTTTAGCAGAAACCATTATTTTTTCATACTTCAAAGTCTCATTTAAAGGTTTAAAGGTTCTCATTTAAATAAAAGCTTCTTTTATTTTGACAGATCTGAGATTTAAAAATGGTGCCACTATAAATGCCTCAGGACCAAATATGCACGTTTATTACACGTTTACACCGGTGTCAAAAGTATTCACATTCATTACTCAGGTAGAAGTATAGATAATAGGGTTTCAAAAGACTTCTGTAGAAGTTGCAGTATCAACTCAAGCTTTTTACTCAAGTAAAAGTGTAAAAGTACTGGTTTCAAAACTACTTAAAATGTAGAAGTAATGTAAGGAAAAAAATGCCATTAAAGACAAATGCTTAGACCGCGCCACAGGGGCCTATTGTGCCACCTCCTCAAAAAAACCTTTTTCTAAAGGCCATAATGACTATAATGAAAATTTTATCCATGTACGGCCAGGGATTTATAAGGGTTGGCTGGTCATCCTGGCTACCAACCTCCTCGCCGGTGCTTGGTTGGGACATTTCGCTCGAGTTCTTTTCTTGAGACATCTTCGTACTTGGCGACATACGTCTACTATGTCCAGTGTTGGGGGTAACGTTAACGAGTTACAAAGTTAGTATAGCCTACTTATCACAACATTGTCAATCGCAAACGCTAATTTATTCAAACATCTCTCTACCGAACTACCTACTGTAGCTTAATTTGCGGAGAACGAAGAGAAAGCCTTGATAAATGAGCCAGTAGTGGAGAAATACTAACTTTTAAGAAATAATCTTTTTTGAGTAACGACCCCAACACTGGTCATGTCCTTGCTGGAGTGTGACGTGATTTGTGTCTCGTGCAGGTGCGATGGATCGCGTACAAACCAATAGGGTGTCGGAATGGTATATGTTTATACTTATCATCCAACCACAATCAAATTCACTCTATGGCGCGAGTTATCTGGATAGTTTTTTTTTTGTTTTTTTTTTAATGATGATAAGCCGGAATGAAAACAGGAGTAACGAGGCTATTTTTAAAATGTAAGGAGTAGAAAGTACATATAATTGCGTGAAAATGTAAGGAGTAGAAGTAAAAAGTCGGCTGAAAAATTGTTACTCCAGTAAAGTAGAGATACCCAAAATTTCTACTTAAGTAAGATAACAAAGTATATTTAAGTCGTTACTTGACACCGCTGCACATTTACTTCTCTAAAATAGTCTATAAAAGTTTACCTAACTATGACAACTTCTACTTCTAAGAACCCGGTAAATGCGAAAAAGGTCCATTCGCTTTACTAAATCGTGGCCACGTTGCAATAATTAGTTTTAGTTAAATCAAAATGAGGGGATGAATTTCCTGAAATGAGTCATGGGAACGATTCCTTCATTTGTGGCCGTGATTTAACTAAAACCAGGGAAGGAATTAATAAATCATGGTTACGATATATATATACTTTTGTCTGCATATCATGTGCGAGGCTCCATGTAAAATAAAACACTAATGTTACTCTTAGTAGCCTATTTACTCCCAAAAACATTACTTGTAAAATGTTACCCAGTGAATCAGTCACAATACGGCCTGAGAAAGAAGCCGTTTTGACTTGTAGATGTTTTAGGTTCTAAGAAGTCCTGTGTATGTTTATTTTGTTTCAGTTAACAGGGTAAAAGCGTCTGGTGTGTTGAGATCGAATCTGTTCCTCAGGATCCGTTTGAGCCGCGGTGTCTCTCCGAGCGCAGAAACGCACCAGGTGTCCCAGCAATTAGCTGCTGTGAGATTGATGAGATCTGGCTGGGCTGATGGAATCACTCTTATTACATTACATCTGGACCGATGTCCATTTATTTATGAAGCACCGGAGGAGCAGGTGACTGCGCCGTGATGGAAATGATGAGGTTTATAGTAGCGTGGCCCTCGTTTGAACTGTGACAGGTAAACAAACTAATTGATTTTAGAGGCCCCAAGGAAACAGGAGCTGCCACATTTCCCACTTTTCTGTTTGCCGAACAGACGAAGCTGTCATCCGCAGCGGCGAGAACACGTCAAACGCAGAGCCGGTAATTTGTGCTGATGAATGACAAGCCGAGACTCTTGTTAGGTAGACGGCTCGCTCATTAGAAAACACATTTTCAGATGTCAGTGTGCTCCCGTTTTCCTTCGTTCTCTGGAAGGAGGAAAGGAAGAAATAAACGCAGTGTGAATATTGCAATGTCATAGCATCAAGCAGAAGGAACTCAAACCTCAATTGACATGTCTGGTGTATCCAAGCATGTTTTGAACACTGACAGCCATCTGCGAGGGGTTCCTTTCACTCCTGCTAATGAGCGCTGTGTCACCGCGGCCCGGTCTCCTCTGGACCGTCCCGGGAGATGCGTTACAGCTGTCGGGCCCCTCGGCTCGATCCTGCGGCTCGCAGCGAAAAGCCTCAAACGACATCGACTTCCGCTGTGAGAGAAAACACAAAGGCTCCGCTGACTCGCTTTCATGAGCGTGTTTATGCGCATGAAGGGTTTGTCAGAATGAGTTGAAATGTAAACTAGCGCTTTGAATGCTGCTCCCGTACCTCGTCGTGTTTAAGTTCTGTGAGCACTAATGCAGTTAAAGTCTTCTGGAACACGAGTTGAATTATTATTGCAAATGGTCACTGGACAGTTTGTATTCATTATATGTGAAGTTGGCAGTGCTGGGAAGTAACTGATTATATGTAATCTGGATTACATATTCATATTCCAAAAATTAAGTACTTGTAATTACATTTTAATACTTGTAATCAGACTACAGTTACTTTTTATTGATTGCATGATTATATATTATTCACACAATTGCAGTAAAGGGCGCAATTTATTGATTTTCCACAATTCTTCTTTTTCCTGTTTTAAATTTTTCTTTTTTAAAAAAAACATAGTAATTTTATACATTCAGTAAGTCTTCTAGCTTTGTGAAATTGCACACAGAGGCCACTAGTCAGGTGGCCATAAAGCTTTTGACTACTTGAATTACAGATGTAAAGTGTTTTCTCAAATCAACTCCTGATGAACACATTAATTATTTGTGTTATATTATTATTATCACTCAGTAAGTCATTTAACTATGCTCTCTTTGGACGATTTTTTTTTTCTTTCAAACCATTTTTTATTATAATTTGTATTATTTTGAAATTATTTATTTTAATTTTAAATTTTTATGATTTATTTAATCATTAGCCTCCCCAGTCTAGAAAACCTCAGTAAAAATCTAGGAAAAATCAGTAACCGACTACAATTTGTAAGTAATCTACCTGGGTATTAAATGTATACCTAAAATTAATTTACTAGGCTAAATATGTTTATATTTCACTAAAACGTTTTGCGTCCTCTCACACAAATGCATGTTTTGTCTAGCATTGGATGCTATTGGTTTGCAAACCTCTTAAATTCTAAATTTTGTGAATTCTGTCTTCCATATTAAAATTACAATATTATCATATTTTTGTAATGCCTGTGATTCTCAGAGTTTTCTCAGGGCTGAGATCTCAGGGCAACTTGGGACGTGTATATGTATATTGTGTACACAATTTATGTATTACAATATGTTTGGCCAAAATGATCCATCAATCCATCCATCCATCCAAATCTAGAATATTTACTTTTATTAGTCCAGGATGCATTAAATCCTTTCCAAAAAAATAAATGCATAAAAAAATCTTACTGACCCAAAACCTTTGAATGATTATATATATATATATATATATATATATATATATATATATATATGCATCTTGTACAACTTAAGTGGAATGAATTAAATGGATCAAATATCAAGAACAAACAAAAAATGAATTTCAACCTTTAATTCTGGAGGCATTAAAGTATAGGAACAGGAATAAAAAGTAGTAAAATTATATATGGAACTAGAAGAAAAATGTCCAATTGCAAATAAAGTCAAATGTTCTCTGGATTCACTCTGTAAATCCCAAGACAACAAATTTCATCCATGAGATGGCAAAGTAAACTGAATGAGCTGGATGATAATTTCCCATAGCTGGGGATCATTTCAATGAAACACAAAATTTGTGATGATACCAGAAGAGAAGAAAAACACACATTCGACTCGTTCTAATTCTAGTCCATATCAAAGGCTTTTTTATATATTAAAAGGAAAAGATCTTTGTTTCTCCTACCAATTGAACGACGCTGTCTACTGCTTTTTAATCTAATCACAAAATCGAAATATTCACAAAGCGCAGCGATATCTCCCAGAAGCAGCCAGCCATTCATTTTGAAATTTGTGTAATTTACTCTCACATAGCAGGCTGAAAAACCCTTTCCTGTGTGAGAGAAAGAGACCGAATCAGTAAGAAGCACAGAGAATAATTTATCATGGGATGAGTGTCATTTGAACCTGCGATTCAATTAAACTGTATGTTTAATTTTGCCTCAAGATCAAGAGTTAAAAAGCCTATTAAAGTGGCTCTCTTGATGCCGAATCTATCTGTTATCAGCATGTCGAGGAAATTCGAGAGGCTCTCTGGTGAGCATCTCTATCTATGACACACTGTCAGTATTGTTGAGGGGTTGTGCCGTCGATGACATTATTCACTGCATCATAGGACAGGTTAGGATGAACGGGGAATATTATAACAATAATAACCACTCCCATGTTCATAACAATAATAATAACAACCGTAATGGTTTTTAAAAAAGCCACTTGACTCTTTGTAAGCAGCATTATCGCTGTCTTCTCCACAGAAACACATGACATCAACAACCTTCACCTTTGTAAGTATTAAATTGTTAAAGGATGTTTTAATCATGGTCTCATGGGCTAAAACTAACAATAGTAGGGTTTCCATCCAAACGTGAAGCTAATCTTTTCAAAGTTCGCCAAAAAAAAAAGATAATGAGGTGTGTTTCCATCAAGTTGTTCGAGCGGATGATGTTGTAATGGTATTTTCATTGATTAAATGATAATATGATGTTAAGTCAGTAGACATTATTGAAGTTTAGCCATCTAGTATAACCCTAATAAAGCTTTTGATGTGGAAAAACAAAAGTTATTTTAATTATTTATAAATTATTTAATTCAAGTAAACAACAAAATATAAACTGGAAAGTTTGAGTTTAGTCTATTTGCCTTTTAAGTTATCTGTACTTAAACATTTAAGTTAATTAAATGTAAAGACTACATTAGGTCAACTCAATTAAATTGAGTTGTCAATTTACGATTACTCAATTGAATTGAGGGAATCATCAAGGGAATGTTTGCTACGTCAGAATTTATTCGGCAGATGCGTTTCCATCTCCTATTTTTCGCATTCGTTTTCACTCAAGTCTAAAACCACATCAAGCGAGCATAAAAACATTTTTGCGAATTAAGGGATTTTTTCCTCCAAAATATGTCATTTCCATTGTTTGTGGTGTGATACTTCACAGACAAAATATATGTCACAGACAAAATATATGAATGTCACTGCATTCGGTAACAAAATATCGAAGAATATAGCATTAAGTTTAAAGAAAGAGAGCAGGACAAGCAAAATGATGTTCATGAATTCCAATGATAATTGTAAATTATGTTTGTTTCTTACCAGAAAGATGTCCTTTCCTGAGGATCATGTAATTAAGGACCCGCTTTGCTGTTTAATTAAACTTTACAAAAGACAATTACTGTCACAAGACTAAAAAGAAACTAAAAGAAAAGGTTCTTTCAGGCGTTTTCATATATAGAACTTTTTAGGGATTTAGTTTTGATTCATTAATTTTGTTTTAGTTACATTTATGAATTAACAAGCTTGTGAACAAACTTTATTACTAGAATGAATTAACCCACTAAACATGATAGCATTATCACAATTATTTAAGACATTTATAACATTTGTGGCATAGAGGATTCTTTAAAACTGAGTCAAGAACCATGGGGTTCTATATAGAACACCATTGAACCTTTTTTTTTTTCTAAGAGGATGAACAGTGCAATTGGACAGGATTTTTTTTTTTTTTTAAATCGTCACCAATTAAAAAATATACACAAAAACATTTTGGTCGCACTTTATTTTACAGTACATGGACTTACAGTGTACCTCTACGTACAGTGTACTTACCTAAGAAAATGCTGGGTTATTACATTGCAATTACTATAATAAGGACATAGTATGTACAGGAAAAGGACTGTAAAATAAAGTGCTGCCTTTATTAGAAGTAATTTATTAAACTTTAATATCATAATCCTATAGCTTTATTCTGAAAAATGTATTATTTGACTCGTGCAATGAGATTATTTTCAAAACATTATGACTTTATGTGATTTTATTCTTGAAATATTAGATTTTTTTTTTTATCTTAACATGGCACTACAATGTCGTCATACATTGTAACTAATATGATTTTCACCTTTAAAAGTTGTGGCTTCAGTTTAATGTTTTATCCAGGATTTTACAACCATAAAATGGGGACATGAAATTGTACTGCCTAAAAACACATTTGAAACGAAGACTGCGAATGTCGAACGTTATTGGAACATGTTCATAGTTAATGTGATGCTAGGAAACCTGTGAAGCCAGCCCCTAAAAATCCCTTTGAGAATAGTCAAGACGGCTTCTCACGTTTGCAAAAATGTTATTTCTGCGGAAAGCTCTTGCGTCATTTGTTTGGCCTTTGATTTGGTATTTTGCATCTAATGCAATGACACTTTGAAATGTGACTTAAGTGTCAAAATGCATTTCTGGGCTGCTGTATTATTATCCTAATGATTATAATAAGGACTGCTAAATTAAACGCACGTTATTACTTCACCGGCAGTGATCTGTGCAGCTGTCTTTGTCAGTGATTCTGAACTTGAGTTGGATGGAACATGGCGCTCTGATCGCGGCCTGATAACCAAAACGGATCAATATGTGCGTTGTAAAGGTTAAATGACGCTCTGTAGTGTGTTGTCATGGTGCAGCGCGAGTCAGGATGAATGATAAGAGCAGCTCGAAACTACAAGCCACTAACACGGCCAGAAATCACGTTATGAGTTAATCAGAAGAAAGATTCAGCGTTCAGAATCTCTGCGTGTTGAAATGAGAAACGTGTGTTGAAATTTCCCTGTGCGCTATGGGTTTTTGCAGCATTCCCAGGCTGTGGGTTGCTGACGGCGTTCCTGATGCCGCTGTGTTCCTCTCCAGGAGGATTAGACACTTCCTGAATTACGTAAGGGAGCTAATGAGCTGCACACACTCCCACACACACACACACGCTCATGCACACTCCAGTTCCTATGGGGACCTCAGACAGACAGCCTATCCTCTCTCCCCCGGGCTTCTCACTGCATGTTATATACACCAGAGAGAGAGAGGAATACATATAGTGTATTCAAGGACATAGAGACGGTGTAAAAATGTTTAATTCTGATTTGAAAAGTTTACTAGACTACTGTTCTTACTGCAGTATGCATACTGTGTTTGCTGAATACCCAGATGACCTACAACATTTGTCAGAATGTGTAACAGAGCAGAATATTGTGTTACTCTTTATTTGGTTGCACTTTATTTTAAGGTGTCTTTGTTACACTGTTATTATACATTTAAGTATCGAGTATTATTAAGTAACTACATGTACTTACTATAGGGTTAGGATTAGGGTTTGGGTTGGTTTAGGGTTAGTTGCATGTAATTATGCATAATTTATAGTTATTACTATAGTAACAACATGTAACATATGTAACAATGACACTGTAAAATAAAGTGTTACCCTTTATTTTAAGTTGTCAGTATTACAGTGTAATTATACATTTAAGTAATGACAATTAACTACATGTACTTACTATAGGGTCAGGGTTAAGATGAGGGTTTGGTTTAGGGTTAATTGCATGTAATTAAGCATAATTTCTAGTTATTACTATAGTAAATACATGTAACATACGTAACACCGTAAAATAAAGTGTTACCGAATATTGTGTTCGACCATATTACCAGTTACAGGATGTAATTACAGCTTAATTTTGTTTTTTTTTGCGATTTTTTTCATGCACCATAAAAGTAAAAAATGAATATGTACACTCTATAAAGATGATAAATGGAAAACATGTTTAAAGTCCTGTGACGATGTTAATATTGTTTAACTATTTGCACATATATATACAGTACTGTGCAAAAGTCCACTGCCAGCTTTGTTTTATCAACATTTTAATGACCATCCATATTTATGTTTCAGTCTCTTTATTACGACACAAACAGAAAATAAAAGAAATATGTGCACAAAATGTAAAAAAATAAATAAATGAACAAAATAGCTTCTTTAAGGAAATCAGTATTTAGTTTGACCTCCTGGACTTCTTCCAGTTTCTCATAGAAGAAACTCTGAGTAATTTCTCATCAGATTTTGAAAGTTTTCTTGGCCTTCCAATCATTTTCCATTTCATTTAGGTTTAAGAGACCAAGGTTCCTGCTTTTGCTCAAGCGTAAGGGGAGGTCACAAATACTTGCCACTTTAGCCTATAAAAGCTGTTTTTTTCCCCCTGAATTTATTAATACTGCATTCAAATTTACTGTGTTGTCCACATTCAAAAGTTTTCTACGTTCAAAAGTTTAATTATGACCAATACTGTATCAATTTGCTTTTAAATGTTTAAATTTGATTTTTTTTTTTTATGACACACGGCCAAATTTGTAATTACAGCATCGTGGTGACGTTCATGTCTGTTCGTTTTGTAAAAATGATCATTCTCACTTGACTTGAAGACAGCATTGTGGGTATGTGGTGTCTTTTTTCAAGGTCTGCGCTGTTGTAAATTCATTTGTCTGATTCATTCCACAGATGTTGTCAGCCGTGAGGAGGATTGTTTGCACCCGAATACTCTCATGTTCAGAAACAACAGTAAGATTGTGAGTATTATTTCCTTTATTCAGACGATGGCACAAAAGGACAAATCAGTCGTCCTTGGATCTGCCCCTTCACTAAAAAAAATCAACTATTGTGAGCGTTTCAATTGTGGAAACATGATGTATTGTTTTCATGGCAGCAATAAGCTTAGTAATTGTAATGAGTATGTATTAATTCCCCATTGAATGTCAAATATTTAGATTTACCCATTAATTAAAATGTGTACTTGAATGCTTATCTCCTTTGTTATATTACCTCTACTGTGAACAATTAGGATTTTTTTTTAAAGACACTCGCTTCCATAAGCTAATTGTTTTCTATTTTTTTTTTCAGGGAGACTTTATCAGAACTGGCCACTAATTAACAGAAATCGCAGTAACTATTGCATAGGTAGCTTGTTAATTAATGGTCTAAGATGCAATTAAATTACAGATGCACGTCCTAATTTACTAACCAACTTCTCTTAATCCTGTGTAATTTCAGAGGGATCTTGTTAAATCGAAAAGCGGAGTGATCAGGGTGGCAAAGTGCTAATTAAGCTCTAAATGGGGGGGCTGCATCAACAGAGCACAGGGATGATCCTTCGCTGTCTGTTTACATCGCTGCAGTGCATTCTGGGAGGTCACCCCACAACCTGGGGCAGGCGTACTGTTCTACTGCTCTGGGGAAAAAAAGCGTGTAAGACAGATAAAAACAGCACATCTAAATCCCTTCAGCTCTGTGTTTACGGACACAGATGACTTTATCTACTCTAATGTCATCAACATTTAAAGCAGGAAACTTTATTTCTAAGAACTGCAAAAGCACAAGCATTTCCACACAATATGTGACTGGGGAGGAATTTGTTTCTGCAACAGAAGCGCAGATTTTCTGTTAAATGGTGGGAAGGCTCTCTCATGTTGTTTTAATATTTTATTTGTTTCTTATAATTAGAAATGATTCATTGAAGAGCATACAGACTTGTTATGGCTCCTATTTTTTGACAAGAAAAAAAAGAATTATGTCTCAAAATCTGCGTAGATTTGACAAGATACCGAGGTCTGCAACTAAAGGTGAGAAATCTCATTATAAACTCAACATTTTTCAACAAAACCGTAGATAAGCATCTTTTTTTTTTAGATATTTCTTGTGAGGAAAAAGAGCTCAGTAATCTCTTGTTATCTCTAGTTTCAGAAGAGATCTACAAAATGTCTGTCATTTTTCAGAATACCAAAGTCTGAAATCAGATTTAAAAGATCTCTCAATGAACTGAAACATTTCAAGAATTTCTTGAATTCAACATCAAGTTGTTGTAGTTTTTCTCCTAAGAAAAAGACTCCAGTCATCTTGCATTTTGTTCCTAAAGAGTTTTTAAAAAGAGATCTCAATTATGTCTCATATGTGATACCAAGATACCAAGGTCTGCACCCAAAGGTGAGAAAACTCAACATTTCTCAACAAATCCTTAGTTAAATCTCCTCCAGATACCAGTGATCTATGAATTAACTCAAAGATTTCTCAACTGATTCCTAAGTTGTTTTTCTCCTGAGAAAATAAGACTCCATGTCTTTAGAGTTTTTGAAGAGATCTCAACAAAGTCAGGTCGGGTTTGACCAAAGCGTTCTGAAGGTCTGAAGCGTACTGATTTCCAGATCAATCAACAAATGCTTAGTTTTCTTTTCAGATCTGAAGTCCCTGATATTCTCACATCATGTCATCTCTGTATTTTCAGAAGCGATCTCAAAAACGCACAGTCAGAAATTTCAATATGTACTTAAACATTTCTCATGTAATCTGATCTGTCCACATTCATTTAATAGCTCTGTACTCTTCCAGTATGTCAACAATCGTATCATTTGTGTCCATTTTTATGTCTCCAAAGGAATTTTAGGAAAAACATCTGAGAGAAAATTGACACTTAAATGAAACATAATGGCATTAGCCAAATTCAGTCGAGACTACAGACGTTTCTCACCACGGGGTATTAAATGACAAAGTTCAAATCAAAACTGAAAAACGAGGTATTGCGGGAAAACAACTTTGCAACTCTGTCAGTGCGAGTCAGATATTTTACATTTGTCTCATGCTTGTTGACCACAATTTCCCTCATTTTTAAGAGTCTCCTGTGAGGAAAACGTGGCCCCCGTCATATACGGTTAAGATGCCTTCCTCTAGGCTTTAGGGAATCAGACAGACAACATGGCTGCCTCTGATTAAGAGTGTAAGAAATCCTGTTACACACTTGCAGCTGAACGCCTGAGAATATCACCACTCTCATTATTGGGCTGGGATTTAGAGAAGGGCTTGTAGCGTTCCTCATTGGGAAAATGTCTACAAACATCTTTTCATCCTTTTTTCCTCTATATTTTACTCCCTTAGTCAATTTAGTTTCATCAGTCTTGTAAAACAATAAGTAGTCATGTTTCTTTTCTGTATGCTGTCGTATGGTCAAGGTGACTCTTTGCTAATGCGTGTAATAACAGAATCGTGTAGCGGGAAATGCTTACAGCTGTCTGTAGCGCTCTGCTTCCACAACAAGATCTTTTAGTTTTCTAACATGTTGCATCATAAATAACAGACAAAAGCAAAGTTGCATGGTCAGTAAAACATTTCAATGGACAAAGTTAGTTCATCATGTACTATAAGAGTTCTTTTCTTTATCTTCGTTTTGCAGCCTGTGAGAGGCAAATTGAACAACATAAAGAGAAATGTATGAGAAGGAAATGCTGTTTATCTTTAATTCTATAGTTCAGAAGAGAGGAGAGTCGATTTTTAGTTTCCGATTTCACCTAATTCTCCCGGCCCCTAATTAATTTAGTGCCATTTATTTAACATTTTTATTTAAAAAAGAATTCATGAACTAAATTGATTAATTAATTTAAAAACTTTTTAATATTTTTTAAAACATTTTGTTTAAAATAATTTTAAAAAATTGTTAAAACTCTGATCGGCCTCCATTAACCTTTTCTGATAGGTGCTCCAACTTCATTGGCCGATGCTTTTCGAGATACATGAATGTCCACATAGACAATCACAACACCTTGGACAAACACACTGCATGGCAGTTTTCAAGTCAATCAGACTGTCTGTTGCGTGGCAATAGACGTTTTTATGTTTTTTCATTTATAGCGCCACCATGTGGCCAGTCACCGCAGCCTCTTTCATGTGATCACAGACTGAACTTGCACATAGGTGCACTGAGTTTCGTAAAATTATCTCATTCCGTTCAAGAGTGATAGCCATTTTAGTAAAAGCACTTCGAAGGTTTTGGCGTCCGATCGCAGACGTGAATCGAAATTTCGACTTTCTTTTCAGCGATTATTGAGTATCAGACTCCAAAGAATCTTTCTGCACTGGTTTGGTACCGATTGTTAGAAAAACCTAGGACTAGTTCGAAAAAAAAAAAAATTTGCTTAAAAAAATCCAAAATACGCAAATATTTCGCACACTTTTTTTTAAAGATTTAATTTTGGCTTTTGGTTTATTTTTGCCTTTATTATGATAGGACAGTAAGCGAAGTGGGAGAGGGAACAGGATCGGTAAAGGTCCACAAGCCGGTACTCGAACTTGAGTTGCCCGAAGCGCAATGGTGCGGTATGTCGCTGTGCTGCCCACGAGGCTATCGGCACTGAAAATTTCACTGACACTTGAGTCTGCGACTAACGGTTTAATAGTTATGAGCGATTTAGTACTTTTGATTGCTGTAGCGCCACTGTCAGGCCGATTGGGGCAAGCCTCAGTAATGTTGTAGATGGGAGGGGTACTACCATCCCTCATAGTTTCTAGTCTCTACGACTTGCTGTTTGGTTTGCCCGATCACAGACAATCCTAACAATTACAATAGGGAGTCATGAATCTACATTAGTTGAACTCTTTGTTGTCATCCAACCAAAATGCAAACTTTTGATGATAAAGATTACTGTACGTGATGGTGCAGACGGTGTATAGACATACAGACACAACCCCAGGCAAATCATTCAGTGTTTTTCTTTAAAAGAACCAGCTCTCTATTCAAAACCATAGTTGTGTTATGTATTTCTTGTGCATTTGACACTCCAGCTTGTGTGGGTTGAAACTTACAATTTTAGACCGTTCGTTCATGAAATGCTCTTTAAAGGATTAGTCCACCGAGTTTGTGAACACTTCAGCAACATAGACTTCGCTCCATAATTACAGTCGTGCCTGAAACAGCAATTTGTTCCTTGACACAAAGCATAAAAGTCTTTCCTAAACGGCGACCATACACACGCATATCAACTTTTGGAGACCATTTTGATCCCGCTAGACTTCCTATCAATAACACGTCCCCGATCAGCCAGTGAACTGCAAAACACAGTCAAGGCGGCAATTAGCGCAAATTAACAAACATTTTCAAAACCGTCTTTGCTCAGAAAATGGCCGCTTTGTAGTTCAAAAACATCCCACTCTGGTCCTCATGTGGGAGTTCTTCCAGCAATTGCTTAAATCCTAAAATAAGTACTGCAATCTCCAGGCACAGACACACTGTAATGCTTTAAAAACAATTTAGAAACTGTCATCGTTGTAATTACAGTAACTAATTACCGTCCTCGGCAAACAAATAGCTTAACATAATACGGCGGCCCAATCAATTTTGAAGAAATGCAAATTCCAGGCGCAAAAGGGGGGCATTTTGGCAAACCTGAAAAGGAATTCCGGAAATAATGCACTTTGTTTTATCCACACATAATTCCCAGGGAATATCATATCATAAATATTTGCATTCAGTTCTTATCAGGACATTTGCATTTGCCTCTTATCAGCCGGCAAACCAGGCACCGGCAGATAGCGAGAGCGGCTTCCACGCCATACACACATTTCTAATGAGACACGTCCCAGGCTGATATCATATTTTGGCTAGAACTTTATCGCCAAAACGAGGAGGTCATTTTCTCCTAGAGTTGGCTCATCTTGGAGCTGTCTTTGAGTTGTTGCTTTTTTCTCTCATTTGATGTGATTCAACTCAGATTCATTTTTTAAAAGCCCGCAAAAAAAGGATTATTTCTTTTCTTCTCACAACCGCAACTGCCTGCTATCAGTGGCACGTATGCTAGCAGTGATTATCACCACGTCACAAAATATTTCATTTTATCTGTGTATTATTTTATTTGCCACTGCATCATCCCTTGAAAGAGGGTGGGAGGAAGAGAGGGAGGAAGAGAGACGGCGAAGCTCATCTGCATGAACCGTCGTCCTCGAAGCACAAACAGACAGCGCAGCCGTGCCCATCTTCTTCAATTACTACACGTATGCAACAGTTAGCGGGGGGAAAAAAATTAAAATAATTGTTTGATAACGTTTTCAAAAAGGCATTCCACAATAACAATTTCATGGCGCATTGCGGAGTGTAATTATAAATCAGGCATTTTTCTCGGACAGCCAGAAAAACACTGGAGGTCAAGTGAAGTGTCCTAGTCAAATGCTGGTCTCATTAGCACAATCTGCTATTATCTGCTAATTATTTCTCTGTTGCTCCAAACCGCTGTACTGGGCGCTGGGCATCCGTCTACCCACGCGCCTCTCAAATCAGTCACCTCTCCAGAGCGAGTGCTTGTGCAAATGCGTTCCTTTGCATAAATTACAAAAATGATTCAACATAATGTTACGTTTTCTTTTGATGTAACCATAATCAAGAAAAAAAAAACACAAATATATGTTGACTCTCACTGTTTTCTTACTTATTTTCTAGGTGTCTGTTCTTATCGCTTTTCTACAATTAAACGCATTGTTATGCTGAAAATATAAATGGGAGTAAACAAGAAATGCTGAATTATAAAATCCATATGCAACCCACTAGAATATGGACAGAATCTGGTGCAAAAACAAACTTATTTTGGAGTTCACTACCTTTCAAAAGTTTGGGGTCAGTAAGTCGCAAAAATATTAAGCAGCACAACTGTTTTCAACATTGATAATCATAAGCAATCTTTTTTTTAGCAACAAATCGGCATATTAGAATGATTTCTGAAGGATCATGTGACACTGAAGACTGGAGTAATGATGCTAAAAATTCAGCATTGGATCACAGGAATAAAATACATTTTAGACTTACTGATCTAAACTTTGTAAACAGTGTATATACGAAAGTTTCCATTATTTTACAGTGGATTCCTGGTGGAGATTTTGATTCTCAGGGATTTGAATACTAAATCAATTCACTAAAAATGTTTGTGCATAATCATTGAATCATGCATGAAACTGATTTGTTTTAACAAATAGTCATTTATAATTCAAACTTACTTATAGTTGTCCCAGCAATGGGAGAACATTGTAACATGACACACATCAGCTTGAAATCTATGGGAATGTGTAATGTGCTGAAGCAAACATTTAGGTCAATGCTACCACATCAATGCTAACGCAATCTCTGTTTACTGCTATCTCTGCTCTGGGCTCTTTCTGATTCTGAAAGAACACAGATACAGAGGAATGAACTGATATGTGTATCTCGAGCAGACCGATCTCTTATTTTTGGAGCATATTAAATGTCTTGCATCTCCCTGTCTGCTAACGCTAGTAGTGGCTACGTTATCTCACCTTTGTTATAGTCTTGAAATCTTATCATCATCTTTGTTTAAACAGAGAGGCCAACACATTCCTGCTCTGTTTCTGCTGTTTTCCCTTCATCCAGAGCTCCTACTAAATGTTGGTTTGGTACTTGACTTCATTTGGACTGAGAAAAAAAAAATAGATTCATCATTGTGATGAGAAGGAGCTCAAGTGTCTTATTAATCATTATGGAGTACATGAGTCATACATACATGAGTCATTATTTGCTGCCATAGTACTGAATTAACCAAACCATATATTCATTAAATGATCTCCTTTTGTGTTTCTCAGAAGAAAGAAAGTTTTTGTTAGGAAAAACTTGAGGGTGAGTAAATGATTTCATCAACATTATTATTATTACATACATACATACATTATCGTAGATATTTCACAAGTGACTAAATATATATATATATATATATATATATATATATATATATATATATATATATACACACCAATGAGCCAAAACTTTATGACCACCTGCCTAATATGCTGTTGATCCTCCGTGTGCTGCCAAAACATTGTTGACCCGCCGAGGCATGGACTCTACAAGACCCCTGAAGGTGTCCTGTGGTATTTGGCACCAAGATGTTAGCAGCAGATCCTTTAAGTCCTGTAGGTTGCAAGGTGGAGTCTCCATGGATTGGACTTGTTGGTCCAGAAACTCACTTGGATTAAGATCTTGGGAATTGGAGGAACTCTTCATCATGTTGAAATCATTCCTGAACAATTAGTGCAGTGTGGAAGGGTGCATTGTCCAGCTGAAAGACACCACTTCCACCAGGGAACACCATTGTACATAAAGGGATGTACCTGGTCTGGAATGTTTAGGTAGGAGCCCGTGTCAAATATAAGACCACATGAATGGCCAGACACAGGTTTCCCAGTAGAAGATTGCCCAGAGCATCACACTCCCTTCACTGGCTCGTCTTCATCCCACAGTGCATCTTGGTGCATCACTTCCCCAAGATCACAGCGCACACGTACACAGCTGTCCACGTGATGTAAAAGAAAATGTGACTCATTTGACCAGGTGGCCTTCTTCCACTGCTCCAAGGTCCAGTTTCAAAGTCAGCATAGGCACAATGATTGGTCAGCGGCTGCAGTGTGTGCAGTGACACATTCCTACCATAACTATTATTAACATTTTGTGTGTCTTGTGCCACAGTAGACCTTCTGTTTGTTTGGACCAGATGGAATAGCCTTCATTGCCCTCGTGCATCGATGAGCCTTGGGCCCCCAACACTACGCAGACCTTAATATGTGTCCTTGTTAGGAGATGACTAACTAAATTCACTTCAGCTGTGGTGCATCAGTGTATATATGGCCAGAACACATGCCACCAGGGTGACTAGGAACTTGAAATTGTCCATGTCTTCTTGTCTCACATGAGTTTAAATATGATTAAACACAAAGGCCAAATTCCCTTAATCATCATCACAAGGAGTAAAACCAAAGAATATAGTGATATGCCGCAAAAGATTGTTGAGCTTCACAAAATGGAAAGTGGCTGTAAGAAAATTGAAATATTGAAAGCATTGAAATTCCCATTTGCAGGGCAATAATAAAGAAGTTCTAATCAACTAAAGATCTGCCTGGAAGAGGATGTATATCTATACTGCTTTAATGCATGATGAGGAGGAGAGTTTGAGTGGTCAAAGACTCTCCAAGGATCACATATGGAGAATTGTAGAAATTAGTTGAGTCTTGGGTCAGAAAGCCTAAAAAAGCAATTGTCAAACAGCATCTACATCACCACATATTTGTTTGGGAGGGTGTCAAGAAAAAAATCCTCTTCTCTCATCCAAAAACAAAATACAGCATATTCAGTTGTCAAACACGACTGGAACTTCAAAACGGACATGGTTCTATGGTCAAATTAAACTAAAAAAAAGAGCTTTATGCTGGTTGGCAGCAAACCAACCAGATGGATTTGGTGCAAACAGGGATAAAAGGTATCCCATGCCATCGGTTAAATATACTAAATAATAATGTTGTGGGCCTATTTTTCTGCTGGAGGTCCTGGATATCTTGTTCAGATACATGGCATCATGGATTCTGTCAAATACCAACAGATAAAAAATGTGACTGTCTCTTCTAGAAATATTATAATGTGGGCCATGGTTGGCTCTTCCATCAGGACTTTGATCAAAAACAAACATCAAAATCAACACAAAAAAGGGTCACTGAATGAAGCTTCTGCTACAGCCATCCCAAGACCCTGACCTGAACCCTATGGAAAATGAATGAACTGAACAGAAGAAACACCAACATGGACTTGGGAATTTGAAGGATCTGGAGATATTCAGTATGGAGGAATGGTTTCAGGTCTCTTGTCAGATTGGTCTCCAAACCAATCAGGCATTAGGAGAAGAATCAGATATATATATATATATATATATATATATATATATATATATATATATATATATATATATATATATATATATATATATATTTAATATACTATGCTATATGCTGATAAAATCGAGTGCAGAAACTCTCAGAAATAGAAAAGAAATAAAGCCAGCTAATCAGATCGTAGCGTGCGATTTCAGCCAGCTTTTGACATTTTTTTGTAATATGCATCAGATGGTTTGTAGGCAGTCTGTGAGCGAGGCTGAGACTTGAATGGAGATGGAGATCTGTGAGATAATCCTTCCAACAGAACATAGTTGACAATGACTCCATCAAAGCAGCTGATGACATTTAAGTTGTAGTGGATTTTAGGGATAAACGTTCTCTTCTCTCTCATCTCACAGGTGGAGGGGCAAAGGAGACAGAAAGGAGGAATGAAGAATCATTTCATACACAGACAGACAAAATTCAGGTAGAAACATCATGGTTGACACTTACTTTAACACTTACAAGTTACTTGCAGATTTTAAATGAATGTTGAATTAGCCAATCCAGTCTCACACTGGAAGCACTGCTGTAGCTCCACTAAAACATTATGTGTATTTTACCTTATTTTAAAGGTTCTGTAAAACTTATTTAACCTATAATTATAAGAAGGTTATTACATGTTTTGAGTGGTGCAATATGTAAAAGTAAGAAGAAAAAGAATATTGTACAGTATTATTGGTTTTCAGTTGGTATTAGCACTATTTTATTTATTTATTTATTTAAATAGTATCAGCCAAAAAAATTGGATATTTAATTGTGGATGTTCATTTGTCCTATTTTTACAATTAGATTACCTTTACCTTAATCTAACACTAACATAAACTGAATCTTAAAAATACTAAACATATAATACTGCAAATTTCATAATTAATATTTTTCTTGCTGTACATTATAATGTTGTGATGCCTAAATTCACTTAATTTTAGTGTATTATTTTTCATTTATATAGGCAAAATAAAATTTAACAACATAGATTGTTATGTGTATCATTATTTGTCATCACAAAAGGCTCACTTTTACTTTGTCCTTGTAAGACTTTGACCTGAGAGAACATTTCTCTCTCTCTCACAAACACACTAAAAATGGCCTGTTTGAGGTTTGGAAATAGCGTACGAGGGAGGACAGGACAGGGTTGGGTGGAGTCGTGCCGATTAAGTGATTGGAAGCATTCGGTCGCTGAAGCGCTTTTCTTCAATCCTCCAGATAACATCATCCCTGCGCTCTTTATCTTTCTTCTTGAACTTCTTTTAAACATCCCTCCCTCACTCTCTTCATTACATACTGTCCACTTCTTCTGGCGTCCACTTTCATTACCGAGACTTATCTCATTCACCCTTCCGCTGTCACTCCGGTTATTGTGTGGCGGGGATTTTCAGATTAGCCGTTCCCACAAACTCTTCACACCGTGTTCGTGCCAAGGAGCTAAATATTTATTTATAAGTGAGGTAAATTAATTAGATTGTCATTGAGAGATGTGTTTGTGCACGTGGTTGGTCGATGGTCCACTGATTGGTGCAGAAAAGTGCATTTTGAGTGATGCTTTGTGGCCTTATTAGACCCAACTGGCGCCTGATTCATGAGATTTAAAGTGAACAGCTTAAAGCAGCTCTTCAATGGCGGTCAGAAATCAGAAGCATACTGTCAGTCCTACCTCATGCTAAATCAAATTCTTTAGAGGAGACAGAGAGACAGGTCTGTAATTTATAATGAGAGACATGTGGTGATTATTATTAATATTCATGCATTCAGTTCATTCTGTGATTCTCAATTCTAAAAACATAAGCATACATCTGTTTCTTTTTTATTTTTTTAATTCTAAAACAATGGTTGTTAAGAGGCTCAATGGCACAAAATTGAGTCAGAATAAATTCAACCCAATTGCCGATACTGGATATAATGTAAATCTCATGAAGCATAAATTGTGTAACTTCTGCAACGACTTACACAAGCTATCAATTTCCACATTTGGTTCAGGTTCTGGAACACTCCCCTCTTCTTCCACTGGTTGTCCCACCCCAAACTCATCCCATCGGTTGATCCAGCGTTGCTTCTAGTCGGTATGTTCAGTCGATATCTGTAGAATCTCTTTCAATCAGATAGAAATTTCATTTGGATCAAGTTTGATTTGGATCATATTTTCAGATTGATTTGAAGGCTTTCTTTTCTGAGCGATGGGTCGAGTTGCACTTAAACACAAAGCTATTGAGAGACAGAATCTTGTAATCAATTTTTGTTGGCATTAACTTGTAAGAATGTGGGAGTTTGCAGACCACGTTTTAATTTGAAATCGCCAGGGTTGCGTTTCAGTGTAAAACAGAGACTTTTGAAAACAAAGGAGCGGCTGCCCACGTTCGCTCTGCGTGTCCTTGATGACCATGTAAACAATAAGATGGAGACTGACCTGCAATCTTTGCTGGCTTTGTTGTAATTTTTAGGAGTTAAACTGCAGTTTTTTTAATGTTGCAGCTACCCTCATGAGCAAGAGGCAACTTGTTTACGCGCCTGCCCAGCGGACATGAACGGTCATGTGACATGCGTTTTCGGTTATGTAGTGTAGACGGCGATCGTTTCTGATTCCCTGTGGAAACGCCAGTGTAGATGAGGATTGTTTTTATTTTAAAACGCCATTTTAAAAGGAAAACGCACTAGTGTAAACAGGGCCTAAGTGGTAGTCCAATCACAACAGACTGGGCCAACTGACCAATCAGAGCAGAGTAGGCTCTCTGAAAGGAGGGGTTTAGAGAGACCAAATCAGAGAGAGTTTTTTTTTTTTACCTTGGATACAAAATATTGTAAATATTGTCGGATATATTGAACGATAATATTGTAGGAAATCTCCAGCAACCTTTAAAGTTGCAAAATAGGAGCACTTTAAATTACATGATTTTTTTTACAGTGTATAGAAAAAATATGTGTGTGTTTTCGCTAAATGTTCAGTGTTTATTAACTATAGTAAACACATTTATTATTTTAAATTCTTTGTAAGGAATTCCAGAAACTTTAAATGCTTTTGGAAGATGGATGTCATAAATATACTGCTGTTGTTGCACACTTCCTCAAAATTAAATGTTGTGCTTAATTTTATCGCAATTTCCATAGAGTACAGTACGCTGTGTTGCAACAAAATTTGCGGTAACGCGTTGAATTAAATGTGAAATTTTGAATGAGCAAGAAATTGTATTTTCTTTTCTCTTCTGTTTTATTTACAACTTTGAAAAATATATATATTTTTTACAATGTAGCGTAGTCTATGTAGACTTTTTGGCGAACAGATTCAAAAGATTCGAGTCATTGGGTTAAATCAAATAACTGAAATGAACTCTCATGCACACACAGAAGAATAAAGTGTTTTTGATCTGATAATGTCTTTCCTGTAGTCTCTGTGCATGATGTAATTTCATCATTCAGCACACAGGTTAAGAGAGGTAAGAACATTAACACGCTCTTTTTTTAAATGTGCACATATTCACACAAAGCACATTTCCCTGCTGTTTTAATAACTCATCTAAGACCTGCGATCTAATCGGCATGTACAGCAAGTAATTAAAGTTGAAATTAATTACTGTCTGTGCTGATATTCTAATCAAACAGCTTTGGAGTATTTCGTAGCAGAAAGTTGATATTTTGTCATCCGTGTTTTATCTCCAGTGGCGGCGCGCGATCGTCTGTACTTGCAGATTATTCCTCGCCAGGAAAAGCTCAGGAAACGACAGATAAAGAGGGAGAGAACTTGCACGTTTTACTTTTTTCTAGTTCCCGCTCTGACCTCTTGACAGTTCTCATCCCTCGTTCCGCTCCTCCGTCTCTCCCTCTTTCTCTTAACATTCCTTTATCATGACAGTGTTTCGAGAGAGATAGGGCCAAGGCTTTGTGACTGTGTTTGATGGAAATTAGACAATCGTTCATTAGTGAGTTAGATAAAGTCTCTCCCTTCCTCCAACCCGGCTGACAGTTGTCTCCTCGCGTCTCCTCGGGGAGCTCATTTCACACCGAGAGCTAGCGGTGGTGCACACGTTGCCGCTGTGGAAGTGACTCCGACTCGCTCGGGTCCCATCTGAGTTTGTCTCCGCAGACAGTGCCACTGGAAATGTCAGCAGGAGCAGAGAGGAGCCGTGTCGAGTCGCTCACTCTAACAAGCTGAAGGGTTCTCCCCGCGGGGCCTGTGAACACACAGCTCTTATTTCTCCGGATTGTAATACAGTAAAAGCTGTAATATTGTGAGATGTTATTACAATTTAAAATAACTGTTTTCTTTGATTATAGTCTTCAGTGTCACATGATCCTTCCAGAAATCATTCTAACATGCTGATTTGCTGATCAAGGAACATTTAGGATTAATATTTTTGTACAAACCGTGATACTTTTTCTTTTTTTTTTCTCCAGGATTTCATTTTTCATTTCATTTTATTTGACAAAAAGTAGCGAATACACTCAATTCGTCAAGGATAACACAATAAAGTTTAAGATAAAACTTGTTTCCATTGTGGTCCTTGATGTAAAAAGGATTGTTTGATGAATAGCAATTATTTGAAATAGAAATCTTTTGTAACATTTAAATTGAATGCGTCTTTGCTGAATACAAGTATTAATTTCTTTCTTTAAAAAAAAGAAGTTGTGAATGGTAATATAATTATATAAACAGATAATTGTGTATGAGGAAGGGATTTGTAAAAGTATTTACAATACAGATGCAATTAACATTTCTTAAATAAGCAAGTATATATTATTCATACATATAAAATATTAATATCTATTCCTCTTATCGCTCAAGTGCTGAAAAGAATAATATTATATATATTTATTTTATAAGTTTTATTTTATGTATGTATAATATATATACATACATAAAATAAAACTTATGTATATATATATATATATATATATATATATATATATATATATATATATATATACAGCTCTGGAAAAAATTAAGAGACCACTGCAAAATTATCAGTTTCTCTGGGTTTACTATTTATAGGTATGTGTTTGGGTAAAATTAACATTTTTGTTTTATTCTATAAACTACTGACATTTTTCCCAAATTCCAAATAAAAATATTGTAATTTCGAGCATTTATTTGCCAAAAGCAACAACTGGTCAAAATAACAAAAAATATGCAGTGGTCTCTTAATTTTTTCCAGAGCTGTATATATATATTATGTGTGTATGCCATAGTCAGAGTTATAGGGCAATTATTCTGCCAGTATTTGGCCATTTTAAGATTACCATGTCTATTTGGCAAGAGTAAATATTGTGTAAAAAATAACCTTTTTGTTCTGCCTTGTATTATGTATTATATTATGCATACAGTAGATCTACATATCTACCACTCTGCTCTCTAAATATCGGCCGTCACTAAACTCACATTGGCTGTAAAACTAATGTGGATAGCGCACAGCTCAGGTAATTTGGTCCTTATTTTTGAGTTTGTTGAAATTACTGAATTTTGATAGCAGAGTTGGTACCATCTTGACAAACAGACATTAAAGGGATAGTTCACCCAAACCGAAAATTCTGTCATCATTTACTCATCCTCAAGTTGTTCTAAACCTGTTTCAGTTTCTTTCTTCTATTGAACAAAACAGAAGATATTTTAAAGAATGTTGGTTATCAAACAGTTGAAGGTCAACTGTCAATTGTCTGGTTACCAACATTCTTCAAAATATCTTCTGTTTTGTTCAGCAGAAGAAAGAAACTCATGCAGGTTTGGAACAACATAAGGATGAGTAAATGATGACAGAATTTTCATTTTTGGATGAACTATCCCTTTAAGTTGTCATTTTCCTAATGATGAATGGAAGCAACTTTTGAAAGGATTAGCCAAAACTCAAGTCAAATGTAAACAGAGTCGGACACAGAGGAGACGTTAGAATATTTCAGACAAAAGTTTTAAACAAACAGTTTCTTTCGTTGTCTTCAAGGAGATTTTTATGTGCAGAAAATCAGCCGTCTGGAATGTGGTCTACGTCAGGGTTAGATGAACACATAATCACAGGCAACTTCACGCAAGGCAGGCCTGCCCTCTCTCTCTCACTCTCTCGCTTTTCTCTCTCTGTTAGGCCGTCAGATATGGAGAACTGTCCCTGCATCTCAGCTCACAGATCAGAGGCTTCTCTTCTGGTCTGCAACAACTTTTGCATTGAAACAGGTCTGATAGAACTTTCCAAAGCTTTCTGATGGCGTTCAGCATTCGCCTCGGGGAAAATAACAAGCTGGTTGCTCACTTTGTGACCCATTGGATGAGGTAAATCAATACTGACTTACCAGCAAGTTGTTACATTTTTATTAAACATTTCTACAAACTTTATTTCTGTTGAATAATGTGAGCCAATGATTTGAGACAGTGACACCAGGGAAAGTTCATTTTTAAACTTTGTTGGGTTTAAAACTAGTGACTTATGGGTTTTAACACTATATGAGATCTTGTAAGGAAGCTCTTAAATGGTTGTTACATGTTAAAAGCCTTAAAAGATGATCAAATTAATAATTCAGGGAAAAAATATAATGGTAAAGGGTGATTTTTGCAAAACTAGTGCCACCAAATGAAGCCACGAAAATACACAAATGATTGTTTCCAAACAAATGACCAAGGGTGGAATGGCTTTTCAGACAATACTAAAGTTAATTTAGTTCAGTTTAATAGTTAAAGTTGGGTCTGTTCATCACACAATACTACTGTATGAAGATCCCATAAGATGTGGGATAGTCTATATCAAATGAAAATTTTCTTCTTTTTAGTGTAATACGAAAGAAATAAAGACAAATGGGTGAGTAAATAATGAGCATTTTTCATTTTTGGGTCCCTTTAACCTAAATAAGTGCACTACCATTTAAAAGTTTGGCATCAGTAAGGATTTTTTTTTTTTTATTTGAAGAAGAAGAAGAAATTTGTGCTTTTATTCAGCAAAGATGTATTACATTTATTAAAAGTGATAGTGAAGACATTTATAATGTTAGAAAATATTTCTATTTCAAATTATGTTCTTTTTTTTACTTTGCATTAATCAAAGAATCCTTAAAAAATCCATTGGCGTTTTTAAAAAAAAACAAACAGCACAATTGTTTTCAACATGAACTTCGTTTACATGTGCACCAATAATGCGATTATTTCTAATAATCAAAGTAGGACTTCATTGCAGTAAGGTGTTTACATGGAACGAGCAGAACTCTTCACTCCAGTTTATATGCACTTTTTACTATTCTGATTATTATCTAATATGGTTATTACCACACTCAGATGGGCATACAGTATGCATGTTACCGCTATTGTTTTAATCTACTCACATCAAATTTAAAATAATTTTTTTATGGACGTACATTATTCTGCACCTTGATGAACATCGCAATGCCGGGCTTTAGAGTTTAGCAATTTGGAGTAGAGAAAATTCATGAAGTTCGAGTTCATTCATGAAGTTCTGTGAACAACACACGGCGTCTATGAAGAAGTGAGCACAAGTGCACTATGGTCAGAGCGGTAACAATGCAATTAAGGTGTTTACAATCCTGTTTATTGCGCTTAAAATTGGTGTACGCCACCTAGTTAAATGTGATTATTGTTATATGATTATGAGCTTAATCGCATTACTTTAATCAAAGTATGAAGTAAAGTTTAATCGCAATATTGCCAAAATCCCATTATGAGGGTGATAATTATTACAATTATTTATCATTGATAAAAATGATAAACATTTCTAGAGCAGCAAATCAGCATAGTAGAATGATTTCTGAAGGATCATGTGACTGAAGACTGGAGTAATCATACTGAAAATTCAGCTTTGCTTCACAGAAATAAATACAAAGTTCTGCCATGAAACTCTAGATGGCGCAGGCAATCTGTTTGCAATCACATCATTCTCTATTGGGCACAGCTGATTGGTTCCTGCTGTATCAATGTCCAATGAGGTCGCTGCTCAGCCTTCAAATACTTGGAAAGCATTTGCCTGCAGTTGCAGCATGCTTTCAGAAACCCTCCACCTTCCCCAGCTCCACCTGTATAGATCTGCTACAGGTAATTCATGTACGTTATATTATGCAGCAGCCGCATGTCTTTATCACAGCAGCGAGCTGCGTGTCGTGTATGTATTAGCAGTAACAAGTCCCGTACTTGCTCTGCAACAATTAAAGCAACAGCAGCAATAAACTACAGTAGTAGCAATAACAGCAGCTGCCGCAGATCTAGGCCCCGATCACATGGAACGTGGAGGTGCACCGAACTATCCTTTTTTGGTTGATTTTAGAACAAAAGAGCAGTGCAGAGTTATTTATGTTGCTAGGCAACCACTGAATCAGCTGTCAGTGTAGCGCGATCGCTCTTTGGTTTGCTATTAACTGTCATGTTAGCAGAAACTTTAAAAAAAGTATGTTACAAGCAAAGGGCTCCATCTTTGCAGTGTCCAAAGAACTTTAAACATTCGTCAGCACGACGAAAAACCATCTCTCCATTCATTCGATTGGACAATGGGAAAAAAACTCCTGTTAAAACAAAACGTGAGGCCTATTTTGCCAAGACAAAACACATCAACATTGTCACACCCATTACCATGCCAAACACTCCGAGAGTTGTCATGACAGAAATACAATTTTAAAAAATATTTAAAATTTTAAATTGTAATTTGTAATAATATTTCACAATATTACTGTTTTTAGTGGTATTTTTCAAGAAATAATTGCAGCCTTGGTGAGCATAAGAGACTTTAAAAGGAAATCTTACTGACTCAAAATATACCTTAGTAACAAAATTTTGCTCTTGATAGTTCTAGGTGGGTCCAGGTATAGCAGACCCCTCATCCTTTCCCCCAGACAGGGAGTGTTGTCCCCTTGTAGTGCCTGAACCTCAGCTGAGTCGGGTGGCAGCCTCCCATTTGTTAAATGCTACATGAGGTGACTGGAGCTTCTCTGCCCGTTGCTGAGAGGACAGATGGAGAGGCCACGGAACGTTCTGGAGAGCCGATGGTAATTACGAGCCAGTAGCTGAGCCGGTGGCTTCCGCAGGGAACAGTCCTGAGCGGAGCCGCTCGAGTGGCGTGGGGGTTGTTTGCCCTTTGGCTGCTCAGCATGCTGTTGCTCTACGCGGTGAGCTCATGTTGGGACGGCCGTTGCTGCACATTTCTCCGTCTTCACGTCAATGAGTGTGTGAGAACATGGTGTCGTTCACAGGGGGAGTTGAATACTTTAGTTGTGTTTCAGGTTCTATTAATTACTTATAGAAACTGATGGAAGTTGCAGATGCAACTTATATTTGTCTAAAAAAGGATTTTATGAAACAGTTTACAGAATTGTATTTATTGTATTTATTTTTTTGCTATTTTCTCATGCCATTCCAATTGTGTGTGACTTTTTTTCTCCTTAGAACACAAAAGGAGAATTTTGAAGAATCTTCAGGCAGCTTTTTTGGATACAGCATGATCATGTCTGTAAGAAAAATATTTTATATATATATATATAAAATATTTACTGTAAGTTTTCTTCATATAACATGTATCATATTTCATATTCTCTTTACTGAAACTTGTCTTTGGTAACCAAGTACACTAACTGAAAAAAAAAAAAAAAATTCAAAATTCATTCTTTGTTTAGCTCATCATAGTTCATCATAAAACATGATTTAATTTATAATATTTATTAATAATATTTCTTGTAATTAGATTTCATATTTGTTACCTTATTTTACTGACTATCTCACAATTATTACTATTTATCACAGATTTAAAATCTCACATCTCACAATAACAATCTGATATAAAAGTCATTTGAAATGTAGTGGGCATAATTATTAAGAATCCTTAATTATTGATTTTATAGATGATGTATCAATTTTAATTTTACCCTTCTCCCTACATTCACTCTTAAGGGGGACTTATTTTGCCCCTTTTCACAAGATGTAATATTAGTCTCTGGTGTCCCTAGAATGTGTCTGTGAAGCTTCAGCTAAAAACACCCCACAGATCTTTTATTATAGCTTGTCAAATTTGTCCCTATTTGGATGTGAGAAAAAAACACTGTTTTTGTGTGTGTCTCTTTAAATGCAAATGAGCTGCTGCTCACTGCCCGCTTTCCAAAAGAGCTTTAACAGCTCGTACTTCGGTTGCTCAACAACAACAAATCTGGAGAATCTCACGCAGCCAAAATGAAGATTCCAGTAACGGTGTTCAGTCTTACATTGTTCAAACCGGAGTCGACACTGATGGAGAGACTCAGGAAGTAATTACAGCTTATAGAATGGGGTGTTTCTGAATGGTTAGTGGGTAAATTTATGTAGTTGCTGTGGAGTTGATTCAACTCAACGACTGTCATGTGCCGTCATGTTAACCGTTTGTGCAAAACCCTATGGATGCCCACTAATCTAAACCTTCAGTTTAAGGGGCATAAGTATTATAATAAAATCCTCATCCAGGTTTGCCAGGTTTTTCACAACAACATCTGCCCAATTTCTACTCAAAACTAACCCAAATCTAGCCCAATCGTATTTCAGGAGGGGTCCCCCAGTAAAAAATCGCTTCTGGGGGGTAAAATCCACATTTTTTGGTGGGGTTCCCCTGGTAAAATTCGCATTCCAGGGGCTAAATATCATGTTAGTTGGGGTCACTTCAACCCGCGGACATGAAAAACAACCCGCGGCAACAGTGTGTTAAAGTAGCCCAATTCCGCGGGAAAACCACAGACTTGGCAACACTGTCCTCTTCCTATGAAATCTGAGTGGCTCGTTTTTTCACATGCTTGCAGAGAAAGGCTTGACAAAACAAAGTTACTGGATTGTCGTTTTCTGGGTTGGTAGATGCACCAGGGACCCGATTATAGCGCTTAAACATGGAAAATATCAGATTTATTAACCATAAAAATCTATTATTAAAAAATATAAATTAATAAATGTTTAAAACTATGATGATCTGAACAGAGTGTCAAATAAACAGTTGATTTCAACATTTATTGTGTAAAAAATATTTGAATTTTATGACTGTACTCCAGTTGAAGTTATTTTGTAGTTAGCATACTTACCATAGAGCCAAAATTGTTTAAATGTGATCAAACTTTGAGACAAAAAGTGCATGAAACACCCTTGTATCTTCAGATCTGACTGGTCATCTGCTCAACATCCGAAAGGCTTGCAATCTGCAGGTGATTAATTACTTTGTCAGCCATCAGTCACACAGAAAATGAGGAGAGAGGAGAAAAAGGACATAAAGGGAGGAGTATCAGAGAAAAGGGGCGAGCTCAGCTTTGCAGGATGCTGAAATGTAGCTCTGCAATCCCCATAGGGCTCATATTAATGAGGGTGCAGGGAAAGTTAACAACTCGCATTAAGCACTAATGCATTCTTTAATTAATTAATTGCTCATTTATAAATATCCAACACATCCTGTACACGTTCAATCTGACTTAACAATAACATATTAACGATTCCTGTTCCAGGCATAACATATTTAAATGTCACTGATACTCCAACGGCTAGATAAACATACTCTGAAACTCTATTAGCGGCATTAGGTGATGTCTGGAGCAGCGCGAATTCCCCTGCAATTCAGTCATAATTACAAATTAATTTCACGTTTAATGTATGAACACAGCCATGGTGAAATTTAGTTAATTAGTTGATTAAAATGCATAGTTCAAAGTAAAAACTGAGCAATTTTGGTCCATTTAGTGTAATCATTTCGTAGTTATTGGACAGTTTTAACACATTTTCTTTTCGTTATTTTTTCAGCGTGTTCTTCGACAAGGATGATGCATTTAAGGACTCCAAAATGTGTGCAACACCACAGAAAATTCATCAGTTTTCATACATTTTTTATCATTACTGATGGATAAGGTGGAAATCAAGCACTTAAATGATGATGCCACATCCAGTGTTGACATCATGTGCCACTTTCAGCTCAGACAGAGCTTCCAGTGTGAATGTAAGCAGCCCAACACACACACACACACACACACACAAAGCTGGTGTCACAGTGCTTTGAGAAGAGTTCATCTCTGAGGTGCGTTAGAAAAGTACAGAGGCAGATGAATGAAACTCGGGGAAAATTATTTAAGAAAACATATTAAAATTTAGAAAAGCAAAAACCACATGATGTCATTCCAGGTTTAGCCCAATGCAATGGGCTTCAGGAGAAGGATAACATAATAAAGACATGTTTGATCTCAGAAAATGCTCATCCGACAATTCTTTTTTTTCCCAAGAAATGCAGGAATTGATTCATCTCTCACATAGCTCTCTCATAGCTTAATACTGAGACAACGAAACGTATAAACGTAGCTAAAAAGAAACTGGCAGAATGTTGACAATAAAACCAAAAAAAAAAACAACCCTCAGGATGTCAACAATTCCAACGCTCGAAAATAAAAGCAGCCGTGTTAATAAAACACTTCGTTTCCAGACGAAATGCTTAACAGAGTCGGTTTCAACATGTTTGAAATCAATCAGAATATTTACGCCCGTGGAAGCAGGCAATCTGTGTAGCGCCGCACACCTCCTCACTGGAGAGGAACTTCACTTTTGGCACGGTGTGTTTCAGTATTTCATGGAGCTGCACATCCTTTTTCCCTGCAGGCGCCTCCTCAATGTTCCCGCCGAACGTGTGTGCGCTGAACAAAAGCAGAAGATGTTTACGGCAGGGTAATTGGTCGTGGACGGGTCATTACCTGCAGCAAGAAAACTGAAGAAAAGAAAAGTGTAAAACAAGAATACGTCAATCTGACTGACTGATCTGAAGTAATTTATGAGCAAACAGAAATATATACACATGTAAAAGTGATGTCCGGCGCAGGAAAATTGACATCTTCACCCTCAAAATATTAATCTTCAAATTATTAAAGATTTTGTAAGCATATTGAGTAGTTGGAAGTCGATTGTTTTATTTGTGAAAACGCGATGAAACCAAATTGTCCATTTTTGGTCATGCTGTCATACAAAGAAATATGAACACATGCAAAAACAAGAGAACCGGCGACATATTAATAACTGATTATATTTTTGTCAGTATGTGCTTTTTGCATAGTAAAATAAAACCTGTAGCTATAGTTTACCTCCTTTTTTGCCAAAAAAAATGACTTTATCACATTTAGTGTTTTGTTCTTCCCTCACTGATGGTTTAATCCAAATAGTAGGGTCAATAAAATCAAAATTAGGCCATTACTGTGTGTGTGTGTGTGTGTGTGTGTGTGTGAGAGTGTGTGTGTGTGAGTGTGTGTGAGTGTGTGTGAGTGTGTGTGTGTGTGTGTGTGTGTGTGTGTGTGAGTGTGTGTGAGTGTGTGTGTGTGTGTGTGTATGTGAGTGTGTGTGTGTGTGTGTGTGTGTGTGTGTGTGAGTGCGTGTGTGTGTGTGTGTGAGTGTGTATATATCAAAGTGAGGACATTCCATATGGGTAATAGTTTTTATACTGTACAAACTGTACATTTTATCTCTCTACACTAACTCTTCTCCTAAATCTATCCATCATAGAAACATGCTAAATTTTTACATTTTTAATAAAACATTGTTTAGTATGTTTTTAAAGCTATTTTAAATATGGCATATGTAATACTATGTAATACCCATGTCATTATACAAATTTGTGTCCTCATAAATCACAAACACACACACACACACATATATATATATATATATATATATGTGTGTGTGTGTGTGTGTGTGTGTGTATAAAAAAAAACAGAAAAGAAGTAAAAGACCCATAAATTTATCAGTGAATAATGGCTTAAATTTTGGTCTGTATATATATATCTTTTACTTCTTTTCTTTCTTTCTTTTTTTTTTTTTTTTTGTCCACCTCTGGTCACTGAGAACCGTCTGTGAGAGCTGCATGAAGACACCTAAAAAATTCCTTTTGAGAAAAGAATAAGGATGAAACTACAGTTTTGATTTTAATAAATTATTTTACATTTTTCTTGAGAATTAGTCAAATAAATGCCTTTAATAAACATGAATACATGCATTAAAATGTAATTTTAAATGTAAAATCTGACATTTAACAGCATTATTTTCTTTTTACTGAAAAATACATGTGTTTTCATCAGGGATAAGTGCTTATTGGGGTTCTTTATCATTTATTAATCACAAATATTCAGTGAAGTCATACACGGACATCCTCCCTCTCTGATACTGATAGGTATTTCCATGCGGTTGGGTGAGGAAGAGCAGGTGGCCTCATTTGCGGAGAGCACTTCCTCAGAAGCAGCACCCTTTACTGCCTCCTCTTCCTCCACGTGGCTGTCGGGCAGGAGAGGGCGATTGCGTTCCCCTCCCGCGCCGTGCCGCCTGTCCGCCTGTGGGACCTGCTCCGTGGGCTTTTCATCAGCTGCCATTTTCACCAGCATGCAGTAATTTCATGGCTCATTGCAAGCGCTGAAAACCTTTGAAACTGCAAATGTTAACTTTTGCCTGGCCCCGAGCCATTTAGAAAGCGATTAATTCGGCAAACAGACGTGAGCCACTTTCTCCTCCCAAGTTTTCGCATAATTTTCCAACCCTTTCTATCTGGGATTTGCATTGCAGGGAACTCGCAGGACAAGGATAATAACCATTCCTGTTAATTGTGGTTTGGTGAAGACACAAGGCCTGTCGCTCTACAGTCTGATCTGCACATTTGTCCCTGTCCAGTCCAGAACAGGAAGAATGGACAGAGAATCAGATCAAGAATCGGAGAAAAACTTGCACAAGGCTCTTTGTAGGTGAAGTGCGCACTCTTTTAGATATTTAATCAACTGCAGTCCATTTTACTTCCGTTTCTGAGTGAAACTGAATACTGGACCTTGATTTAATTCATCGGGAATTGATTGGATTGTGAAAAATGAGTGCTTACAACATCTTTGAATGTTGCTCATTCACTCACATCTATCCATTTGTATAATACCGTTTTACTGTATTACTTAAGTCAAGTGTTTTGTAACTTTTGGTTTGCTTCCAAAAGTAAAACTAATCAAAGTAGGCTGCTTTTTATTTGTAAAATATTTAATTCAGTAGATTAAAGTGGCCATATTATGCTGTTTTACTACGTCTTGGTTTAGTTTTAGGGGTCTACTAGAATAAGTTTTCATGCTTAAATGTTTAAAAAAACATTATTTTTCACATTTTTTTGGCGTAGGCCTTCGGTAGGAATTATTTAAATGAGGAATATTGTGACATTTGTTCCTGGAAGAAAACTCAAGACTACAATGGAGGTGTTTCAGGGAGTTTAGAAACAGTGCGCACTGATAGAGAAAATAACTTTGTTTGGAGTTACTTTGTGCTTTGTAACTTTTTCAGACCTTTTTCATGCTCAAACAGAGCAACAACAACAACAAAAGCATAATAGGTCTTTTTTAATCAAAAATAATCATTACCACACACACATATATTTATACATATATATATATATATATATATATATATATATATATATGGAGGTGTTTGTGTATATACCATATATATATATATATATATATATACACCTCCATTGTAGTCTTCAGTTTTCTTCTGGGAATGAATATCACAATATTCCTCATTTAAATAATTCCCAGCAAAGGCATATGCTAAAAAATATGAAAAAAAAAAAAATATTTTTTTTTCTCCCAACATTTAAGCATGAAAACTTATTCTAGCAGATCCCAAACCAAAACCATTTATACCTCTACCGTGATAAAATGGCTCGTATCATGATGTAATATTTTGGTCATGCCGCCCACCCGTAATTCAAATGCATTAGGATTACACTGAAATACTGAAACACAATTATCAGTGCTTCCAAACATCTGGAGTTACAGATTCACATTTTAATCTGTCAACACAATCAATCAGAGCGCTGCGTACGAATGTTAAAGCTGCAGGTACAGCGTATGTTCTCTGTGCGGTAGGAGAGAGAGTCCTGTGCAGTAAAGCGTGAGAGATGCAGACGGCTGTGGATTGGGCAGCCGTCCCCCACAGCTGTCCACCTGCGCTCTGGCACCCACAGACGCTTACCAAACACAAGAACTAATTCTGCCGCCTGAACTCCATTAATTTCCCTTTGCTGGGACACCCAACACTTGACAGTCTAACTTATAGCTTGTGTCTGAGAAAAGCTGGACTTGCTCAAAATAGTAGAACAACTCAAAGATGGCCGAGGGATTGTTTTTAATGAGATCTGACATAAAACTAAAATGTTATTTGGCCGATTCACATCTTAATCTTAATGGGCAAAATGTTCAAATAACTCCAAAAATGATCAAATATTAATATTTTTGAACACATTTGGGACTAAGTATAGTATACAGAACCTCTAGGGATAGAAATTGTAAGAAGTGTAATGTTTATAATTCACTAAAACGAGGACTCATAAGAGTCTTTCGCTCATGAATTGGTCTTGAATTGAATGATTTGATTCACTGAAAAGAACCAGCTCAAAAGAATCTTTAGTTCGAGAATCAGATTTCACTAATTGCGCTGTATGTTTTGATTTACTATAAAAAGAAAGGGATCATGAGAGTCATTAGGTCAGCAATCAGACTTCAGGTCGAGACATATGTTTTTGCCTCATAATAAAACTTCAAAATAAGTTTCTAATCTAGAATAAGGGTTTAATAATAAGGGTATGAGTCTGATAGCATGTTTTATATGCTTGACTGATTGCGTTGTATGTTTTGATTCACTAAAAGAAAGGATTCATATGAGTCTTTAGCTTGGAAATTGGACTTTGATTCACTTAAGAGAAAGGGTTCAATTGAGTCATTAGCTTGGGAATCATTGATTCAAGTCAAGTCACCTTTATTTTTATAGCACTTTATGCAATACAGATTGTTTAAAAGCACCTTTACAGCGATCAACAGGAAAATAATGATTCAATAATACAAACACAGTTCAGTTCGACTGTAAAGCAGCTCGTTGTTTAGCAGAAGTCACTATAGTGTTAAATCAAAACTGATTCAGTAAAAAGAAAGGGTTCATTTGAGTCATTAGCTTGGGAATCAAACTCTACTGATCACGCTGTATGTTTGATTCACTAAAAAGACCACCTCATAAAAGTAGTTACCTCAGGAATTTGGCTTAGAAATAGTAATGCAGGGAACTATTTCAGAGAGTTTAGTACTGTGTTCAGTCACATCACTGGTTTGAATAAAGGCCCGTTCACACCAAGGACGATAACTGTAATGATAAAGAGTCCTAAAAATCATTCTAAATATAAAAGAATAGCAGATTCCACATCACAACTATAACGATAACAGCAAAGAGAAACCAGATTGTTAGAATTACTTTCAAAATGATTTTTTTTCCAGCTGATGAACAGTAAAAACATTGACAGCCAATCAGAATCCATCCTGCTTTTAAAGAGGTCAAGCATTTAAACACTAGACAACATAACTGCAGCACGCTTAAAGGGATAGTTCACCCAATCATGAAAATAGAGTCATTTACTCACACTCAAGTTGTTCCGAACTTGTATGAATTTCTTTGTTTTGCTGAACACAACAGAAGATATTTTGGAAAAATGTTGGTAAGCAAACAGTTGATCCATTGTATTTTTTTACCCGCATACTATGGAAGTCAATGGGGCTCATCAACTATTTGGTTACTCATATTGGATTACTTTCAGAACATCCAATCAGAATAAAGAGCTCGAGCTTTTAAAGAGGCAGACGACAGAAGGACGTGCTTAGGATAAAAAGAACAATATCATCCGCTTGTGTGGAGGCTTATATAGTTATCATTATAGTTAGTTATCGTTCTTGGTGTGAATGGGCCTTAAGAGCTGAAAAATGAAAAAAGTGAGTAAATGAAGCAGAATCATTTTAAGTGATTTGTAGATTGTGATGAATGCACCTCTGCAAAGTTATCAGGGAAAGCGATACTGTCATACACAGCAAGTTTCATAATGCTATAAACCTTACAATAATGCTGCCGTATTTACAGGCAATTTGTCAGTCACTTTTCCTCTAAAAATGCATCAGCAAAATCATGCAGTTTCTTGTTAACCACGAGCAATGGATGGGCTTGGTTCATGAAGCTGTGTGAAGTTTGTATGAGACCTCTTTTACTCATGCGTACAGATTTTAATGGGAGACAAATTTGCATCTCAACACCGTAACTGCGCAGGAGTCTGACAAATAAAAGAGGCCACCTGGGATTTGTGGAAGCTGCCGGAATCGTTCTAATGAGAATGAATTCAGCTGTTGGGATGCAGTCCTGACAAACACAGCCTGGTTTTTGCATGGATGTTTTCTTCTAAATAATCCTCTACTTGTCAATAAAACGCCCTTCTGCTCCCTTTATCAGCTGATGTTGAAAGAAGATCTGACAACATTACTGTGGCATTTTCCCAGCTAACAAATCTGGCAAATCTTCTACAAAATTTTCCATCAAGAACAATTAAAAAAAATGAATAATGATAAGCAGTGAAAAACAAAATTTTTATATTCAATTGAATTGAATATATATATATATATATATATATATATATATATATATATATATATATATATATATATATATATATATATATATATATATATATATATATTCAATTCAATTCAATATAATATAATATAATATATAAAAATATAATATAATATAAAAATATATATATATATATTCCTTTTTTTTTTTTTTCCAGGGTGCATTTTTCATCAATATATATATATATATATATATATATATATATATATATATATATATATATATATATATATATCTTTATATGTTTTTTATATACTTAATATTGTTTAATAAAAATGTCCTCTAAAACAAATTAAAAAAATATGAATACTAACAAAATATACGCTACTACCATGTATATTTTAAATGTACATATTTATTTATTTGCTTTTTTGTACCATGGTAGCACAACAGTATTTTTAAGTAAATTGGTAAATACCATAACACAGGAATACAAAAGTTATTCATGCACATTTTAAATTGTATATTAAAGTATCATGGGAATAATTTTAGAGTTTTTTTTTTGGATATGTACCATGACAATATCATGTCTTTTTTTTTAGGAAATGAATGAAATGCTGTTGAGTGATCGACATTGAGAAACATGTAAGTGGAGTATCTAATGCCCTGGGGTCTGTGGTTCTACAAGGGGATCGTGGTGTTTAGGAAACGGCTGCTTCCTTACCTGGCGCGCAGACAATCACATCTGCATCCTGCATTAGCGGGGCAGTCCAGCAATCTCCACACCGCCCATGCACCGTTAATTGCGCTGGAAGCCACTGAAGTCACCGTTGGAGATAGTGGGCAGTTTTATTTCACTGCTTATCATAAAGGTTCCACATGTCCCAGTTCCAACACTAAAATAAAAACAGATAATATTGTCTTAATTGCATCCCTTCAACAATGATGTTCGACAGCCAAACACATCAAATTAAATTTTGTTTTTGTCCGGCGAAAGGCTAGTCAAGGTCTTATATTTCCATTGCAGGTACATTGTCTGATAAACAGGGGAACGAAAAGAGTAATTACAGGGAGGAAATTACATCAGAAATGAAGGAAGTCGTGAAAGGATTGGTGCTTAAATGGGATTGAGCAGAGCGTTAAAAAGGCCATTAGCGTGACACCACACAGGTGTTCCTCACTCCTACCAAAACAAACAGAATGCAAGAGAAAGAAAAATACTCAATAAAACAGACTTTTAAGTGAACGTTTATCACGTTGTTCAAAATAAGTTCTCATTTCACACTTGTACCACTTTGCCAAAGAAATAAAAACATTCTCACTAAAGGCCAAATGCAGATATTATTGAGGATATTCACGTTTTTTTCTTTTCTTTGCAACAGCTTATTATTATTATTACCATTATTATTTCATAGCCCTACTAATTTATATAATAATAACAATAATAATAATTATAATAAATTAGTAGGGCTATGACTTAATAGTAATAATGATAATAATAATAATATTTCATATCCCTAATAGTATTATTATTATTACTTTTTATTCTTATTATATTAAGTCTGACTAATCGGATAATAATATTAATAATAATGAATTAGTGGGACTATGAATTATTATTATTATGAACAATAATTAATAGCCCTACTAATTAATAATAATAAGAAGATGTAAAAGAAATTAGTAGGACTATGAAATATTATTATTATTATTATTATTATTATTGTTATTAAATATTATTATTATTTATTACATAACAATAAAAATATTAATAATAATAATAAATTAGGGCTATAATAGTAATATTATATAGGGACATAATAGTATTATTATTATTATTATTATTTCATTCAATAATTGTTATTATTAATTTATTATTGATTTTTATTTTTTTATTAACCCTGACTAATTATATAATAATAATAATAATAATAATAATAATAAATTAGTAGGGTGATGAATTATTATTATTATTATTATTATTAATTCATATATATATATATATATGAATTAATAATAATAATAATAATAATAATTCATAACCCTACTAATTTATTATTATTATTATTATTATTATTATTATTAATAATTCATATATATATATTATTGTTATAATTATATTATATATATATATATATATATATATATATATATTATATAATTATAACAATATTAATAATAGTAAATTAGTAGGGCTATGACATAAGAGTAATAATAATAATCATATTTCATGGCCCTACTTATTGTTATTATAATTGTATTTTTATTATATAATAATAACAATATTAATAATAATAAATAAGTGGGGATATGAATGATTTATTATTATTATTGTTATTATTATTATTATTATTGTATTATTTATTCATTAATAGCCCTACTAATTAAGAAATTAAGAAGAAGAGGAAGAAATTAGTAGGGCTATGAAATATTATTATTATTATTATTATTATTATTATCATTATTTAGCCCTACTAATAATAATAATCATTATCATAGCTCTACTAAAATATTATAATAATAAGAATTATTAAATAATATAATAATAAAATACTATTTTCAGCCACATCAGTTTTTTCCCACTAAAAAGCCTGTTTTTAGTTCAGATCAGTTTTGCCTATTTGTTTCGCTTTGTTGTGCGAGAGCTTTAACGCTCTCCGTACAGCTGAGTCTTTTATATCGACTGATGCCGATATCTTTACATGTGAAAATAACATGAGTTTACTGTATTCATTTTGCTACCAAGCTGCATATTAAACACCTCTAAGGCAGTTCATTTCATTTTTAACTCATTAAAGGTGAGGTGCAGTTCTGTAATCTAAAGGCAAGGGGGAAAAACAACAAACAAATAAATAAATAAAAGTGCAATAGCAATTAAGCACGTTGTTGAGGTAAAGGTAATTAAAGCGTTTGGTGCTGTAGACTGATGACTTTGGAGTCGGGATTAAGTAAGTCTTGGATATCCGTCACTCTCTTTCCTTCTCTCTTTATAGCTGAAACATGTTTCCTTTTTGTCATAGAACTTTAGAATCTTTGCATCACAGCCTAGGATTCTGAAGCTGATTAAACATTTCATTATAGAAATGAGTTAAACAATACTAGAGGCGAATAAAGAACCTGTGAATACTGCCATAGTTCATATGGAATATATAAAAACTGTAGATTCGATGGGTTTTCAATGTCGTCATGAAGTGTGGCACACTTTACAGCTGAGAATACTTGACTTGTCTGTACTGTCATAGATGTCTTACTATCTGTGTTTTCATAATCTCTAGAACTACTGTATCTCATTCTCAGACCATTTTTTGCTAAACACTTTCACTTCCGCTAACTTCAGTGAACCGTTGTCCATTGGTTTCTCCGGAGGTTTCTCTGAGAGCGTTTGCAGTGTTTTAGTTCTACGGCAGACACACATAATTGTTCGTGTTCACCCTTTCCACAGGTGTCCAGCCGTGATAAGATAAATGGAGAGCAGCAGTCGGAGCTCTCTATATTACACTACTACAGGCCTCCAGGGCTGATCATCTTATAGAGAGAAACACTGGAGAAAATGCAGAAATTACTTAATAGAACAAAACTGAGAGTATTAAAATGGGAAAACATAACTTAGTAAAATCTTTTTGTGTTTGACATCAATGGAACAGTGGTCTGAAAGAAATTATATATACATGAAATTCTATGTTTGTGCGTATAATATATATATATATATATATATATATATATATATATATATATATATATATATATATATATATATTATAATATTTAATATTTATAATACAAAAGTTTATAATACAAAATGTTTTTGCTAGAGGTCTTTTATGCTTACCAAGGCAGCATCAAAAATACAGGGGGAAAAACTGTAATATATTATTACAATTAATAATATTATTACAATTTAATATAACTGTTTTCTATTGTACTATATTTTAAAATGTAATGATACAAAGCTGAATTTTCGGCATCTTCAGTGTCACGTCACATCATTCTCACATACTGATTTGCTGATTTAATTTCTTTAAATAAAAAAAAAAAGACTGACCCTAAACTTTTGAATGGTATTTTATTTTATTTTATTTTATTTTATTTTATTTTATTTTATTTTATTTTATTTTATTTTATTTTTTTTATTTTTTTTTATTATTTTATTTTATTTTATTATTTTATTTTATTTTATTTTATTTATTTTTTTTATTTTTTATTTTATTTTGGTGTCCAAAATATTTTTTTTTTGTAACTCCTCATTTTCTCAATTCTGATTTTCATTCAGTTCTCATTACCTTCATATAAATCTAAATACTAGTATCTAAATACTCTAAAATGATGACTTTAATACAGTGATTTTTAAAAATTGAATACATATATTATTTCATTCTTTTAACTAAAAAATGCGAAATGTGTTTTCACCTATTCACCTATATATATATATGATAAGTCCCAACATTTTCTTTAAGAGGGTCTTTTAGTCCTGCTGCACCCAACTATAAAATAGGATTAGAATTATACCCCCTTTACAACTGACACCCCTGCACCTCCTCCCTTTCTCTCTTTTTCTCTAGTTCTGGATGGCATGAAGGTTGACATGGCTGCAGTCCAAGATCATCGTGCCTGAGACCACACAGATGGGGGTGAGATAAAACTTCTGTGAGTCTCTCTCAGACACACACACACACACACAATGCATGCTCAGTGAGGAGGACTGAATGGGCTGTAAGAGTGTGATTGGTTATTTGGAGGTTGGGGGTGGGGTTAGGAAGCCACCTGCGGCAGTGACATCAGCCTGGCAGAGATCAGGGGCCCCGTTGTCTCCATCCCCCACCGTCCACCTCGTGTCCTTTTATCTGTGATCATGTATCACCTGCAGCTCCACATCCAGCCGAAGGAGACAGATTTCATCTGTCATCTGCGAGTGGATCTCAATACCCAGAACTAAGTCAGTCCAGGAGTCCATGTCCAGCGGCCGGCCTGCCAGAGCTAATCTCACAGATGAAGCGTCTCCTTTTTTGCTCAGTCATGTCCCTGTGCGGGAGGGGGAGAGAGACGAGGCCTCGCGATCAGATTCAGCACTTATTAGAACATCCATCTGGGGTTAAAGGGATAGTTCGCCCAAAAATGAAAATTCTGGCATTATTTACTCATCCTCATGTCATTTCAAACCTGTATGACTTTCTTTCTTAGGCAGAGAAATTACATCAGTGAATGTTAGAATTTCAAGCTGCAAAAAAGACCATAAAAGTATCACAAAAGTGGTCTTTTTGTTTTGTGCAATTGCTTTGTGTATAAAACAAATTTAAATTTAAATTATTGATAAACTTTAACTGTGAACGGTTCATTTAGTTCATTTAGTCGAACTTGTAGAATCGAATCTGTCGGATTTGTGGACAAGTAATTCTGATTTGTGTGGTGAACTGAATCAATTTTCAGTTGAAAAAACTGTAATATATTATTACAATTAATAATACTATTACAATTTAATTTAGCTGTTTTCTATTGTACTATATTTTAAAAAATAATTTATTCCTGTGATCAAAGCTGAATTTTCAGCATCATTACTCCAGTCTTCAGTGTCACATGATCCTTCAGAAATCACTCTAATATGAGGATTTGCCGATTTAATTTCAGCTAATAAGAATATAAGAAAAATGTAAAAAAAAAAAAAAAAAAAAATTACTGACCCCAAATATTTTAATGGTATTTTATTTTATTTTATTTTATTCTATTATTTTATTTTTAAATTACCACAAGGTGTCCAAAATAACTTTTATAACTAACCGATTTTCATTCAATTCTCATTACCTTTATATAAAAGTATTTTTTCACTGATTAGAAATTGATTCAAAAGAATAATTAATTTATCATTCATATATAATATGGTTTAATTGACTGAGCATATATATATATATATATATATATATATATATATATATATATATATATATATAAAAAAAAATTCAAAATAAATTCAAAGATTATTAAAAAAAAATTATTCAAAATAAAATAATGAATGAAAAAAATAAATCAGTTAATTAAATCAATTAAAGACATCAATGTGTGGATATTGCCTGTATTAAAGGTTGAATTATGAATTACCAAATTGTTTTTTATTCTCCAAACACTTTTGAAGAGATTTTTGCTTAAGCTTGTTCAATATAAACTCAAACATTTCCCATCAAATTCTTCTAAGACCAGTCAAACTTTGGCATTCATTTTGAAGTTCTGTCTTTTTATCGTATTGTTCTTTTTTTTAAATGTATTTATTTATATAAGGGATTTTAGGTGAAAAACCTTAGTCAAAGTACTTGACTGTTACTTTTCCGGTCAAACTGTGGCTAGAGTGTCGACACAAACTCCATATCATCTTAATATAGTGCTGCAGTTCAACATCTTTTATACAAACATACACCCACACGACTGCATGCAAGCCTTGAGTTCATGTATCTGTGGTGTCAAGAGAGCATGCTTTAATTAGAGAGACTAATCAGCGTTAACGTCTTCATATTCCAGACAGGAGACTGACACGTCTAAGACTGAGACTCACTCTAAACTCATCTACATTCATTGTGTTAATGTGCTTCGATGCAGTCGAAGATGCCCACCCACATATCTGCTAATTGCAGGTCTTTGCCCCTGAGCGTCCTCACAGACACAGAGACAACAGGAAAATTTGGTCGTTTTAGCTCTGCCGTTTAGAATGAAAAATTGATGACACTTTTGCCTCCGCCACCCTCCTGTGGCATTGCAGAAGTCTTTCCTCTTCTCTTTATTGGGATTTTTGTGTTTAGTTCAATACTTGTTTCTCCAATGTATTTTGGGTGAACACACCCCAAGTTTTCGTTTGTTTGTTTTTACAGAAAATGTAAAGGGTGCAAAAATACTGGCCATGATGCTTGTGTTGTTGGTGGTTGCCAGGCTGTTGTTTTCAATAGAGATTGGCATTAGCATATTGCTAAGCTAATGCACAGTACTCAAGTGCTTTGAGTACAGAGAAAAGCACTATATAAATGTAACAAATTATTATTATATATGTATAAGAATGAACTTTTTTCTTGTTGACACTATCGTTGATGTGTTTTTTTCCACACAGTTTGTAACAGTTGTATAATATGATTGGCCTCTCTATGAAGCATACATGCTTCATTTCGGCAAAATAATGCTATTTTAGACATTTTAAAAGTTGAACTTTGTGTTCACTTGCAAAACGTTTGTGCAAAGTTTCTTGGCAGAAAGCTAGAACACAAAAGCATTGACAATTTTTCCTCTCATCTCTTTTTTTTCTTCACCATGTCCCTTTAGGGGCTCCGTAGGTTCTGGCCACTTTATAGCTGTGTCCGAATCCACTCCCTGTCCACTATATAGTCCACTATATATCGTGTGTCCGTTATTTTGTAGTGGTGTCCGAATTCTGAGTGAACGACTTCATTCCCTACATTCGTTGACTACTTTATACCCACAATTCTCTGAATGTACACTCGCCGAACCACTTTTTCCCAAAATCCAGTGCGGAGAGGCCTGAGAGCGTGTGTGAAAGAGCGGAATTGCGATCCCAGAGATTACTTTAAAGCTTTATTTCTGCTTTAACATTTATTTTGCGTCCGAATTCACTCACTTCATTTCGTTCACTCCCTGCAAATATAGTGCACTCAAATGCCGTACACTATATAGGGATTAGTGAGTTAACGAGCGAGCGGTTTCGGACACAGCTTATCTCTCTGCAATTGATTGATTGATTGATTGATTGATTGATTGATTGCGTTTTATTGGCCGCCAATTGATAATCATCATGTCTGATGAATTAGATAACCAGCATTGATTCAGACATCACTCATGTCTGTAGCACAAAAGGTGCAGGACAAACTGCCCGCCAAAGATTAATATTTTGAGTTATGGGTTTGTGATGATTGCTTAGCAAACATCACTAACACTGACATGTATGTTGTCATATTTGCTTACAGCATTTGTAGAGACTTCACAACTACAAACATTAGCACACTACATTTGATTCAGAAGTTTTGGGTCAACTACCGATTATTAATCTTTGTGACACTGATTGGAGTCATTTTACACCCTATTGAACCATCAAAGTGAACCATCAAACTTGTAGTCAAGGGGAACCAAGCAAAGCTTCAAGGGATAGTTCACCCAAAAATGAATTACACACCCTCATTTTGTTCCAAACCCGTAAGACTTTCGTTCATCTTCGGAACACAAATTGAGGATCTTTTTGATGAAATCTGAGCGCTTTCTGTCTCTCCATAGACAGCTACGCATTTATATGCTCATTTATATGATGAACAGATTTAATTTAGGCTTTGGTTCACATGTAAATATTGATCAACAAACATAAACAGAAGCTCAACATAATCTGCTTCACGTGCGACAAACCTCATTGGTTCTTGCAGAGGCTCAAACGTGATGCGTAACACGAGAATGAACCTCATTGGTTCTCGCGTGCATCAAACGAGCATTCTTGAGCTTCCGTTTACCACAACTGATGTGTGAGTTGATGAATGTTTATTCTCATTCTATGAATCTTTTGAAGCATCAAAGTGGAGGGAGAGAAATATCTCAAATTTCATTATTTCAAAGATCTTCATTTGTGTTCCTAGGATGAACAAAAGTCTTATGGGTTAGGAACGACATGAGGGTGTGTAATTAATGGCAGAATTTTCATTTTTGGGTGAACCATCCCTTTAATCACTTTTTAAATTGTTAAATGTTCATCGTGAAGCCTAAATGCCGTGGCAGGGTTGAAACAATCTCTTGTTTTTCCCTTCTGACTTTCCTGAGGAAGTGGAAAGAGGTCTTCAGATAGTAGACAAGCAGAAAGCCATGAGCTGATGAGTGGAAATCCCTCTGCTTTCTAATTAATGGAGGTACACAGGGCCAGAGGATGAGGCGGATCAGGGAAATGACATCAGGAGGGAGATAGCATCACTCATTTCTCCGGTCCATTGTCGCCCCACGGGATCGGCTGAAATGAACCGCTCAAGCATTCGCGATACATTTGAATGGTGGAGAAAAATTCATTGTCCAGTGGAGAGTTTTCGATAAGGATCTCATCCACTCTCTCTTTTCTATTCTGCTTCCACTTCTCCTCTTTGTCAGAGAGCGTCCCGATCAAAAAAACGAATCGAGGCATCGGCAACAGGTGCGGTACATCCCTCAAAGCTGCAAGAATCTTGCAAATGAACTGAGGAGATTTGGTCTCGCCTAACCCTGGTTTCTTTCATCCGTTGGTCTGTGTCAAAAGGGGCAGACGTGAGGTGTTTCAGGAAGGTGGAAGATCATTTAGGCTCATCTTAGCAGGCAAGAGAATTCAGTGCAGTCAAAAAATTTTGAGATTTGCTGCTGGTGACTTAAGTGTGTGTAGCTATACAGCTCTGAGAGCGAACAGCAGTTAGATGAAGGCAGATGAAAATGGTTGAAAATTACAAAAAGTAGTGAAAGGGCTTAGTTTGCATGACAGTGTGCTATACTCCAGAGGTCATGCTGTAGATTTACGTGAGGAACAAACCAAAAATGTAATTGCTTTTTCCCTTTGTTGAAGATCTAAAATGTCATTTGGATTAACATTTGTTAAAATAAGACATCTGTTGCTTTTCATTGTAGAACGATAAATAAATAAACCTACAGATAGACAAGAAAAATAAAGCATACATACATGTTCAATTAAATATTTAAATGAAAAAATTTGACACTGACACAAAAAATAGTTATAGAGTGTCATGTGACTGGTTTTCAATACGGAAGCTTGTTTCCACCACGGAATAAAAATAAAAGATAATTGCGATTTTTATCTCACAATTCTGATTTTTTTCTCAGAATTCCATGATATAAAGTTGCAATTGTCCAATTCTCAGGGAAAAATGACTTTTATATCTAGTTTATATCTCACAATTCTGACTTTATAACTCGCAATTGCATGTTTTAAAGTCAGAATTGCGAGATATAAACTCGAAATTCTGAGGAATAAAGTCATAATTGCGAGACAAATTCACAATTCTGAGAAAAAGTTTATATCTCGCAATTCTGAGTTTAAAACTCTGCAATTAACAGTTCTGAGAAAAAAAGAATCGCGAGATGTAAACTCGCAATTGCGAGAAAAAATTCACAATTGTGAGATAAAAAGTCGCAATTACCTTTTTTTCTTTTTTATTCAGTGGCGGAAACAAGCTTCAATATGATTTCTTTTTATTAAGAAATTCTCTTTTGTTGCACAGAAAAATAACGTCTTGGAAGGGTGAGTAAAAACTATCAAAATTGTCATTTTCTGGTGAACTATTCCTTTAAATGTATTTTCGTTTAGCTTAACAGTATATCTCCTTTGTTCATTTTTTCATAGTGTTTGCACTCAACATTGTTTCCGGCGAAGAAAGACAAGGAGAAACCACCAACAACCTTCATCAGTTCTCGCAAGAATCACGAAAATGCCCAGTTTGAATAGGTGAGTGCGAGTTTAAGGCTTTAAGATCCACGGGGTCAAAGTAAGTCACTGAGCATTGTGGGAAATGTTTTGTTCCGCCATTGAATTTAGTTGATTTGCTTAAATGTAAAAGTTTGGAAGAGTGACGAATAAGACTGTTGAAATGTATTTGCAAGAAGGGAGTCCCTTTCAAAAGCTGCTGGTGTTTACTGGTGACAGAACAGTGAGTGAAGTGTTGAAACTTCCATGATCCGTGCATTTGTAGTTGTAATAGTCATTTGGGCTCAAATAGGACAACAAAACTGGCAACAGAGGTATCTTCAACGGAACGAAAGAAACACAGCAGAAATCAGGGTCTGTTTTGGATTAAGCTTCACCACCTTATTCCAGTTCCTTGCAACACCAAACGGTATCAGGAACAAAGAGCTTTTGCAAACGTTACTGCAAAATCCCAGTTCTCTAAACGCAAAAGTAGAAATGACCCATCATTCGGTATTATTCGCCATATCGCTGTAACGAAAACACCGCCAAAGGTCCGCGTGCCAGAATCACACATGCTCTGTTGGGATTTACGCAGCCCTATCCATTGACGTTCCCTTCAAAGTTTCCAGTGATAAGTGAGAACTGAACGCAGCAGAGCATATATTCCCTCCCTGCTCGCCTGCCGTAAATAAGCGGGCGTCTCTGAGCTCCGCTAGCTTTGTCTTTCCTGGCTTTTAAATGATAATTTAAGTTTTCCTGGCTAAGTAGTTCCATCCATCCCGAGAGACCTCCACCCTGTTTTTTTATTATTTTTATTTTTTTTATTTTTTTTTATTTTACCCCCACCTCAACCCTTATACCCCGTGCTGATATTTAACACACAACCACTCATAGTCTGCCTATGAGATATGAATATAATTGTATGTTAGTTTTTAATTACAGGAAGAATCTAACTTGTAAGACGATGAGCTGGAAGGTGCCACCACATTGTTATATTTTTTCATCCTGGTTTTTCTGATTATGTGAGCTGGGCTCCTTTGCTAAGCGTTGATAAGCAGAATTTCCATGTTCCCTGCATAATTAATCCATCTCTGCCTGCCTTCCATGCCAACTCCTCCGTTATCGCCCGCACATGCCTGAATTGCAAAAGAATTCTCTCTTCAATTGGAACTTATTGATATTCCAAAAAAACTGGAAATCCTTAAATTTTAAGCCACAGATTGTTAAATGGATTAATTTCGCGGCAATCTCGGGCATCTAACGCGGGAAGACAGGCAAAGCGAATCCAAAGTGTCTCCCGTTTGTGGACTTTTAGTCCCAAATGATAGGGTTTATTGGCATCTTTTTTTCCCCCCTGCTTCTCCTCCATAGTCAAAAAATTACCATTCATTTGCATCGTATAAAACACTTTTATATGGTCTGAAATTCAGAGGAATGTCTTTCAATGCCTGTCGTTTGGCCGCCCGATAACAACTCCGGCCTGGCACATCTGGAGCCTTTTGATACTGGGTGAAAGGGACGCCTGAATATTTAATATTTTTATCAGTTTTTCATCGAAGGTTTCACCATTAAGGACGGCGGCGCTATTTGCATGGAGGCTGGCAGATGTAGATTTACTTCTCTGAGCTGTCTACACCCAACCTCTCTGTGATGCTTTTTTTTTTTTCTTCTTCTCTTTCTTGTTGTGTTGCACTGCTGCTTCTGCGACCGAAACCATCAAGCCACAAAACAACTGAGAGATAAATATGCACAAAGATCCAAATGCAAACATTCGAGTCCAGATGTTTTAAATGAAACGCCATGGATCGGACAATTATATTAGGCGCATTAGAATAAGGGCCTCTGATTAACTGGCAGCTCTGCTTAGAAATGTGATATTATGCTGTTATTGTTACATCTGTCATGGGCGCAAGTGCTCCCTGCAAGCATGTAATTAACCGCAACTGTTGTGGACTGTGCCCGGCCGTTTGTAATCTAATAATTATAGATGAATCAACTCGATATTCTGTGTATTTTCCTCCCTTGGCAGCCTTTAATGAAGGTATTGCAGAAATCGTGTGCAGCTGTATTTCAATGCAATTATTCTGTCAGAGCGTACAGCCCGTTCATATGCCGTTTGTGACTGATATCCACTGAATATTATCCTCGCAAACCTGAACGGAAGGGAAGACTGCAAATAAATCCCTTAGGGAGGATATTTTGCTCAATACTGGACATTATAATAGGATTTGGATGAAAATAAAGAGGTTGATCATTTGCTCTTGGTTGTAATATATACTAGATGTAGAATAGGAATGATTTGGCCTGGATTACAGTATGTAAAAATGCTCTGAAAGATAATGAATCTGTGAGATTCGAAATAATCTTTTGAGGGTTTGCATACTTCTTTAAACAAAGGCAATTTGCTCGACTCTTTCTGGCAAGTTCAGTCCTGCAATGTTGATCATCAGTCTTGTACTTGATAAGATTATGATTAAATATGTCTTAAATGTGCAGAACAATTGTTGCTGTCCTCAAAACCGGTCAGTTATGTAACTAGAAAATCTGGTTCTCTCTAAATGTGTCTAGTGGCTCTGCATGTTGTTTCACAAGCTGTACAATATTTAAGTGTTGCAATATTTCACAGCTCTTGCTGTCATTTCTTTCAGCCTGCACTGTAAAAAATGTTTTGTCAGGTAACCTAAAATAATCTGCTTCATGTGGTAACATCTAAAATAGCCAGAAATGTTATTTAATATGACTGAATCATCCTGACAGCAACAAAGGTGGTTTTTATGGGTCAGAGCGGGTATAAATAGCTCATTAAGGAAACAATGACATCTTTTTACTTTTTATAGTGTGTGTGTATGAGTGTGTGTGGGTATTCCCTACGTTATGGGGACCAAATATCCTTGTGGGGACATTTTTTTTTGGTCCCCATGAGGAAACAAGCTTATAAATCATATAGAATTATCTTTTTTGAGAATCTAAAATAGCAGAACATTTTCTGTGATGGGTAGGTTTAGGGGTAACGGTAGTGTAGGGGGACAGAATATACAGTTTGTACAGTATAAAAACCATTACGCCTATGGAATGTCCCCATAAAAAATGAAAACACAACGTGTGTGTGTGTGTGTGTGTGTGTGTGTGTGTGTGTGTGTGTGTGTGTGTGTGAAGAGGTTATTAGATTGAAACTAATCCATTTTGCATTTTTACTGCTTAGAAGGAAAAAAATATGGTCTACAGTCAATAGTTGATCAGCATTTTCTGTCTGTATATATTAAAGCCATAATGTTAAAATTGCTTATTTTCTATTTTATTTGAATATAATTTATTGTATTGTTATGACATTATAAATATTTAAATATGTTTTATGAGAATTCCTAAACGTTCTTGAAATTAGTGTAAATATTAACTATAGTGGAATTGATTCTATTATGATTAATATACAATTCAACTTTTTATGATTATTATTATTATTTATTATTATTATTATTAATAAAATGTGTATTAACCAGAAATAGATAATGTTAATAATTTTGATAATTTCTCAGATAATCTGTTAAATATACTGCATATGCAACAGTATTTAAAAGACTATAATAAATAAATAAAATCAATAAAAATTTAATGTAAAATCTGACAGTGGTATGAATATTTGTTTATTGAAAATATAAATCATACCAATATTTGGTGGGAAGAAGAGAAAAAGAAAAATCTAACATCAAATAATTTAATGGTAAACACAGTTTACTTCTGAATATTTCCGAATGTACTATGAATTTCTGTATTTCTGTTGATAATATAAATCATACCAATTTTTATGGGGGGAAAAAGAGGTGAAGAAAAATCTAACATCAAATAATTTAAATAAAAATGATCATTTTTGAATATGGTTTACATCTTTGATTTATAGGACACAAACAAACAAAAAAAACAAAAATATCTTCCTTTCCTCACAAAGGCAAGAAAAATGTAACTCGTTTCTTATAATTATTCTAACAATTTGTTATATTTGCTAAATCCTCTTTACAGAATGTGAAATAATTTCCATCTCTGTGCATTTTACTTGCTTTCAAATCCTAGAGAACAAAACGCAAACCGAAGAAGAGCTTCAAAATGGAGGGATGGAAATCAGCGGTGAAAGAGAGGAAAGGACGAGTGCAGAGAAAACAAAGAAACCGAGGAACAACACAGAGAAGAAGGGAAGAAAAAAAGCCAGAGAGAAGAAGGTGTGTAGCAGAAGTGTGGAAGTGTGTTGCTGGGCAGAGGGCTGGCGCCGAACGCGGGGTTGGCAGGCGGGGTGGAGAAGCGGGCACGCTCACAGACATCTGTTGGCACGCTGCGGATGCTGGAGGGGGGCACGGTGCCATGACCAGCGGGAACATGGCACACTGATAATGCTGTAGCTATACTGAGATACACACTGCATCTCTATAGAACGCCACACACACAAGCACTAATGATCAAATAATCTCACACCATCGACAGCAGCGACGCAGGACACACATGTTGAGGATCAAAATATTATAATTGGCAGCTTTCAGTTTTTAGTTTAGGCAAAATACTTTTTATAAGAATCAAAAGAAATTATCCTGCACAATAAAAAGGGAATTTGCATACACTCTTAAAAAATAAAGGTTATCTATTGACCATGAAGAACCTTTAACATCCATGGAACCTTTCCATTGCACTTTCTTTACACTCTCAAACATAAAGGTTTTTTTTTTGCAGCGATACCATAGAAGAACCGTTTTTTGGTCCCACAAACAGTTCTTAAAAGAACCATTTTTATCGGCGCCGATAGCCTTGTGGGCAGCGCTACTACATATTGCGCCGTTTCGCTTCGGGCGACCCGAGTTTGAGTCCCGGCTCAGGGACCTTTCCGGATGCTGTTCCCTTCTCTCTCCAACTTCGCTTGTTGTCCTATCATAATAAAGATAAAAAAAACAATTTTTTTCTTAGTCCCAACAGCATCTTAAGAAACTTTTTGTGCAATGAAAAGTTTCCATTGATGTTGAAGGTTTTCCCGGGAACCACAGATGCCAATAAAGAATTTTTATTTTTAAGAATGTACAGTGGATAAAGGTCCTTTAGATTATTAAAATATCCCTCTATGGCATCACTGCAAAAAAACAACAACAACAAAAACACGTTTTTGGAACCTTTATTTTTAAGAGTGTAATTTGATCCCTACATATAACTTTCAGTGGTCATTGATTTAGACAAATTAATAATATTATTGAATTGTATGTCATTTTTGTCATTTATTTTCATGATTTGCTATCATAACATTTTTTCTTTTGTCAAATCAACTTAGATAATTCATTTGGTTCAGATAACATTATATTCTGAGTTTCTGTTCAGTTCGCTGTCGTTGTATTAACTCATCTTTTTAATTTTAATGAACTAAAAATTTTTAGGCAAACAGGTAACTTTTTTAAGTTAAACCAACAATTATTTTTTGCAGTATATATACACACACACACACACACACACACATTGTTGGCTCTTTTGTAAGTGCTGAATCCATAAATGTAATTGTAAATAAACCAGTCAATTTCAATGTTAACACACAGAGCACTTTTTTTTAGGTTACCTGACTACACAATTTTTACACCGCGAGTCATTTCCCAGCAATATTATTCTCTGTATCTTCTGGTCTTTATTAATTTCATCATTATCAACACTAGACCTTCCATCTCTTTTCAAGCAGATGGACATGAATGCATGGCCTTGATGCTCGTCCACTCCTCCAGCTGTCTAACAGCGCCCACACACACACACTCGTCACCTCCTCTGGATAGCAGCCAGTCCCATAATGCCAGTTGGTGTGGCATCATAGAGCAGAAAATCAGCCTTGCGTCTTCAAGAGCCACCGTCGATGCTGATGCTGAAGTTCAGACGGCAGTAAATCATATTTAAATGTGCTGGAGGCAGACACAGATATATTTAGCTGTGCACACACACCTCGTTTACAGTGATTTTGCAGTGTGAAAAGTGAAAATGTGCCATTTTTACCTTTAAAGAGCTGTTTCTATTTGCCCTGATCCGTTATAAACGACTTTCATTAGTGTGACCTGTGTAGTCAGGTTGATAAAGTAATATTTTTCGCTTAATTTAGATGTCGCCAGATTCTATATTTGGCTACCAGGCGAAGCATTTTTTAAAGTGGTAAAATATTGGCTTGATCTTCAGCACTGAAATACATGTTTTGCTGCAAGTCAATGACTGTGCATTTCTTATCATCACAGCACAATCCCATATGTCTTTTAAATCCCTTCATTTAATGTTACCATTAAACTCCTCACTGTATGTGTGTTAAAGTAGCAGCGGCATGATCTCCATGCCACTGATTTCCCCTGCGATGAGAACAGCATCATGTTAATTATTTCAACCATCTGCTGCAGCCCGTGATGGAGGCGCCCTCCACCTCACACAGATTTGTACCTGTCAGTCAAATTGCGCGACCGACACAAGGCGGCGAGAATAAGATCCAATGCATGCGAAGGTCCCGAGGGATCGAGCTGTGGTGTGAAATTAATCTGAAGTTCACAATTTAGCTGGACTCTCTGAATTTATACTCAAAGAAGCCTCAACATCTGCCTGTTTTTGAGTGTTTTGGCATAAGAAATGTCAAATGCAGAACTTTAGGAATTTATGTTGCTCGTTTTGATTAAATGAGTGAGGTCTGATCAACCGATAGGGATTTTTAGGTCGACGCTGAGCATTTCTGTTAATTAGTACCATAAAACATCACAGAATTCTTTAAATTCATTGGTAATACTAACCCTATGTTTGTCCCCCTCCCCCTACTACAAATGATGTCACTTCCTGAAGAATTAAGTCATTAAGGAACTAGCTTCTCTTTTTCTTCTTCATCTTTTTTTTTTTTTTTTTTTTAAGAAAATCAGGATAGAAAAAAGATCTTGAAGATACAGGAAAAATTAATTATTATTATTAATTGATTATCCATTCAAACAATATTCACAAGAAAAAAATATTTTGAAACATTTTGATTATATTTTTTAAAATATATACATGCATTTATTTACATATATAAATGTATATATATATATATATATATATATATATATATATATATATATATACACACACACATATACAGTATGTATATATATAAAAACAAATAAATTATATATACAAATACATCTGTTTTTCCATGTTAGATGTAGACGTCATGGCAAAAATATATTTTTAAATTCAAATTTAAATTCAATTTTTTTTATTATGATATTGTGATAAAATTCTGTATATGATTTCAATGAAATTACATGTAATATTTTTTTGAGTTTTAATTTAAACATTTTTTCTAAATTTAAATGAGCATATTTTGTCTCAAAATTCAAAATGTTGTAAAATTCAGTAAAAAACAGAAAATGTACATTATTCATCAACAAGATTAGTAGTTTTTTTATGACATTAGATTGAGTGGTCACTTCTGTAAATCAGCCAATTAAGCAGAATGATAATCTAAAAAAATATATATATATACTATATATATATGTTGTCTCAGGTTTATTGGTCTGAGAAGTGCATTGTTGCCAAATGCAACTATATTTCATTACATGCATGCAGCAGTCTCTCTGTAGTTTGAATTTGGGATGAACGACACCTCAGCAATCATTATTATACAGTATATTATTATACAATGTTTTACAGCCACATTTAATTATCTGACCTGGTGTGTCTGAATTAATTCAATCTGCCCCTGAAACAAAATACGAGGCTAAATTAAGAAAGAGCAGTGTTTTCTGATCATTATGACTGATATAGTGTCGCATTTCCACACTGCGTCCTCCAGTGGTTATGTCTCCTACAGCAAAACACTTTGATTCAATTACTGATTGGTTAAAACGGCCTTTAATTCTTTGCATATGTGCGTACATTTCTTTTTGCAGAAATGAAACCTGTTTTCAGACGTAATCCAACCTTGAACGATATGAAAAGACAGAAAGGACAGGGTGGCCCTGCACTTGCCCGGGGTCACTTAATTAATTTGGAGGTGCTCATTAATACAAACCACACGCGCTGCCCCTGACCTGCCACGGGAGCTCAAACAGGGTCAGAGAAGTCATATTCAACCTTATTCAGAATTACATGAAACAACAGACTGTAACAGCTGTGGCCTTCAAAGGAAATGTTAGTGAAAACCACACAAGCACACAGTAGAAACGAACATATATGCAACATATTACTCTTTTTTACAGCAGGTGCAAAGTTCAAGGGAACAGCTGTGAATGAACTCAGAATATAATGTGGGTTTTTTTAACATGGAAATTAAAATTATGGACTTAGCTTCGAACATGGTATTAGCTTTTTACAGAAATGTCAGAATGTCTGTAGTTCCAGATTGCTATAAGTTTGCTAAAAGTTTAACTCCCTCCTCTTCTCGAAACATGTAGTTATGTTCCTGAAACAATTTTATCAACAGAGCTTAGAAAAGATTAGATGATGATGATTAGATCTATCTATCTATCTATCTATCTATCTATCTATCTATCTATCTATCTATCTATCTATCTATCTATCTATCTATCTATCTATCTATCTATCTGTCTATCTGTCTATCTGTCTATCTATCTATCTGATTAAAACCATCATAAATTCTCTTCAACTAAAAATCCCATAATATATAATGAAGGGAGAAATGTATTGTGTGCTAAATGACTCATTGACACTAATTTTCACAGCATGAAACATCACATGCAACACTTTTTTTTCTTTTTTTATGTTTGAATCTGTATTCAATGAAACGTTACATGGTATTAAATTGTGCTAAAATATAAACTATTTGGAATAATATGCACATGTGAATAATAGTATCAATAAAATTATGAATAATATTAATAGCATTCATTAATATAACGACGGATATAATGAATAATATTAATTATTTGGAATGATATGGCCAGATGAGTCATTGGTATATATGCTCAGTTTAAATGGGATCTATTATGCCCCTTTTCACAAGATGAAATAAGTCTCTCATGTCCCCAGAATGTGAAGTTTCATCTCAAAATACCTAAATGATAATATCATTTATTATAGCTTGTCAAATTTGCCCCTATTTAGGTGTGAGCAAAAACACTGCGTTTTTTGTGTGTCCCTTTAAATGCAAATGAGCTGCTGTTCCCGGACGCTTTTCCAGAAGAGGGCGGAGCTTCAACAGCTCGCGTTTCAGTTGATCAACAACAACAAAGCTGGAGAATCTCACACAGCTAAAATGATTCTTGTCAGTAACGTGTTCAGCCTTACATTGTTCAAACCAGAGTCGACACTGATGGAGAGACTCAGGAAGAAGTTACAACTTTTAGAATGAAACTGGACGTTTCTGAATGGATAGTGCATACATTTCTGTAGTTGCTGTGGAGTTGATACAACTCATCGACTACCATGTGCCGTCATGTTAATCTTTTGTGAAAATCCAGCATTGAATTGACCCTCGTTTGTGACGCAGTCCGCCGTAAAATGACGGCATCAACAACACTCTACTACAACAACTCTTCCTCTTCTCTAAAGCAGCCCAACATGGCCTCAACTACTTTATTGTGTGTTCCCAGAGGCAGGGTTTATGTAAATTCTGGGGTTTGTGATGTCACTAACCCAGGAAGAAGCTCAGTGTAGTTCCTACCAGCCATTTGTTGTAGTCCTTAAAAAGCGATTTCTGTAAAAGAAAATATCTCCCTTTGCATTGAACTTTGAGCGTCGTAACTTTGCAGATGTTGTTTCTGCTCAAACATCAACATTACACTCTAACTAAAGTTAAAAAAGTGAAATCAGAATCAAGGACCCCTTTAAATGTCATGTTGGCATGAGCCTCAGTGTACCACTGATGGCACCACGTGGAATTGCAAAAAAATAAAGATTGTCTGTCATTGGTTCATCCTAATTTTTAGTCCCACCCCAAACTCAGGCCATTGGTTGAGCGAGAAGTTGACATATCAAACAACAGAGCAATGTTTGAATGTGTCACAAAAATTAGAGTCGACAGCAGAAATTGAGTTGTAGAAAACATGAGCTTTAAAACATTACACATAATGAAATGATACAAATTTTCACCACAATTTTATTAACATCTAGATCTGAACTAGAACTGTAGAACTCTGACTCGCTAACGTTATTCTCCTTCATGGCTCGAGCTCACAGCCCGCCAGCGCTGGAGCAGAGGATGCTGGGAAGAGCACACTTCTTGCCAGAGTGTAATGGCTGGTGAAAGCAGAAGCAAACTGCACAGAGGCAGATAAAGGTTTCCTCAAGGTGCAGCTCTGTTGACTAGTTAACCCCTTGAAATTATGCCGTAGTTTCAGACTCCGTTCCAAAGTCCCGGAATTGGGTTACAAGATAATTTCACAGGCGACTTGCTTGTCTTACTTGGCAGTTCAACTGGCTAATTGAAGAAGGCGATTTCCGGGCCCTGAAACTGTTTAAGAAATGATACTTTAAATTTGAGTAAAGAGATTTTCTGTGACGTGGACGTTGCAGGATTTTGGAATATATATGGATTTGTATTTTTCACCAAATGCATGATGAAAGTGGCACATTGGAAGACTTGGCTTAGTTGAAGATCACTTTTGAGGTAAAATGCACTTTTCTCATTTGCATTTTTGCCTCATGGATTTCCAAAATTTTGTTTCCTAGACCTGGAAAAGTCAGAAATTTGTATATAGTTTTTTAAATTATTATTATTAGTTCATTACCTAGTAGTGCAATTTCTATTAAGTTATTTCTAAAAAAAATAAACTCATTTTCTCAAACTCAATTCATTTGACTTACCATTTATCTACCTTTTCTGAATCTGAATGACAATCTCAAGTTAGTGGTCAGATTTAAAAGATTAATTTACATTAGGCTACTAATCAGAGTTTTAACAGGATTGTTTTTAGACATCAAAGACCTCAAAATTAAATAACACATATCGGAGAAATAAAAAATAATGTTCGATTTATAGTTATATTTGAGTAACTTTACAGTAGGCTATGCATTATTATGCTGGCTTTCCTTCAATGCAGTCCAACTCATCCAATTACAAAAACATTTGTAACGACATAAAAGCCACTTCATATTTGTGAACAAAACTAATGTAAAGTATTTAAGCACAAATCTTCATTTTTAAGTTTATGAAAAACATAAATTCTGTCAAGTGTGTCAAAATCTTCGCCGACGCCGATGAGGAAGCACAACATGACACGATCGGTAAAATGGGCTCCCAACCTTTTTTGTCAGTGGAGCCCCTATAAAAATAATTTATTATTTATTACTGTGAGGTTTCAAAGGATGATTTTAAAGGTGCAATTTAGAAAGTAAGCGATGTAAGTGATAATCTATTTTTCTTTACTTCTTCTTCTTCTTCTTTGGTGTTAATTGGCAATTGGCGACCTGACTTATTGGTGCATTACCGCCACCGACTGGAGTGTGGATCATGGCGCTTGCTTACATGGGATGAAAATAAATCATAAAAACTAAGCAAAACAAATAAACAAACTAGAAAATAAATCAAAACAAAAAAAAATCAAAAACCTAAATTCTCTTAATTAATTTACTTTCTATTATAAATGTAATAATATCCTCACATATTTTACTAGCTGTCCCTAATACACCTGATAACGAAATATCATGGTGTTTTACCCTCTTCAATGACTGAATAACGTGATATCTCTCTTTGTTGTCTATTTTTCTTTAATAGGCGTGGTTCTAACTTCAACCACACCTGTTCCAAAACCCCGCCCTCCAAATAATAGCAGCCAACCCGATTTTAGCAAACTCGGCTACGGATAATGATTGACAGGTATCGAACTTTTCTGATTGGTTAAAAAACAAAACAAAAAAGCTTGTCTCAATAGGGCTGTCACAATGACATGAGGACATATTTGTAATATCTTTTAGGTAATAGAAACGCTTTATACTCGATAGATAAAGATAAACACGGCATTTCTGTCCACCAAACCTTTTAACTTTTATACAAAAATGCAAAGAGAATGAACACATTTGGCGTGAGTTCAGTGCTTTTTGGAACAACAATCCGTATGAACAGTGAAGTTTAACAGGCGTATATGTGAGAGATTGTGTGTGTACGGCGCCCGCGGTGGATCAAACTTCATGTTCAAACAAAAGCGCGAAACGCCTTCCCCTCTGCCGTCAGTCCGAGCGGACCGCAGCTCCGCGCGCACACACACACACACATATAGGCTACACGCACGCACTGAGCGAAGGGGACGCGCGTGTGAGAGCAAGAGCCTGTGAATAATCCTCATTCCTTCTGCGACCCGTTCGGCTCTTGGATGATCCATAATAACCTCTCATAATAATATATAATAATCAATAATCATCCGGATCAACATGTCCCGCAGAAAGCAGAGCAACCCCCGGCAAATCAAACGTAAGTTACTCGGTTTGTTATTATTACTGTTATTTGTTTCAAAGCCAGGAGGAGTAAAGTTGGATGAAAGGGAGACAGATATCGATCAGTTTATGACAACTGATAGTAGCAGCAGGTGAAAATACCCTTCTTTAAATTTTCTTTGTTGTTTTTGTGTTCAGTGAGGCTTATTTTTCGCAATCAAAGTAAGATTTTATAGACTTTGCACATTCGTGAATATTCTTGAGATGTGTAATATTAATGCATGTGCTTATTTAATGCTGAAAGTTTCATGTGACAACCACAGGGACTGAATAAAGTAGTTGTTTTAGATTTGAAGATGAGTCTGTTGACAGTCAGTCCATCTTTCAGTTTTTTTTTATTTTATTATTTATTTGTTGAGATGCTTTTCATAACGATGCCATCTTAAGACTTGCTTATGTTTTCATTTATGCATATTCTAGTTTTATTAGACCTTATCAGGCAGAATTGTGTTTTTCTAGAAGAGTATTTATAATAGTTATGCATGTGTTTGTTTAGTGCTGAAAGTTTCATAGAATCTCATGCACTGATTTTAGTTTGAGCTGGTTTTATATTTTGAAGATGATTCTTTAAGAAGGTGTAAAGAGTCGGTTCATCTTTCAGTCTTTTTGTATTTAGGCATGTTTTCCAAGATTAACAGGCGATTTCTATGTCATGTTTTTTTTATTATTTGACATTATTCTAGTTTTATAGTGGCTCGGCAAGCGTAAGAAAATGCTGATTGTTGAGTTGAGATATTCAGTTTTTAGTTCACCGTAGTTTTAAAACATTTCCCGCTTCTCTTGTAAAGCTCTCGAGTGTCTGTTTGATGGAGTCAGATGTGGATATCATAAAATAAATATCACGCAGACATTCTACCTGAGATGAGCTGATACAGATTTTTTTTATATATATATATATATATATATATATATATATATATATATATATATATATATATATATATATATAATGTAATTAGAAAAAAGTGTGAAATGAAAAACAATTTAGTTGTTGCATTTTTTAAATGCGTCCTTCCAAAAAGTATTTCCGTAGTCTAAAATAACTTTCATATTTAATAAATATGACACATCTCAGCCTCGAATAATCTGCAGAGCTCCACAGAGTTAAATAAATAATGTGTTTCATAAAATATACACCATCAGTAGCTTGAGCATTTCCATTTTTTAGGCCTATTTTTGGACTGATATAGTGCCTGAATATTTTCAGCACTTCAGGAAGTGTAAAAATCACACAATAAAATTATAGCTCTGTCTTTTATACTATTATTAAATGGGTTGGCTATTGTTGCATTCATCTTTTGTGAGAGAAAGAGTCGAAGTGCGATTGCTGGTCAGGGCCTTTAGCAGCAGCCTGTGTGTGTGTGTGTGTGTGTGTGTGTGGACCGCAGGGAGGAAGAATGAAGGATCTTCTTTCCCTGTTGTGAAATGTTTTTTTTTCTCAGGAACAGGTTAAACTGAGCCAAGGGGATGAGAACAAGTGAGATAAACTAGTTGCACAATTCTAACAGCCATATCTTTTTATCGCTGCTCGATATTTGAATGTGTGTCGTCATGCAGAGTGTGTATTAAGAAAATGCTTCTGTTCGAGCGTGTGTATGCATGAGATGCTGCGTGCTATTTTGAGCTCATGTATTTTAATGTAACTTTTTCAAATATATTCCTTTGAAAATGCCTCATTTTGATCATCCAGGGGACACATTAAGACGTATTGCAGTGAGAGTGTGAGAGCAAATATTGTTTGACTGTACCAGTGTGCAGTACAGTAAATACAAATGCGATTGAAGGCTTTCAGTCGGTGCAAAGCAATCTTTGCTTATTTTGTTTGATGTGGTACTTTCTGTTATCTCATTCGACAGCTTTTGGATGGCAGAAATGAGCCCGAGTCTTTAAACTGTTGACCGAGCATGCAAATCGATCTTCCTTCTGATATGTCCAGGAACTGAGGTCTGAGTTATCAAACAGCTCTCACAGCTCCGTTACTAGAGCGTTCGTAATATCAGGGTATTGTCTCTGGCTCCGAAAGGTCACGCAGAGCCCATAGTTCCGGCACTTCAGGAAGAGGAAGAGCGAGGAAGAGGCCGTCTGATCCAGTGCACGGAGAGACCGAGTCATTCTAAAGGACAAAAAGGTTGTTGGGCACCGTACGCCCCCCCTCCATCGCCACCGCCATACGTTGGACGGTTATCTAAAATTGTGATTTATGCAGTATTTTAATATTTTGCTTATTCTCTCCCCTTGGGTGCTCTCTGAGCAATGATAAAAAGGCCGTGCTGAAAAAGCACCATTAATTTGCACCGATGCCTGTGAGATAGGGCCAGATAATGGGAAAGATAAGGTGGGCAGATATACCATCAGAGCCGCGATTATTACCATTAAAATTCCAACCCAGCAATCTGCAGCCGGCTGATAATTCCCTCTCCGTTTCCACCACTTTGGATGATAAGGCAAAAAATAGTCATCCACTGCTCCTTGATTAGGCTGCCTGGATATCCCGATAATACTGTGATAAATTATGTATTTCTCCTCCTTGTTTTTTCGGCCCTGAAACGTTACATCTGATTCCATTTTTTATTAATATTTATTTTGCGTTAGTTTTCGTCCCCGCCCCCACCGGCAGAGCGAAGACCCCTCTCGCCCTCTCCTCTTTCACTTCTTCTCGTCGTAATAAGAGTTTGATAGAGAGGTGATGGAGGGTGAGATGTTTTGTATGGGAGCTCATATTAGCGTTATCAGCTCATCTCCACGAGCGGCTGCTCGCCGCTGTTGTTTTTAGCCCTTATCACCTCATGCCAATATGCCAATAAATTGGCCCGATTGTTAACCGGGCTGAGCCGGGGCCAGCGACAATTTATGACAGGAAGAGATGAAAATATCGCCGATGCGTTAGGGATGGAGCACGATCAGCTTCGCAGGAGAGTGTGATGTCTCCGTCTGTGCTGAGGAATGCCTGTTGGTGCTTTAATAGGCAGGGCAGATACACAGGTTGGCGAATGGAAAGCGTGCCCCGTGGTGTAATTTGTCTCTAAAATAGCCATTTGCACATGTGAGGTTGGAGAGCAGGCGGGGTGATAGGTAAAGCCTCTCTCCATCTGTTTACGCTCTCTGCAGCTCTAAACATCACTTTGCTTCACGAGGTGCTACGGTTTCTCCTTCAGCTGTTTCCAAAGCAAGTGAGCTGCCTTGTTGTGTGCTGCCTACATGGGTGTCATGATTTAAACATTTACGTTTTATTGCATTTAAGGTGTGCTTTTTATCAGTTCATGCATTCTTTGGGAATTGAACCCATGACCTTGTATAGACTTTGAGATCCAGTCAGCCTATTTGGTGTTTTTGATGCTGCACTTCATTACACACCGCTCTGTTTGTTGTAACAGTTTTAAAAGTTCTATTTTTAGGTTGATTTTGTCACAGTGGTCTAACAGCGATTGTCAGTGTCAAAATGATGGATTTGGCCAATCAAATCAAAGAAGGCGGGCTTTACTGCTCGCATGAATTTCACTGTCACAATTATAACAGTGAAAGAGTGAAAGGTAAGATGTATGAAAGACTTTTAATATTTGACATTTTGATTCATGTAATTCATAACTGAATATAACTAGAAACATTACACTTCCCTGTATTCAGTAAATTTATCCCTTAAAACTCATCTTTGATCACCAAAATGACATATTCAAATGTTTTCTTGAAAAAAAAAAAATCTTCATGCCTGAAAATAGCTTGAATGTAACTCCCTTGCCTCATTTAGTATACACAGTTCTATGACTATGCAAATTAGCCCCGCCTCCACTCACTCGCAGCAGCTCAGAGATCCACTCGTTGACGGTCACATGTTGATGTGACGTCAGAAACGCCAGCAGCTTCAAACCGTGTTTTTGAGACGGTCTGTGCTTCACTGCAGTTTTAAGGAGAAAATACTCAGCAATGGTGTTGACTTATGAATTTGCACATGGTTTGTCTTAAAGCATATTAAAAACACATGTATAAACAACATTAAAAACTTGATTTTCACCACAGGGGGTTTTCAGTAATATTAGACAGGCCTATGATACTCTAACCCAAAATTAATTTGCAAATAGCTCAAATCGAATACTTCATATCATACAATACATTTTGTTTTTTTACTGGTCCTCTTTTTCTTTATTCCATTAAATATAATTAAGTCCTATAATTATGTAATACCTTTAAGTAAAAAGGATCATTATCCTTTTAGTTTTCCCCAATATCCCCCCCCCCCATGAAAATTAATAGAATGGAAGTCATTTTTATCTCAATTTATGTTGCATATAGCACTTAATTCAGTAGAGTTTGGCATTAGCAGGTTTTTGTTTGCTTACAGTAGTACATATTTAATTAGATAAGACTTTTAGTATTTACTAATCAACGTAATGTTTTTCATTGAGCTTGTCGCAGTGCCTTCTAGGATTGTCCCTAATGAGGGATCCAAGGGACGATCACGCTGACAGCGGATTGAAGCGACCTAAAGTCACTCGTTTCCAACAACCGTTGGCGATTTCACTTTATTCAAATGAGCTGCAATGCCTTAAAATGCTGTTTAAGCAGGTTGTTCTTCAAATTTTGGAGCAGAACTAATTCTAATCAACTAATTCAACAGCATGGTCAGGAGCGAACCTCTTCGAACCTTTCTGAACCTCTTCCAAACCAATTCGCTCTGTTTCTCAGTTTTCAGCTGACAAAGGAAACACGTCTGACTGAAATAGCTACTTTTAAGTGTCTCTTCGAGATCCAGTGCCAGTCCGAATGATTATTACGCTCACTCTGAAGTATAGTGAGGATTTGCCAGCTTTCTGTGCTGGAAAATGATAGTCAGAGATCCCGGGTGGAGGTTTTGCTGTTGCTATGTGTGAATGTATGTGTGTAATCGACTGTCGGTATGACTTCATAATGAGTGTGTGATTATCATCTCGGCTCCGCCCAGATGGTGATGTCATGCGAGAGCTCCATCAGGCCTATCAGGTGACGCGTCTATCTCTGGATGGGGTTTATCACAGACTCAACTTATAATGGTGCAGTGAGAGTGTTTGCTGACTTGGCTGCCAACATGTCAGTGTGTGTGTGCATGGAAATGTTTATGTTGGAGATGAAACGGATGGTGTGTGTGGTTCGAATTCTGTGGTTTACCAGTCAGTCGGTTTAGTATATTCCGTTCTATTTTTATGCCTTTTTGTTTTATCAAATTATTGAATGTATATGGGGCTTATATCTTTGTGTCTGCGGTCTGCTCGACACGTTTCATCATCAGGGAAATTCTGACGCCGCGAGACTGTGTGTGAATTGTGTTCTAGTGGACTGCCTTCCAAACCAGCTCAAGCATTCGTTGGTTTTGGAGGAGAATGTCATTGTGGTAATAATGAATCTCCTCTGAGATGACTTTCTCATACTTCAGACTTTGTTTGTTAGATTCCACTGATGAAAGTGTGTAGTTTTTTTGTGTTCCTCATAGATTTGTCTCATGATGAATGGCTGTTGGATGCCAACTTTCCTCTTCGACATCTGTTGGCTGCCAATAACAGCTTGCGTTGTTTTGCCTTGTCTAAGCTGAAGGAGCCGTTTGACTCCACAAACTTATAGAAAGCAAATGCTCTGATGTTCAGACAATATTTCTGATCCTCGGTCGTTCTATTGAAATTGCGTGGTTGCGTTCAAAATACTTGCGTGCATTCCTGGCTCTACCAAACCTCAAACCTCAAAACCTCGACCTGGATGTGTTATACGCAAAACGAGCTATGAATGTTGAGTTAGCTAGTAGCTGATCTGAAACTTTGCATAAAAAATGCACACATTTCAAAATAGAAATACAATGTTACTTTAAAAAATTTAAACATGAATGCAAGAGTGATTTTTTTTTTTTTTTTTTTTTTTTTTTAGGGGTAAAGCCTTGAATATCTTTTTTTATTGTTATGTACTATGATATTTTTTATTGTTATATACTATTATTTTTTGTGTTTTTTTGACTGTTTTGTGGTTTTAAACTAGATGTTCATAAAAAAACAAAACATGAATAATAATAATAATAATAATATATAAAAAAAACAGGGAAGCTCTTTTAATGAAAATTACCAGAAAAACCTGGATGTATTTCTGGACATAGAGCATTCTATGGAGAAAAAAAAGCATTTGTTTACCTTAAAGCTGCTGTCCGTAACTTTTTTTTTTTTTTGGGTTAAAAATGATCTAAAATTTTTTGAGTACATAACCAGCCATTGTTCAGTGTCCTTACCTTAGCCCGATTCAAGTTTCTTAATTTGAGTGGTACTGGTAGGTTTCTGCATTAAATACGAGTTTGCCTTTGTATTATTATGTCATTAATTAGGAGTCCTGGTCGCTGCAGGTGGTGGTAATTGGTAGCCTTTTTTTTACAGTAGCTAAACGTTTAAAACGGAAGCAGATATTGTTTTTTTCTATTGGACAGGTAAGACATTTTAATGGTTCATTGGGTAGATAATGCTAATTAAATAATGCTAATACACACTAAATACACGTAGTCATGCAATGTTATTAACAACAATTTGAGAAGTATAACATAATAATTTTCATGGTTTGACGTGATATGAGCTAACTTTGCGATCGTTAGATTTAATCACCATGGGCAGATTTATTGTAAACTCTTTCTTTTTTTTTCCGGTTGGTCAGAACAAAAGTGGGAGATGTTACTCATGTTTTTTGTTCAGATGACATTTTCCGGTGAAACTTATTATTTTAGACATCCTTCCCAGACGTAGTATCTAATTAACGATGTACAGTGAATATCCACACTGGTGTGGTGACTCACAGCATACACATTCTCTTCAAAACATCATTGTAACATTAGAAAGTTGATAACTCCGTAAATAACTGCAATTGCAGGTTTCAAACTGTCGAGAATGAGGCAAAACTTATGGACTGCAGCTTTAAAGAGAAAACTGGTTGTAAAAGAGCTGTTAACGTTTAATGTAGCGCCTCCTTTGCATCAGTGTTGAAAATGCAACACATCATGGTTTGTTTTATGAATTACTATCTGAACAATTCCCAAATGCAACAGTGCATGTAATCAAGCATGCTCAGCTAGAAGCTTTTCACAGCTTTGTGTTTATGTGCAGTATACATGGAGTATGCTTCAGGTCTTGTTATTGTCGCTGGTTGTCTGAGAATCTGACCATCTGCATTTCCTGGGAGGGAAATACAGATGTGTGTAAAGACTTCGCACATCCATCATTCGAGAGGAGGAATGCTGTCATTTCTGATTCTCTGAACGTTCCCCTTTTCTCTTTTGCTGTCAGTTTGTCTGTTTCTCTCACAGTGTTGGAAAACAGTCTATGATGCATCAGGGTTGGCGGTTTCAAAAGGTGGAGGTCATTTCCTGCCAAAGTTTCCTCTTTATCTTCCTTTTTCCTGAATTCCTTACTGATGTTTCCAGAGCTGACAGTTTGCCTTCCTCGGCTGTGATATTTGCACAGAAAGAAACGCTGTAAACAATATCTTCATCTCAAGAGAGCAACTCATCAGTTTACGGTTGTCACTTCAGATTCACATTAGTTTTAACCCTGAATAACGGAGTCTCACAAACCTGTTAGTTGTTAATCATTCAGTTTTTTTTTTCCTTTCAAATGGTGAAAGGAATAGTTTACGCAAAAATGAAGACTATCCCTTATGTTGTTCAAAACCTAAAAAAATACAGTATATACAATGTATGTAAATCTAAATAAATATTTTATACAGTATCATCCAAAAGTTTGGGCGTTTTTCAAGAAATATACATTTAAAATACTTTTAATTAGCAAGGATGCATTAAATTGATCAAAAGCGACAGTAAAGACAATATAATGTTACAAAAGATTTCTATTTCAAATAAATGCTGTTCTTTTAACTTTCTATTCATCAATCATTCAATTCATCCAATTATTTCACTATTTCCAAAAAAGAAAATTTAAGCAGCACAAATGTTTTCAACATTGCTAATAATAAAAAATGTTTATTGAGCAGCAAAATTATCATATTAGAATGATTTCTGAAGGATCATGTGACACTAAAGACTGGAGTAATGATGCTGGAAATTCAGCTTTGATCACAGGAATAAATTATATTTTATAATATATTACAATAGAAATGGTTATTTTAAATTGTAATAATATTTTACAATATTACTGTTGTATTGCATTTTGATCAAATAAATGCAGCCTTGGTGAGCGTAAGAAACTTCTTTCAAAAACATTTAAAAATCGTGCTCAAGTTTTGAACGGTATTATTTAAAGTCTGAATGACTCATGTGAGTTATTTCAACTACTTTTATGGTTGGTTTCTTCTTTTCTGGTTACCATGAGGGTGAGTAAATGATTTTTGGATGAACTGTCCCTTTAAGCCAACTTTTTCCTTTCACTCTGTCTTGAAGGACCTAACAAGATCAAATCGCAGAAATTGTACTTGACTAATCTATGTCGTCTGTTGTTTAGTTTATTTAGCTGTGATATCAGTGATCAGTCTATTGAGCTCCAGGTAACAATTGACTTTCAGCCTTAGAGTTAATAGCCTTGTGTCTTGCTTGTACAGATCGATATTCGTATTAATTAATCAGCGCTATCGGCCATGCGATCTGGTTCTATTTGTTGTTACATCAGCGCAATATCAATAGGGAAAGTGTACTCCCTGATCGCCATGGCAACTTCTTCGCTCAGGTCAAAGAAAGTTTATCTTATCTTGCTGCTGAGAGTGGCAAACTGCTTAGAAATCTAGTTTAGACTCTCAGATCATCGATTGGGCCCTTTCTGTCTCTCCCTCTGTCTCTCTCTCTGGCCTCATTTTGATCAATTCAGAAATGGAAGGTTGGAACATCAGTATTTAAAGTCTGATACTGCATGCCCTCAGGAAGGAAAAATCACAAATGAGATCTCTTTTACATCTCAATTGTTTCTCCAAGGCACCAATGAGATAAAATAAGAGTTTTTTTCTCTTTAGAAAAAGTAATCTAACATTTGTCATCCAGAGTTTCAGAAGAGATCTCAAACTGTTTTCAGATTAGTTAAAATGCCAAAGTTTGTGATTAAAAGTTAGAGATCTCAGTATGAACTCAAACATTGAAATCAGTATCAGATGATCTGACATATGCTATCAATCTTCAACAATTGTCTCAATTTGTGTCTTTATTTTATTTTTAATTTAAAGTACCCCTATTGTTTTTATTATTATTACCTTTCATGCAGTGTGTAATATAGCTGTTTATGAATGTAAAAGTTTTAAATATCAAAGTGCACGACATATAAAGTCTTCTAAAAGAAGGAATCAATTCTGAACTGCTGAAACGAGACATCAGTAATTCCAATTTCGCTTCCTTATTCCAATGTAACAAATTTGCATAATGCCAGCCTATTGGTTTCATTGGCTGCCCGTGAACGGCGTCTACTTTGACCCGCCCTCAAACACTGTAGTTGTAGCTGAGCCCTGGAAGAGTTTGGTTCATGTCATCAACACGTCGAGAAGACACTGTTTTCTTATGCGAATCCACTTTGAATGCACTCCAAAAGGTTGAGGATTCGCACTGGAATTGAAACATGAAAATACGACACCATCACTGTTCGTATCGCTGTGAATCAAGTGCTGAGGACGCCTCTGGAGCTGAAATTCAGATATGGCAACGGGCATGTCATTGCCAGACTGAGCCATCTGACCAATCAGAGCAGAGTAGGCTCATGGAAAGGCGGGGTTTAGAGTGGCTGAATCTTTGCATGAACCATTTTCAGGCTCTTTGAGAATCTGCAATGTGTATTATGAGAAAATAACTTTTAACCTTTTGATGCATATAAATCTGTTGTAGCAGATATATACTATACAACAAATAGTGCATGAATACGCAAATTGGGACGCACAGGTTGTTAAAGGGTCAGTTCGCACCAAAAATGAAAATTCTGTCATTTATCACTTTATTTATCATTAACAAACACACAAAATGACGACTTTTCAATGATATCTGGTGAAGACCGACTTCAAAACACTGCTTCGAAGCTTTGAATCTTTTGATTTGAATCAGTGGTTCGGATCATGTATCAAACTGCCAAAGTCATGTGAAGTGTTGAAATTACTAATCACTTATGACGTAACAAAGCCTCATATATTGAAATCACGTGACTTTGGCACTCTGAACCACTGATTTGAAACAAAAGATTTGTAAAGCTTCAAAGCAGTGTTTTGAAATCGGCCATCACTAGATATTTTTCAAAAGTTATTTTGTTTTTTTGGTGCAGAAAAAGTATTCTCGTCGCTTTATAATATTAAGGTTGAACCACTGTACTCACATGAACTGTTTTAAATATGTTTTAGTAGCTTTCTGGACATCTGAAAGTGTTAATTATCTTGCTGTCAACAGAGGCCTCAGTGAAGCATCGGATTTCATCGAAAATATCTTAATTTGTGTTCTGAAGATGAACGAAGGTCTTATGGGTGTAGAACGACACGAGAGTGAGAAATTAATGACAGAATTTTCATTTTTGCGTAAACAAACCATTTAAGGTAGTAGCGTAGCTGCTTTAAGTTAGTTACTCCCCAACATTAGTGCAGCCCATCTGCGTTGTGCAACAACTTCCCTCTCTGTCTTTCCCACTTATTCTCCCAGAGGTCCCAGTTGTAGCCCCGTTTACGGTTTAGTTCCAGCATGGTTATATACCTCATCAGGCTCAGAATAGCCCCCGGGGATCCCAACACACAGACGCTCACATTTCCCCCCCACTCCTGCCTTGGGGACACAATTGCTTCATTTACCACTCTCTATTTGGCCCCTGCCAAAAGGGGAAACAGCCAGAGAGAGAGTGAAGGGGCAACATCATGAATTCACTCATTTCACTCACACGTCTCCGTCACCTTGGCTCCGAACATCACCGGCGTGGAGATACGGCTCAATTAAGTGCGTTTCACGGGTTAGACCGCCAATCTGCCGGCCAAAATTTTATCAGCGGAAATCTTAGCATGTAATGAATATGGATATTGACTTGTGTTAAGCGTGTTTGTGTGTGTGAGGCACGGAGATGAACACAAACACACACTCCAGTGCTTCTCAGAATGAATGAGACTTCAGCCAGTATCGGTGTTGGACATAGATTCAGGAGCCCAGAGGAAGATTGTTTCTTTCTGAGGCGGTTTCACAAACGGGGCTTAGATTAAGCCAGGATTAGGCCTTAGTTCAATTAGGGCATTTAAGTAGATTTTATGAACATACCTTAGAAAAAAACATTACTGGTGTGCATTTTGAGACAAAACAATGGCACTGACATATTTTAAGATGTGTCAGTGCAAATTGCTTTCAGTTAAAACAGTGAAAACATGCATTTTATTCTGGGACTAGGCTAAAGCCTTGTCTGTGAAACCGGGGGATTGAGTTCACAGTTATGTTTTATTTAAATATGAACTTTAATATTTCTCCTTGATCCTTGAAGTTTCAGATGTTACACCTAGCAATTTTCGGGGGATTTTTATGAGAAAAGTTTGCATTCATATTGAGGAAATCTGAGCACAGTTTGACAAATTAAGACAAATTAAACTTTTGTTCTCCGTTTTACAACCTTCCAGTTCTGCCTTGATTGGAAAATCTGAACTGTAGATGAGAAACATAAAAAAAAAAAATTCAGAAGAAATTTACATTTGCATATAATTTTCATTCTGTCATTCTCTTCAGTCTTAGAGAGTTATTTGAGTTATTAAAGAGATCTAATTTTTGTGATTTTTCTTGCACGCAAATTCACTTCTTGAGCTCATGATGATGATTACTTATTACTTATGATGTTACTTATTTTTCGCTCATTTTAAGAAACTTTACAGGGAATATTTCTCATACACACTGACCTTAAGCTGGTGACAGAAATATTGAAGTGTGAGTTTCTGGCAGGAATTAGTGCAGCTCATGTGTATCTGATGGAGGGGTTTGGGCATTTCTCTGGCATTTCTTGGAAAACATCATTAAGGAAAAGGTGCTGGGGAGGATTAAACATCAGGCCTTTCACTTCAATTTGTACATCAGTATTTCCTCAAGCCTGTAATATAAAGCGGACATCATGTTTCAGACTGGCTGGAAAATCACTGGAGACAAAGCTCTGGGAAATAAACAGATCAACAATTTATGTCAGATGTGTAAGAAATAAGAAGTAAACCTCCAGAGCATGTTAAGGCTTTAAGGGCAAAGCTGTGCATTGATTTGACAGGACCGCATGTCTGAGGTTTGTCATGATGATATGGACTTTCTGTAAAACCCTGTTTTATCCTCTGATTCGGGCATATCTGCCCTTCTGCGTTCATATGTTACAGCAGACACAGAAAGCATGACCCTGGATTTGGCTCTAATGGTATGGTTCATGCAAAAATGAAAATTCTGTTCTGTTTAATCACTCTCATGTTTACTTCTGTTCTGTTTACTCGTGCTAAACATGTATGAGTTTCTTTCTTTTGTGAAAATAGAAGAAAACAATGAAAGAAGATGAAAATGGTCTATAAAACTCAGATTAGATGGATGGATAGATGGATAGATGGATGGATAGATAGATAGATAGATAGATAGATAGATAGATAGATAGATAGATAGATAGATAGACGGATGGATGGATGGATAGATAGATGGATGGGCGGATGGATGGATGGATGGACGGATGGATGGATGGATGGATGGATGGATGGATGGATAGATAGATAGATAGATAGATAGATAGATAGATAGATAGATAGATAGATAGATGGATGGACGGATGGACGGATGGATGGATGGACGGATGGATGGATGGATGGATGGATGGATGGATGGATAGACGGATGGATGGATGGATGGATAGATAGACGGATGGATGGATGGATAGACGGACAGACGGACAGACAGTCAGACGGATAGACGGACGGACAGACAGACAGACGGATAGACGGACAGACAGACAGATAGACGGATAGACAGACAGACAGACAGACAGACAGACAGATATTTTAAGATATATATATATATGAAATATATAAACAATGGGGGGTGGACGTGTGTTCCTTTAGGGATGTCCGGGGGTCTGAAGACATTTGTGTGTATATGAGTGTGTATTTGTGTGTAGGTGTGTGTTTGGATTTGCAGAGGCACACATTTGACCATCAACTTTCTTAAGCCACTGAAACAGGATAACACATGGGTCAAATGATAAGAGAGGCAAAAAATATGAAAGTGCTGATTGATTGATGTCTGGCTCTGCGTTTGACAGCGAGTTTCGGATCAGCGTGTTTGATTCCCTCTCTCAGATTGAAGCTCGGCAAATGTGAAGGACAAAAAGGTCACAGATATTCGTCTCCTTCTCTCTCATCCTCCACTGGTCTCATGAAACTAGTTATAGCACAGTGGTCAAGTGGGACAGCTTTTGCTGATGACATGATTTACATTTTTTTTTTTTTTTTACATGAGTTTTTTAATTGTCTTTGCGGCTCTGCTACTTTAAATCTTAAGTTTGATTACTTTAAATATGTAAAACATGTACATTGTTTCTTAGATTTAGAAATAAACTTGTAAATGTAGAGGACCTCTTGTCTGCGCCCTTCATACTAAAGGAACTGTCGATGTTGTGTATCATGTATGATGCATGTGACGTCATAATGAAAACTACATGGGGTAAAGAAAGAAAAAGCAGTTCATTGGCAACCTGTCTGGTGTCTGATATGATTTAGATGGTTTAAGAAAAGACATAAAAATAAAAGGAGTCTTTAATTAACCAGCTATGTCTGTAAAGACGGCTCATGAGATTATTTTTCCTTTTTTATTGTTCTCGTCAACCTACTTGACATCTTTCACATCACTGAACTGTGTAAAAACATTCTAGCTTCAACATCACTCCCCGTTCAAAACCCTTAAAATAAAAGGCGTTCATTCTATCTTATTAATGTAACTAACACATTAAAGGGATAGTTCACCTAAAAATAAAAATTCTGTCATTTACTCACCCTCACGTTGTTCCAAACCTGTATGAATTTCTTTCTTCTGCTAACAAAAGAAGATATTTTGAAGAAAAGAAAGGGGTAACCGAACAATTGATGGACCCCACTGACTTCTATAGTATGGGAAGTCAATGGGGTCCATCAACAGTGTGGTTACCAACATTTTTCTGAAGAATGTCTTTTGTGTTCAGCAGAAGAAAGAAATTCGTGCTGGTTTGGATCAACTTGATGGTGATTAAATGATGACAGAATTTTATTTTTTGGGTAAACTATCCCTTTAACTAAACATTAGATTATTAGTATTTGGGGAATCAGAATCAAAACCATTACAGAAAACTTTCTCTCCTCAGAAACCTTTAGTGAAAGGGGGAAAAAAAAATCATGTGTCAGTGAAGAGAAACTGAGAATCCATTGAGAATCAAACTGAACGATTGCACTTCACAGAGAGGACAGAAACACAGTCTGTTCGTGATTCTGGAGGGTTTGTAAGTGCAGTAATGTGTGAATGTAATTCATGATCAATTGTTTGAAAGAGCTGAAATCAAGGACGTGTGCTGCCTGGCTCATAGACGGTTTAATCATAATGATCTCCATGTCCATTCATTTCTCAAGCTTTCCTGAAGATTAGCTCCTTGTGGTGGTCAGAAATGTACATTTGAAAGGACTTGAATGTGGTAAAATGACTTTCATCACATTATCTCTTGTTAGATAGCAGCTCCAATAAAGATTGTGCATGTCTATCTGTGTTTTAAAAGAGGTTTTTTTTTTACCTATACCTCTCTTTGTTTCTCCCTCTCTCTGTTACTTTCTTCTTCATGGCAGTTTAAAAGATCTAGAAACAGGGGAATTTTGTATTTGAGGCACTTTTTAAAGACTCTTTCATACTTAAGTTAACTATAATGAAACAACCTGACTTTTACAAAGGCAAACGCCGGCATGATGAGCTGATTTAAGGTTGATGGTGGTCAAAATTCTCCATTGATGGCCATTTACGTGTAACCATGTATTGTTAAAACATTTTTAGAAAATATTATGTATTATATACATTTCGGCTGATATTGGTAACCTGAATATTCTATCAATATAAAATTCATATAGATTTTTAAGCAAATAAAACCTTTCTTTTATAAAAGTAAATAACAAAGAATTAAGAGAATGCATTAATTTTTTTTGTGTGTGTGTTTTCAATATGTAGTCCAACTAGAAGTATTGTAGACATTTATTATTTATTAGCTTCTATATATTACTTTTATTGACCGATATGACTGCTGATATATCTCCCTAATAATGTTATATAATAATCTGGATTGACCAATGACTGTCATGAATGGGAATGTTGACTGATAGCTTGGTTGATAGACATCCTAGTTGTGGACTTGAAAACTTGCAGCGGGAACATACACAGTCCTACAGCTATCCCGATCTGTGACGTCAAAAGCAGCAGACTGAGAAAACCAGTCCATATGCTTCTGCGTTTAAATGGCAGTGTAGTGTGACCAGGCCTTTAGCTTGGAAACGTGCCGATCCGGATCTGAGGTGTGAACGGGTCACCGGCCGTGTGGTCACAGTGAATCGGCCGAAGCGTGATTGCATGCGTCTCTGGTGTTCAGGCGTGTGTGGGTCCATGTGGTTCCCTGTGGACTCTTTGTTCAGCACCTATCGGCATATCAGCAGAGAGTCCTTCAGCCCGGGCCTCTAATGCACCATGTATGGCTTTGTAGAAGCAGCCAGGATTGTGGGCAGTGCTGGGCAGCAGGATAGCTGCAGGCCTTCTCTGCAGTCAGTGGATTAGAGGTGGCCTGCTTTCTCACACACACACACACACACCGGTGTGAAATCGGGCTCTGCTCTCCTCTCCTCAAATGTTAAAGCCTCTTCCCGACCATCTGTAAAATCCTCCAACTCTGTCTAAGTTGAGTTCAGAGTCCAATCTCCACTGCCAAAGCCAGAGAGAGAGAGAGAGAGATAGTTGAGTGACATCGAATTGAAGGAAAAAGAAAGAGTGATTGAGGTTATGTGTGAAATGGCATACTAGCACTTACTAGACACAGAAGTACCCTTAATTTGCCAGTGTGATGATACCACTGTTTCTACAGTATCTGTACGGTAAAGTACGGATTTTATTCCTGTTTACTTAATGGAGAAATAATTAAAGGCCACATGACAATGTTGTAATTTAGTTTGTTAGTATTTATAGTTTAATGTTTTACCTATATTTATATAAATATACATAAATATGAATATTTGTATATTGATTTACATAAACATTTACATTTTTTAACGTCGTTAATGAGTGTTTTATAACTTGTAGAAATGTAATGTCAATCCTGTTGACATAAAATTTTAAAAAATATTTTTACATTCAGTAGTATGTTGCATTTTTGTCATGTGATAGCAAAACGTTTCATTTTAATTAGTGCTGTTAAATCGATTAACCGCATCTAACGTAAACATTTGTTTACATAATGTGTGTGTGAGTGTGTGTGTGTGTATCTCAATTTATTGGTCAAATATCTTTTCTCTATCTGAATTTGAAGAACTTTTCATCTGACCCTCTAGTGTGAACCCCATAATATTTTGCTACAGTGTGAATTTTTGTGGTGTTTATTTTTGTGTAATTACAAACTATATTTAAGAATACTGGTTATATGAAAAGTAAATGGTTCATTGTATTTGCTGTGCAGTCATACAGTTTACAGAATGAATTTTTCTTTTCTCCTTATGTACATGCAGATTTTTTATAATGTTGTTCATAGTTGTTACATATCATGATCGCCTCAAAATCTAGATCTGTGCTTGGAGACGAGTAGCTAAGTCTGCCTTTTCAGACTCTCGCATCCATTTCACAGCGCTTTGGCAGTCAGATTTCTTCTGTGGTTAAGCTGGGTGCATTTTTTCCATATTTTGACATTTGTAAGTCAATGGTAACACTTCTCAACGTCAGCTCTCTCTACAGCTGTGTCGAGAAGTGGAATAAAAGAGTCTATCATAATCAGGACGCAAATTATGTCCTCTGTTTTTTTTTTTTTTTTTTTGGTCTGTGGCTTTGGAGATGCATGTCTAATCTCTGGTGATTGTGTGGCATTTTGGAGGGGGGCTGGGGGGGTCGAGGGGGAACATTGGCCTTCGTCTCGGCCAGCACATCAGCTTTCCATCCTCGATGTGAATCACGCTGTCGCCGGACTCATCAGAGATGGAACGTTGATTGCTTTTTGACACCCCTCCAGCATGGACACGGTCCTGCATACATCATCCAATTTGAACACACCCAAAGTTTGGTGTATGTGTTACTTCGCCTTTTTCCTCCTTAAAGACTTTGAATCCAAGTGCTTTGACTGTGTGTGAGTGTGTTTTAGACGGTGAGGTTGATATTATTGTGTTGGTTTTTGATTTTTAGAAAATTGCAAGAAATTTTAATGTCACATTTGTCCTTATAAGTGGAAGCAGAATGTGTTTGTCACATTTTATCATTTGTCACATATCTGAGGAAAAATATATCTGTTTTGAATTTAGTGGCACATAGAGCTGTGTTTATGAGGACCATTTTTGAATCACATATGAAACCAGTTATGTAATGCATGCCACTCTCTTCACTGAAAGTGTTGACTTTTTGCAGCTTTATTAGGCGAATGTAACATTTCCAAAGGTTTTATTTGTAAAAATGGTATTTTATTTCATTTCATTACACAATTCAAGACTAAAGGGGTTTTTAAAGGCACAATATGTAAGATTTTTTGGATTAAAAAAACTCCACTTGAACAATGTTATATATTTTGTTGACTTGTGTACTTGCATTATCCCAAATGTTTCCAAGAATGTTTAAATCCAGAGAAATAAGCAATTTTAACCAGGACACGGATTGTATCGCTTATCAATGACATCATTTCCGCGTAACCCTCAGTTTTATTTCGCAGAAACCATTGAAATACCAAAGACGCTTTAATATATTATGTGTTTTACTAGACAGGTGAGCAACTGTTTGGATACATTCATCGACCAGAAAACTAATCATTGCTATAAAGCTCAACATAATAGTTCTTTTTGTTTAAAGCTTGTTTTCTTGATTTATCATGAATACTATGTTTTACCATCCCTGATATCGACCTAGCTTACTGCAGTGTGCAACAAGTGTCTCATAATAGCCGCCTAGTGAACGCACAGAGTAGCACTAAAACAACTTTCAACACACAAATGTATCTAATATGGTAAAACAGTGCTGTATTACTCCACATACACATGACCGGAAGAAGTGGAAACGTTGCGTGTCGCGCTCAGGTTCGTCATTAGCAATCGTTCCAGCGGCCTCGTTCAGCTCTTACGGCTTTCAGCCAAACCCTGCTTCAAACTACGGTAATGTTAATAAATCGTTAATACATTAGCTTATCCATTAATATGATTTATGCCCAAGCCCTGTCGGATTCTTTTCTACCGGATGTAGACGTGAAGACAACACCTCCCATCATCCGTCATCACCATTCATCCTTTGTTTTAAATAAGCGACCTCTAGTGGCGAAAAACTACACATTGTGCCTTTAACTTGACCTTACAGAAGTATTTTACACAAAAACTGCAGTAGAAATGCAAAACCCTTTTTTTAAATCTCTAAATAAAAACATGCAATATATAAGGTCATGTGACAAACAATGTAGCATATACTTTTTGAAGTATTTATAATTGCATGCAAACTGTCCTACTAGGTTGTCATTCTGAACACAGCCTAAGTTTGTCAGTTACTGCTGAAAGCATGTATCGTGTCAGATTCGGATAGTATTTTTAAGAGAGTTCAATTAGGAGAGGAGCAGAATTAGGTTAATACCACAGGGCTTAACAACAAACATCTGTTTTATTTTAAGCATTGACCAACGGGACATTGAGCTTTGAATGAATTCGAGAGCTTAATTTGAGTTTCCTCCTACTAATGTCCCCCAGGTATGCAAATGAGCTCTTTGTAATTGGTGGGCGTAACAAAGGGGAGGAGAGTCTCTTAATTAGGCAGCACAAATGAGTGCGTGTTATCCAGCCTGCTTTAATAAAATTACTGCAGACAGGCATGTCACGCCTCGCTCATGCGAAGAATCCGTCAAAAAAGATACAGGTCACATACTTGAGCAGGACATTTTTCTAGTTCGCACACAACTGTGCAGTAATTTTTGCATTCATTCATTTGCTTTTATATTTATATTTTCATTTATTCCGATGCTTTTATTCAAAGCCACTTAGGGATGAGGAATGCTACAACACCAGTGATATTTTCTATTTTTTCAGTGCAAATAACTGAAATTTAACAGAAGCAAAATTGCATATATGTAATGCAATGTTGTCAAAAATATTGATATTTCGATATGTATTGATATTGAAATATCTGGAATTGTTCCATTACTCCTTTTCTGATACACTGATACCAGCTGTACGTTCTCGCTCTATCTTGTCTCCGACAGCGAATCGACACACACCTGCCTCCTCTCACTCACTCGTCTCGTTCGCCCCCGGTTGAATAGCGCTTACATTGCACATAGTCATTCACGCAGATTTTGCGCTCACACCAAAAGCATACACACCGCTGATCTATAGAAGTGGTGCTCTCATAAAGCCGCGAGACAGCTTGCGAGAACCAAATTCAGCTCTTTTTTTCATGGCTTATTGCGCTTAAACGGTCAAATACATACAAAATTATGTCAAAATGTCCGTCTTGCTGAGTATTCAGGTAAATACAGTCAGTTTTGCAATGTAAACATTTGAGAAAACATGTTATGTAACAGTATATTGGATCCATGCGGAAGCTCTTAAAGTGACGGCAGCCTAATAAACCTGCTGTTGCTATCTGTCATCATAAAAGACAAAGAGAAAATCACTCGCTGCTCTTGACTGAATAACTTTTGTAACTTTAATTATTAATCTGTATTTAATTTTTACAATGAAAACTATTCAGTGTTACTTTACATTTGAATACTTTCATTTCTATAGCATTTCTTACCTGAATTCTACTGTTAAACCCACTGGAGAAAACTTAAAGCAAATGTTTATTTAATTTATCTCTTTATTCTATTGTATTTATTTGTGCTATCATCATTTATTTTGTTATGGTTTTATAACTGAATGTTAGGCCTACTAGTCGTGTTTTTTTTTGTAAATGTAGTTTAATTCAATTAAAGCCTCCCTGTGCCGAGTGTAAGTTATTACAGCAAAATTACCCAAATTATCAAAAAAATGTGAGATAATAAAAATATCTGTATGGCAGTGAAAAAGTGTTAGTGAAGGAAACAACAGTAAATGTAAGTTCTAATTAAAAAGTTGAAATTACAGATGTTTTTTAGAAGTTATACACAAGTGAATACAAACCTTAAAGTTATTCAAAGTTTCCTCTCAGGACAGGAGACAGAATGACCATTGATAAACGAATGTTCTGATTTTGCTGAGTTAGCTGGGTCAAGAGATTCTGGAACAACATTCCTGTCAGAAAATTTAATATCATAACTATATCCTTACCCCTAAACCTAACTCTATGAAATGATATGGAAATGATAGGTGAATAACACTGATGTAGAAGCACCAAACCCTAGTTGTAAGCCTAAACTTGACATAAACTGTAAACTTGTGCCTCACATCTGATTGGTTGATTGGAATGTTGTTCCAGGATCAACAAAGATGTTGAACATGTTGTACTTGGTGAAATCAGTTGATAAATCAATCTGGATTAATCCAGTTTGGCCAGCCAGTAGTTGGGAAAACCAGTAGTTGTGGGAAATTAAAGTGTTTCAACACAGAATCCAGACAGATGTTGTAGGTCATCCAGGTATTGTTCATGGATACTAAATATCCTTAGACATTTGACATACTGCTTTTTGCATACTTTGTAGCAGCAGGTCCACATATTCAGATGCGGGACAACAGTTGGTTAAAAGTCATTGCAAAAATGGCTTGGAAAAGTGAATTAGTTCAGAGTTCGTTTTATGCCACTTGGTTTGATGTTTTGTTGTCTAATGCAATGACATTCACAAATTTTAAAGTGTGGCTTAAGTGTCCAAATACTTTTTTGAGGCCGCTGATCTGCACGTCTCGGGTCTGTCACTAAAAGCTTTTGCAGGTTCTTTCAGGAGCACAGGTGCTGTTCTCTGAGCTGAAGCCGTGTTTCTGTAGCTCCACGTGTTAGAAACCAGAAAAAAATAATAACACAAAGTGCAATATCGGCTTCAACAGGAATCATACTGCTGTTTCTCCTCTTAATCTCGACACTGATCTTAATTCCAATAAAACGTTTCCTTTTTTCCAGACCAGGAGGCACTCCAGTCATGTTTCTGTGGTCATACTTTATTGAATATCATTTTAGATAAGAATATAATCCTTTCAGCCAGATGATGTATATTGACCAGCTTTTTTTTTTTATCAATAATAGTGTACAAGGCTAGAGACCTTTAAAGTGGAGCGTGAGTTTGTATCGGTGTGTACTTGTGTGTCATTTCATACTCTTGACTCCTGATCTATTGCAATAAACCCACACGATCTGGTAAGGAGTGTCTTGTATTACCCTGAAGGGGTTTATTTGATGATAATGACCTGCTGACTGCACATTATCCCTCTTTTTATGTGGCTTTTTGCCAAATAAGTCAAATATTATGATGTGAATAGAAAGAGACCACAGATCAACACAAGAGAGAAGTAATGTAGGAAATCCGTTGCCTGGGTCAGCAGTCAATTATACAGATTAACAGTAATTATTCAAAAATATCTGACCGCAAGATTCCAGGGTTTGTCACATTTTCTGTTGTTGATGACTAGGTTAAATGGTTAAATACTTAAGGTGTGGTGTGTTTGTTTATGGTGCTGCTCTAGGTGAGGTCTCGTTTTACAGCATGCGTGTCAAGCAGTGTTTTTTATTTACATCACACAAGCTTTTAAAAGGGTAAATGTGTTATTTCTGTGCCACTAGCAGCACAAAATGAAATTTCAATCTACTGCTTACATGTCAACCTATAGTAAATATTATAATCAAAATCCATTATTTATTGTATATTAAAAAATAAACAATAAATTGTCTGTCTGTCGGTCTAGTCTGTCTATCTGTCTATCCATTTAGTCTGTCTACCTATTTTGTCTGTCTGTCTATCCATCTAGTCTATGTATCTAGTCTGTCTATCTATCTAGTCTGTCTAGTATGTCTATCTATCTAGTCTGTCTATCCATCTAGTCTATCTATCTAGTCTGTCTATCTTGTCCATTTAGTCTGTCTATTTAGTCTGTCTGTCTATCTGTCTAGTCTGTCTATCTATCTAGTCTGTCTATCCATTTAGTCTGTCTACCTATTTTGTCTGTCTGTCTGTCTCTCTATCTAGTCTGTCTATCCATTTAGTCTGTCTATCTATCTAGTCTGTCTACCTATTTTGTCTGTCTGTCTATCCATATAGTCTATGTATCTAGTCTGTCTATCTATCTAGTCTGTCTAGTATGTCTATCTATCTAGTCTGTCTATCCATTTAGTCTGTCTACCTATTTTGTCTGTCTGTCTATCCATCTAGTCTATCTATCTAGTCTGTCTATCTTGTCCATTTAGTCTGTCTATCTAGTCTGTCTATCTGTCTAGTCTGTCTATCTATCTAGTCTGTCTAGTATGTCTATCTATCTAGTCTGTCTATCCATTTAGTCTGTCTACCTATTTTGTCTGTCTGTCTATCCATCTAGTCTATCTATCTAGTCTGTCTATCTTGTCCATTTAGTCTGTCTATCTAGTCTGTCTATCTGTCTAGTCTGTCTATCTATCTAGTCTGTCTATCCATTTAGTCTGTCTACCTATTTTGTCTGTCTGTCTGTCTCTCTATCTAGTCTGTCTATCCATTTAGTCTGTCTATCTATCTAGTCTGTCTGTCCATTTAGTCTCTCTACCTATTTTGTCTGTCTGTCTATCCATCTAGTCTATCTATCTAGTCTGTCTATCTAGTCCATTTAGTCTGTCTATCATCTAGTCTATGTATCTAGTCTGTCTATCCATTTAGTCTGTCTTCCTATTTTGTCTGTCTGTCTGTCTATCCATTTAGTCTATCTATCCATTTAGTCTATCTATCCATCTAGTCTATCTATCTAGTCTAGTCTGTCTATATATCTACATTTACATTTATATTTTACATTTAATCATTTGGCAGATGCTTTTGTCCAAAGCGACTTACAAGTGAGGAAAACAAACAAGCGATTCTTCATGAAGAGGCAAAAAGACACAGGAAGTGCTCGCAACACAAGTTTCAGACATTGTTCAGAGTAACATAAGATAAAGTAGGAAGGGAAAAGGAAAGGATAGAATAATTTATTTTATTTTATTTTTTTTATGAAGGGGTTAAGTGCTATCTAGTCTTTCTAGTCTGTCGTTCGATCTAGTCTAATCTGTCTATTCTGTATACTCTGTTTAGCCAGACAGACTAAATAGTCCATCTAGTATGTCTATCTTTCTAGTCTGTCTATAAATCATAAATATGGTTCATTTTATCATATTAATTTCAAATTTATTTAAAGAAAATAGTATTTATATAATTTATTTTTTAATCAACATATAATATTTTGTAACAATTAATACAAAACTAATATTGTAAAAAATAAATTTTATAAAAATATGATTGCTTGATGTTTCAGTTAACTGTATATAGTAGGCTAAAAATAATATCAGGCTAATGTTTCAGTGTCGGCAGCGCTAGTTAGTCTGTTTCTGAGTTTTTAAACCTTTATGTTCTTTGCAGCGAGTCAGAGATGTAGCAGAGCCGGGCAGGGGTGTCTTTAACAAAGTGCTGTCCTAGTATTAGAGTATGTGGGGGACAGAAAGCTGGTGGAGTGAAAATCATCATTGCTACTATTAATGTGACTGCATAAAATTGAGCATTATTTTGTTGGATGTGACCACAGGACAGGAGCTTGTTTTATTCTTCAGTGCTTTTGTTGACTCATATATAAATATATATATATATATATATATATATATATATATATATATATATATATATATCTCAATTTCTTTGACAATACTGATATGAAATGGAGAGCAAATGGGGTCTGTATTTGAGAGTTTGATTGTGTTGATCAGTTCTTGTGGTTGGCTTGAGATCGATCCAGATTGGAGAAGTTTGTCGTGGCAGATGTCCCTGTGAGAGCCCACACTGAGGTGACATCTCACCCCAAAACTTCACCCAGGAGGAGGTCAGAATGTGTGTTTTCCTCCAATTTACATCAAAATCTGTTCTCCAAACCCTCTTTAGTTCTACTATAACCCTGCTCACACTTTCTCATATCCTCTTATTGTATCTCTCCTGCTCTGTTTTCCTCTTTTATGCCACTATTTGATCCGTGAGACCTGTCTGGTATTAAGGCCATGCAACCTGAAATTCCCAGCATTGGTTTTTAGGCAGTGCATCTTTGCGGATTTTGGGCACAGAGAGCTTTTTCTAATGCCGTTATCCTGTGTTTCGAAGCGCTGCCGTACTCTACCCTCAGACGACTGAGGCTTGTAGACCCGGCATGTTATCAGCACCAGATGAGCGTTGACTTCAGCCTTTTAATGTACGGTAGAAAGAGAGCGAGAAACTAATGAGAGCCATAAAGCACCTACTGGATAAATAATTAGGCTGCTTCACAAAATTCCTGCCTGAAAGGGAAAAAAAAAAAACTTTCTTTTTCTTCTGAAGTCAACAGTGTCAGTGATTTCTGAGGTGTTTTTCTTCTTTCATTGCTACTGTAGAGGATTTTCTTCTATGTATTTTTGTCTAAAGACTCTGAAGGTTGACTGCATTGAATAATGAATGTGTATCACTAACAAAAGCACATTTAATCTGAATATCTACAACCCTGAATAATCACGCAGGGAAATATTTCCCTTTGACAGGCCATTTATGAGCTAATCCTTCAGAAAGATGGTTATTAAACATTTAGATTAAGATGTTTGCAACGTCTGTATATTCTGTTCCAATTGTTTTTGTTCAGATGATAAATATTGCATCTTCATTTCTCAAACTAGATTTGCATGTCCTGAAGTAAATATCTGCACTTGCAAGGGAGTAAATGAATGTTAAAGTTTAGGTAAGTTTAGGTTTTTTAAGCTTTAGTTTAGTGTTGACTCTACGTCATCAAGACAATGGCACAAGAATGTCCTGTGTGCGTGATTTTTCATGCTTTTTTGAGTGTCATGACAACTTATGATAGACAGATATGTCAAGCAGATATTTGGCAGCATTGTTAGCATCAGCCGACAACTGAACTGTGTCCTGTTGGTGATTAATAGAAGTGGTTGTTTCACCTAAATATTAAGTGACAGGAATGATCAATTATCGAAGCAATGATCATGTATTGAGTTTTTACTATCAGTGTGATAGATTTTTAGTAGTATCTTGCTGTTTGTTTCCTTAGATTTTTAGACAATTTTGAAATGTGATTTTTTTTTTAAATAACTATTTTTATAGCTAAGAAGAAAATGGAGCTGCACGCTTAAAATGTCTCTCTGTTATTTCTTCAGAACTACATTATGCAATTTATTTTTTCAGCAAGTCTTCATGACCAATCCGGATGCCTTAAGTTTTGAGTTTAATGATGATAGACTTTTTTAAAAAAGGGTCTCTTTTAGTAACTATGGAAGACGTGGCGAATTAAAAAAAGACATAGATAAATAGATAACGACTAAGTCTAAGGCAGCTCTAATGCTCATTTAGAAAGAAACAGCCAATCATCATTCAGTATGCTAATATTACAGCAGTGTTGGGGAGTAACTAGTCATATGTAACGGACTTGCTTCATTTTATTACAAAATAAATGTAACTGTAAAAAGTTACAGTCACTGAAAAAAGATGTGCAATTAAATTACAGTTACTTATGAAAATGTTACCAATTACAAAGGAGGAAAAAAATTGCAAAATCTAGGATATGTTGAATAATATTAATTTGCTTAACTGATTTCTTTCCCAAATTGCATTGATAGACGAGACGGCAATGTTTCATGAGTTTAGTACACATGCTTATTCAATAACTATTTTATTTCCGATTTGGGTATATTTATATGCTTTATTTTTTTTTAAATGAATAGTTTTTTTCCATTGTTAGATGTTTCCTGTCATAGATATACAACAATTTGAAATACTATGAAACAGTATCATAGCTAATAAACTATTTCTTGTTAGGATTTTAAATCTGTATTTAACCTCAGAATTATCTTTCGATATATTTTAAGAGTCTGACCGTAATCAGTGTCGAGTACCAAGGTTAAGCCAGTCTGGTTTAAATGTTTGAAAATGATTAACAGTTGAAAACATTCATCAGAAATTTAGAAAAGTAATCCAAAAGTAATCAGTTACATTACCTTAAAGTAATTGAAATAGTTACACTACTTATTACAAGTGTCATCTGTAACCTTCCCAACACTGTGTTACAGTGATGTCATTCCTTTTGAATTGTGTTTTAGAATTCTAAAAATGTTTCTTAAATATTATTCCAGAAAGAAATGATCTGCAAAATGTTGTTTGGGGTCTGTACATTAAGCAATTCAAGCTGAATTGGGGAAAAACTATGGAAAAGAACAAGGAATTTCAATGCAGTCCAGCCTTGTAAGCACTCAAATGAGCTTACTGTATACAGTGCTCACAAACACACATACACAAAAAGGGATAAATGGGATTGTTTTATCAGATCATTTTGATCAAAAGACGTCTAACTGTTAACATGCGATCTGTACAGGCTTAATATGTGTCGCGTTCAGACTTTTTTTCACATGTGCCGGGTCCCTCAGGATCGGCTGCTATTGTTGTCATGCTCTACGGAGCGTTCGCATTCCCATTGTTCTAATACTCTTCCGACAGCTTCAGAAGAGGGGGATAGAATGGAGAGAAAGAGTGACATTATCCTCGCCGTCTTTGATGGCGACTTGTTTCGGCACTAGCTAATCTGCTGCTCTAATCTCCCCGGAAGATAGAAATAAACAAGCAGGTCTGTGAACGAGGCTCCGCGCATGGGTGAACCGCAGGAGGATTATGGTAATTTTTAAGGGATAAGTAGAAGTATTTGAAACCTGGCTGTTCTAATAGGGAAGTTGCATTTAGTAGGTGAGAATTGGGCTGTTTTTCTCACGTACTTAAAGCCTAAATGTTTATCATTCTCTTTTTGCAGATTGTCAAATGCTTTTCGATATCCTTTGGCCTCCTTGATGCCAGTTGGCCAGTCGAAGGACAGAGAAACGCGTTCAAGCCTCCAAAATTTGGAAAGTCGGAAATCAATTACGAGTCGCAGCTCAAATGAAAGGCAAGGCACCGTTCGACTTAAAAGTCAGGCTGGCTCGCCTTTAACCGGGTCCATTACAAAGGGAAAGGGAAATCACACCGCATACCTGATCCACCAAAAAAAGCCCTTTTGAAATGTGTTGCTGGGTGGCATCCAGCCTGGCAAACGCGGCGGGCATCGATGGCGCAGCCCCTGGGCGCGAGGATGCTTGGCCCAAGCGCGACGGTCCTGGGCACGTATCAATGGGCACCGGCCCATCCGCTGGGAGCTCCTAAGCCATGCTGTCTGAAGGAGAACCGATGGGCTTGGCAGCACATGTGGGCATGCGGCGCCTGCCTGCGTGGGCACCCGATGTTATCGCCTTGAGCCACCGAACGCGCTGCCCACCTCTCTGAGCCCAGCCCAGCTGACCTCCCTGACTGCGGCTCACACAAAACGCCTTCCTCAGAACTTTCCCAACTAGCTTTGCTTTCGCATGCGTTTATTTCAGTGTACTTTTTTTTTTTCTTTTGGTGCATGAATAAACACCAAATGCAAAACAGTCCAAACGGCCTTTAGATGCAAAACTAAGCGTGTCATGTGTCACGCTAGCTACGCGCTTTCCTCGCATTGGATTCGCTTCGAAGCGACCGTGAATGTTAACTTTAAATGAAAATACATAACCTTTGCTGAGAAGCCAACTGGGTTTTTTTGAACCGCACAAAAACCTGGATGGAGAGCGAGCCGATGAAAGCGTCAGGCGGTGGGTGGGTGAAAGCGCGGCCCCGCGTTCGCTTTAAAAGAAACTCTGGGCGGAGGTGAGGGGCGCGCTCTCTCCGCTCAACTGTCTCTGGAAGACTGCTGCCAGGACATATCTTTTGTCTTCCATTATCTTTATTTTCTTATTATTTAAAATGGCCGGATTTTTTCCTCTCCTTTGCTCCAGCGGTCTTTTTTGATATCCATTTAGATTGGAGCTTCATTAAAAAAGCTCAGACAATAGAGTGACTTCTAATTAAGAGCAGCAGCATCTGGCCTCTGGCACTGTATCCCAGTGTTCCATCTCTTTTGCTGGGGAGAATTCATTTGTTTCTTAATTAAGAAAAACACCAATAGCGTGAAAAATCTGCTTATGTTACCTGAATCCTAATTAGTTAAATAGTGAGTGGAAAAACACATTCCAGTAGCCCTAGAAATGAACTCGGCACTGATAAAAAATGAACTAGCCTCGCATAAATCGAAGCCGGATGGAAAGTGTGCCGTCATTACGGCTAAGACAATATGCAAACTATCTTCAAAGAAATCAAATTGCCGGAATGTTTTCATTTGCATGCATTAACCATTAACATAATGAGGGGAAGTGACACCGGACTCGGATCGCGCGTCTGCTCGGATTGATAACTCCTACGTCTGCAAATAGTCTTTTCCGCCGAGCGCGAGCAGTCAGATCGGCTCTGAACCGCGAGCGTGCGCGTGCAATCAAATAAAGCCGCGCGCCGTCCTCCCTGGGAGGAAAACGAGGGTCTGCGGACATGTTGCGCGGAGCACTTATCAATCCCGTGGCGGGCAGGCGGCCAAAATGCGACTGTTTTCAAATCCAAAACTGTTTTTGCTTTTTGCTACATGCTATTGCGGCCGATCAGCCTCTCAGGTCAAATGATTCAATTAAGTGTCTGTTTATGGCTGATACCAAAGCTGGGTGTCGTCTTCACTTATCACCTTTTTTGCAGATCAGTGTTCTCCCAGAATGCCACAGGAGAGATTGCTGGGGCTGTAATTAAAATGGCACGGAGACAAATTTGACGTAGGGGCTAACAAGCAGGAGACGAATCTGAAGCGGGGCGGGGGGATGAAGGAGGGATGAAGCATTTAGAAATGCTGTTAGCCAATTAGGAAAAAGAGTAGGTTTGAAAGAGCGGGTGCAGTTGAACCGCGGACCCGACACTGGCTCTTTGTGATGTCAACATGTGATCGGTCCTTTAGCGTTTAGTTTAAATAGTTTAGCACCAGAGGTCAGAGACTTCTGATCACGCCTAACCGGGAGTCTAGCTAAACGCCTGGTCTTGCGCGGTTGATGCGTGTGGCCCTGTTTGGATGTGCCCGAGAACCCCGCTGTGCTACATTTGATGCTCGATTGGCAGGAAACAGACACACGTGTTCCCTGTGTCTCGTGGCAGCCGTACCTTTCGCCATGTGACTTCTTTCGGAAGCCTGAAAAAACGAAATCCAATGCGACAATAAGTAGCAGAAATGCGAGATGAAAAAGAGACAGAATAACAAGAAAGAGCTTTTTTTTTTTTTACAAAAAACGACTTTGGATTTTCGGGGCTGAAATCTTCCGCTGGCTTTTGACAATTTGCATTGTTATCGCCGATAAGGCTGATGTTTTTCCTCAGCTGTACATTTCCGTGTGAAATATTTCAAGTGTAAACCGAGCGAGCGTTCCCTTAATGAGCAGGGGATCCGGTCTCTTGCCGGGATGGAGTCTTAAGTAGCGGCTTGCTGCTTTGGATGTCTGATATCTGAATATTTAAAAGAGTTTCAAGCTCATCTGCAAATGTGATTTGCACATATCACACTTCTGCAGTCGTCAGGCTGCCACATCGGCGGGCTTCTGAGCAAAGACGAGAACACAGGGAGAGAGAGAGAGAGAGAGAGTCGAGGGGGAGATGTTGCACATATGGGTTGCTATTGATGTATTCCAGTCCTGACCTAATTTAACTCCCCGCCAGCGAGCTCATATGCATACTGTACATTTGCTAAATTAGAGAGTGCAAACCTTGCCTTTCTTCTGGAGACAGGTGTAAACAGCATTGTTGTCATAATGCGGCCGCAGTAAATATGATAATTGTGCCACGATGCAACGGAGCACAAAATAATTTGGCCATCATTTTGATGCCCAGGGGCCCAGGGGATCGCCCTCCGGAAGGAAGACGGCCCATTGACATGCGGCACACGCAGCGATATAATTATGGCTGCCCATCTTTGTTCCTCGCTGGCGTCTTCGCACTGCACTAGTAATTTGCTTGTAATATGGAAGCATTTAGTAAAAAAGGAGGCTGTGATATTTAGGTTGGAGGATTCTCAGCGTACCGGAGATTGACGGCATTATAATGGAATGGGTCTGTGTCGCAGAGCTCCAAGCTGTTATATAAGAATACCGTTACATGCAAATGTGCATTCTGTCATTGTTAGTGAGCAATAATAATTTTAAATAATTACGATGCATTAGTTATTTAAATAGCTGATTATTATTATTATTATTGTATTTATGATAATAATAATTTTGTGTAATATTATTTCAGCTTTTCATTTAATTTAAATATTCTATATATTTAATAGGATAGAATTATACTTATCATTTGAGTTCATACATATAATACAATAGAATATATTTTAGTAAAATCAGATGAAATTAGACCGTTGGAATCATAGTTATATGCAAACATGAATCATATAGTGTGCAGTTCTGTATAATAACACTAAGACTAATTGCACATTCTATGCTGTCTCATAACTATTCTCTGTTAGTGTGTTGTGCCCTGTTAGGAGGGCTGTCTCTCGTGAAGTCTTTTGACATGAGGTCTCTCTCTCCCTAGTTTTAGTTAAAGGTCAGTGTGCTGTCTTCTGTGTGTTACTGTGGGAGAGGCTCTTTCTTCCTCTGGAGATGACGCCCCTCTCCCCACACATTTGAAACATGTGCTGCTACTGCCAACTGTAAGGAAATGAATAATACACATAGAGACTGCATGGTGTTCCACATGGGTTTGTGGTTTTACCAAGTAGGGCTCTGGACACTGGGAGTTATATATATATATATATAATGATCTTTTTCATCTGATATTGTATTGAATTTCCCCAAAATATTGTTAGCCAATATTACTATAGCCCGGCCATTGCTAAATTCAAGTCTCACTGAATATTCTTGGAAATATTGCACATTGCCATATATAGAATGTGTAGTGTGAGATGAAGCCCAGATTTATGTTTTTTGTATTATATTTCTACAGTTTATCAGAGTTATTTCCCCTGTTATAATAATTTTCTGCTGAGTCATTTAGAAGAGTGATCTAATTACTCATAGTTAAACGATGACTCCATCGTCTGTGGTTATTAGACATCACACATGTATTTGAGATTTGTTCGGTTGCTACTATTTCATGGCCTTTTTATTGAGCTATTATGAAGCTGTTCTAAAACCTATTGTACTGCCTAGGTAAACTGCTTTTTTAAGGACTCATACTCTGTAAAAAGGTATTTTTGTCTTGTGTTCCAGTTCAAATATCTCAACATTGTTAAATCCATATTTACTTTATAAGCAAAGTGACTTAAGATATTAAGTCTTGTAATATGAAAAAACAAATCACAATTCAGTTTAAGCTTAAAACGAGAAACATTTCTGCTAATGGGGTTGGAAAAAAAACTTCAAAGGGAAAACATTTTTTTTCTTACTCCATTGATAGATTTTTTTTTCTTGTTTTAAGCATAAACTAAATTTTTATAAATGTTTCAGAAAACAAGATTTATGTGTTTAGTCATTTTCATTCTGAAGTAAATGTATCTTGATTTTTCTTGAATTTTTAGATATTTGTAATTAGGGTTGCGAAGGGGCAGAACATTTCTAGTAAATCTCCGGAAACTTTCCATAGACTTTCCATGGGAAGTTAAGATGGAGAATATTCTGGATTGGAAATTTAATTGGAATAAAAGGGAAATTTGAGATAATTTATACAAGCTGTATCATATAAAAACATAAATATAAACATTTTGTTTGGTCTTAAGCAGAAATGCATGCAAACTAATACAAATTTTAAAAATTATTTTTTTTTTGATTTTGAATTATTTGTGTATTTATTTATTTCATTGAACTCAGTTTGCATTAAATCAAAAAACATTTTTTTCTCCAACTACATTTACGTTTCCTGTTATAGGCTAACCTGCAGTTTTGCAAATTTCCAGTTTATCGCCATTAATTCCTGTTAATTCCCATATATTCCCATTAATTCCCATGTTTTCTCACTAATTCCTGTATATTCCCATTAATTCCTATGGAAAGTTTCCAACTTTGTAAATTCCTGTAATTTTTAAACCCTCTTTGTAATGGGAAAACAAGAAAATAATTGATCCTGTGTTCTAAGATACCTTTTTTGGCCAAATTTTAAAGCGTTACGCTTATGATTTATGGTTAAGGCAATCCGATAATGCATTGCAAAGAGCTTGTTGCATTGAGCTCAATTCAATGCATTATGACAATATAAATCCATACTCTTATTTCGTTGAAAAATGCTGAAACATTTGTGTATATCTGTGAACTTAGAGCTTTGCATTGTTGGTTTAACAGCAAGCTAACAATGAAGCGTTCTGTTTTTATAGCTGGACTGCTACCCATTCAGAGTGTTCTAAATCAGTCACTTATGAGGTTCCGTGGCAGTCGGGATGCCGCCTTAGAAACCAGGACCCTATGTAAGGCAGTAGACAGCCAAGCAGCTCACTAGGTTTTGAAATCAAGCCATGTGCTTCTAACTCTCTGACGACATTAAATGAATAACAGTGTAATGCAGGAAGACGCATCTCCCCGCGAGTCTCACCGTCAGGATCATTAGAAGTGACATTGGTGCTGCTCTATAAAAGCCGAGTGTAAATACCCTCTGGAGACACTGTGGAGACAGTAGGTGAGGCCTCCAAGGGCCCCTGGCTCCGCTGTTTGAGAAACATTAGGCTGTGACACTGCAGGAGCGTCTCCAAGTGCTCCGATACATGATGAAATCAACACGAAACCTGAGATTTTCGTCTTTGGCGAACAGTTCGCATAAGTGTCTACCCATAGAAAAGAACATCACTGAGGAAATGTCTTTAATAGACAGCAATGAGATTAAATGTAGATGTCTCCTGCTTCTTAGATTTTTCCTGACAGAAAACGACCCCAATAATCTCCTTTAAGAGTTTCAGAATTGATCTCAACAGTGTCTCAAACTGTGCAAACCTTTTATTATCAAATTTATGCCATAGCTATACCATCCACAATCATTATATATCTCATATGCTTTTCTGCATGTCATTTTCATTTTTCCTCAGGGATTTTTTAAGGTAAAGTGTGTAATTCCAAGGTGAATAGCGTCACTCATCTTTCATTGGTTGTAAAAAAGATTGTCCCGCCCCAAAACCATGCTATAGACCAATTTTGAGGGGAGAATTTGGCAAAATCCACAGAATAAGAGAAAAATGTTTTGTTGTGCCTTTGGATGTCCGAATCTGAATACAAAAAAAATATAGTCTTCATTTTTATAGAATACCGTCGTTGAAGATGTTTTTTGAAGCTAAACGCAGACGTTTATGTTGCAAGTCACAGACTCCAAACCTGCAATGATTAGTTTACAATTAAAACATGAATTTGATGTAAACTGTAATGTTCATACGGGATATACATACATAGCAGTTACAGCATGCAATAATATTTAGACATATAACACAATTATCTCACAATTCTGACTACTTTTTCTTGCATTTGCGTGTTTATATCTCCCAGTTCGGACTTTATAATTTGCAATTGTGAGTTTATATCACAATTCTGAGGGTTAAAACTCGCATTTCTGAGGAAAAAAGACAGAATAATGATTATGTATCACAATTCTTTTTTTCCTTCGAAGAATTGTGAGATATAAACTGGAAATTAACTTATTTTGTGGCTTCCACACACTGCTACTACTGGACTGTCATTTTCTGCCACCCGGTAGGCTCCGCCCACAAGAACTTCCTCACTGTTTGTGAACACAAAATAGATCTATTGGGCTGTGATGTTTTGACGTAGAGTTAAAGGGATAGAGGTCCCAAAAATAAAACGTATGACTATGTATGTACTATATGTATGACTTTCTTCTGTGGAACACAAAAGAAGACGTTTCAAAGAATGTTAGCGTCCAAACAATGAGTTTGGACTGAATTTGGATGATCTGTAGTTAACATTGAAAAATTGATCTACTCCTTACGAGAAACATCAAAGTCAAAGTTGATACTTTAATGCAAGTGTAACCTCTGAGCAATATAATTTCTGTCTGGGTTAGAAATAGAGCAGCCCAGATGAATTCACAGAGATGTTCCCCTTGTGTGTTATCATAGAAATAGAAAATGTATTTCACACTTGACCCACACGTTAAACAGTTAGACCATCGGTGCGATCAAATAATGATCCAGGAGGACTCCACAGATACAGTCGCCCAATAGAGGCCACGTTCCCCAGTGCAGAGCATCTTCAGGAGGGAAAACGGGCCCTTCGTATCGGCTTCTGATGGAATTTTAATCTCTCTCCGTAAGCTTCACACGGCCACATCAAGACTTAAGAGCCGGCAAGAAAAAACCCCCGCCCTCTGTCTGTTTTAAAGGACAGCACTTTGAATGTCATTTGACAATTTCCTTTTAATTAGAACTAATTTACAGAAAGATGCCCACCAGCTAATCTTTACAGGATAATTAGCTTCTATTTTCTTTACTTTTAATTAAAAAGTGGAAAAGATTTAGCTGATCCATAAATAATTGTTCTTTTGAAATGTTCATCAGACTTCACACTTCTCTTTGGCATGAGTAATATTTAGATCTTATCGTGGGTTCTGTCTCCTTAGAGTTAGAGCAACGTTTTTTTTTTTATTATTATTATTTTTATCTGGGGTATTAAGAAGTGGAACTATCAATAATAGAAATAGGAACCAGAGGCAAATTAGAATTGAATTAATGAGGAATTTATTACTTAAAAAAACGGTCTTCCCTTTCTTGCTGGAGTGAAATTGGAATCTTGGGTATATCCGTTTCAGAAATTGTTCCTTGATGGAGAAACATTGTTTTATCTGCAAGTATTTAAGACTCCAATCACTTTCCTCTGAAAGCTTCTCATTTATTTCCTTGATATAAAATGGTCTTGATTTAAAACTGAGAGCTCTGGTTTTCATTCTCATTTACTTTAGCAGACATCAGCTTCTGGATGGTGACAAAAATAATGTCCTGATCAGACGCGACACAACAACTTTATAGAAACATGTCATTTTTCTTTCCACAATGAAAGAGAAAATGCTGTACATGACAGCCAATCAGAACATTTGTGATGTTTAATTCACAGGTATATGGAGCAGGATTTCGGACAAATGTTTGACTGCTCGATTATGGCCAAAATCATTATCACGCTTATTTTGGTCAATATTGAAATTACGATTATTTAACACGATTATTCGTGGACAAATGATCAAAGTCTTATTTCATGATATTAGTAATTTTAGATATCAGTAAAAATTTCACAATTATTGATTGCCTTCTTTAGCAAAAACTAGCACTATCTAATGTAGCTAAGTAAAAGGTCCTCAAAACAAGGACAATTTAAGAACAAATGAACTTATTACAAACAAAATAGAGGAAAAAAATAAATAAATAGTTTTTAAAGATGTACTAAAAGTTGTATGCAGATAAAGTAATCGAATGTGAAATAACACTGCATTCATTATATACAATAAATATAAATGAATACTTATTAAAGCTACAAAGGTTATTCATTCAAGAGCAGTAATGACAAATCTTTGTCATTTGTCGACTGATTAACATTAATGACAGACTAAAGTAATTTTTCACTGCCGTCCCTTTTAAAACCGAATACATGGATCCAATATGCCAACACTAACTCACAACCAATTCATACGTATTTTACGAGGTGGCTAATTCATACGAAGTTTTACGACTTCACTCGTACAAATTCATACTATACGTCTAAGTGACGTGTAGGTTTAAGGGTGGGGATAGGGGTAGGTCATTTGTATGACATTGAATTTGGCAACTCATAAAATATGTATGATTTAGCAAAATATGTACGAGTGAGGTCGTACGAATTAGTCACCTGGTAAAATACGTACGAATTGCCATGAGATCGGGTTGAATATACTGTTAAACCCGCGTTTTCTTTCTCAACCGTTCGCTTGGGACATAACCGACTGTGTTTGCAAGCATACTTACCAAAACGGCATTTTGACATTTTTGTGTATTTCACCGTTTAGCCGCAAATCCAAAGCCCGTAGTATACTTTGATTATGTGCGTTCCGCTCCGCCTCGGAAAAAAACACATAATCGTTTTACCTCAATTGTCTTAATAATTGTTAATCGTTGGAAGCCAAAATCAAAATAAAAAAATAAAAAAATACGATTAATTGCACGATTAATTATGTAGCATACAGTATTTAATGCCAATTACAACCCGTTGTTTGGTGTATTTTATTCATAAATTGGTTTGTAACAATATTTTTTCATCATATGGTGTATATTTAAGATGTTCTAGAAAAAAAAAAATTAAACATGACATAATTTTGTACATCAGAAATTGGATTGGGAAAAGTGATTGTTACCAGTGTAGTCAGTTGGTTGGAGGGGAGGGGTTGAAATGTAAGGAAAGTTGCTTCAAATGTGAAGCAAGTTATTTTATTTTGCCCAAAGAATGTGAATGTTTATTTAGAATAATGTGCACCAATAAATTGTTTGCAGTAAGACCAGGAATGTTAGAAAGTAACACGTGTCCGCTATTGTTTGTTCTTTATAATTTATTTTTTCTTAAAAACAGAAGCCAAAAAGTGTGATATCCTGTTCGCCCATATTCGTTGCAGGGGCCAAAGTGATTTTGCATGCTTAAAGTATAATGTGACCTCACCTCAGGCTCAGAAATCCAGTGCGGAAGGCAGTTCACTCGCAAATGTCTCTCTCTGGAGCTCAGTGGAGTTGATGTGGAGCAATCGGAGAGAGCGTTTCTGAAAGACGGCCCAGTCCAAATTGGGACAGAGCACAGGAGCTAATGAGAACTCACACCTGAGCTTCAGAGAGCAGGGTCTCTGTGATTGGTGTTGAACATTTGGAGGACGACCCTCAGCCTTTAATAGGCGTGGGGCACTGCCAGTTGGGTGCAAAGAGAGGGAGAGAAAAGTAGAGGCTCTGAGATTCTGGCATCTGTTGAAGCCCATCAGCTCGCTCAGAAACGCCTCCAGCATTTTAATGGCCTTGTCAAATGCCAGTCCTGTTTTTATGCCACTCCAATTGCAGTCTACTAGATGCTGAACACAGGGTGTCTCGCTTTCATATGCACAAAATCTAGTAACTCTGCAAACTCTACAGCTCAGAGCTGCTTTGCTGTTAGCATGTATATGTGTGATTTTTCACAGTGATTATGAAACGCTCTGTTCCGATCTTTACGGACTTCAGCTGCTATGGTAATTGAATCTTTTAATCATAGATCTATGGGTTTTAAACACATTAAACATGCAACCCAGAAAAGCATGACCTAATTAAGATATAACCAGATGTTTTGCCCTCATTAACTATCAATATATTCAGATGTTTGTCTTTGAAAAACACTGCAAAATTAATTCATGTTCAAAACTATTTAATACTTAAAGGGTTCCCACGGACACATAAATCCTGGATTTTAATTATTTATATATAATTAAAATTTTATATATATAAATAAATAAATAAATATATATATATATATATATATATATATATATATATATATATAACAATTTTATTAATTTCCATAATGATTTTTCATATAAATTATGGAACCTAAAATGTTAATTCATTTGTTTTTGTTTTTTAAATTTGAACATTGTACATTCTATATATTCTAAAAACAATTAATAAGGATAAAAAAGGATATTTTAATTGCTCAAATGTTGCTTTTTAATGACTCAGTTATGTTTCATTCCTGTATCAACTTTGTCTCAGATGTGTCTCCCAACATTTTTGAGGACAAATACAAATAGATGCAAAAGAGAATAGAGTGTGGATATCACAATACATTTAATTTGGTCTTGGAAGAATTTGATGGGAACAGTTTGAGACATTTTTGAGAACTCTTAAGGAAACTCATCCCAGCTCACTTTGGCCTTTTTCTCAGTAGAAACATCAGCAAAATTCTCCATTTGGTGTGTTTGTTCTCCTTTAATTTCATTGCTTTCTTGGATAAATACATTTGACGAATTAAAGACATCTCTTTTTGTTGTTGTTGTTGTTGTAGCTTTAATCATATTTCTGTTTCATATTCGATCAATCTATATGTTTACCAGCTGCTTCACAGTAGTTTGACCAAATCGGACGTAAACCCTGAATGCGTGTGCGAATCTAATGGAGGTTAACCGTACGATTTAGCAGCTTCAGAACAGTTGTCCTTAGACGTGTGTTCATGCACTTGTGGGTCGATCTGTGTGTGTGTACTTTCAAACCAGAATGTCCCAACTCTATAACAGAATCTGTCTTTGGCCCACAAAAGATAGGTTTCCGTCCAAGTCTGGCAGGGTTTGGGCCGGTCTGGACGTCCCTATAGGCCTTTACGCGGCATTATGTATTCGTGTTGGGTCTCAGGTGCTCGCTGTGTGTTTTATCCTCGGGCCAAGCTCGGTCCCGTTTTCAATGGCACAGCCAGATGAAAAAACGGCTGCTGTAGGTGCGAGCAGAATGATTTCCACGCTTGTAGAGATCTGCTGCTTTGTTCTATGCTATTCAATTACCTCTACCCTAATTAGGAGCCATAGAGAAGACCCAGACTGTGATGGGACTCCACACTGTGGCTCCCGCTGATAAAGTGTGCTATCACCATCAGAGGCCCCAGACGAGCCCCGGCCCGCCTCCAAACGCGCGCATGGGGCTAACACCGGCGGCCAGTCCCGTTTGTTTTGAAGTTTAGAAATCAATTTCAAAATAATTTCATTTTTCTCCTTTTACTTTAAGGTTCGTCGGGGTTAGCCAGAGTTTAGATTTGAAGTTGCGGTGACACGTTATGAATGATCAATTTGGCAAAGATGTTTTGATTTTTTGCTTTTCCTGGGTCACTTTTCCAGCTTGTGTGTTGTTTAGAGCGAGTGGATCTTCACATCTTCGGGCTGATCTTTATCTCGCAGGGGTCACTGAGTAAACGGTGTATTGTGTGAATGTGACAGCCCTGCGCTATATTAGTTTACACTGCTGTGACTGAGTTGAGGAGTTTTATTTCAACAGTGATTATTGTCCAAACTTTTTGTCAGCCGTACACCTTTGAACTTAAATATTTACTTGAATTCCGCATTTAATATTTCAATAATTTAACAATGAATTTGCATGATGACTGTTAATATACAGAGCACCGCACATGACATGTGGACAAATGGCCATGAATAAGAATTCATAATCACACCATGTTCATTAGTTGGCCAGAGAAGATCTGGCCGCTTGACTGAGCCTGGTTTCTCCGAAGATTGTTTTTTTCTCCATTCTGTCAGCTGATGGAGGTTGGGTTCTTTGCCGCTGTCACGTCTGGCTTGCTTAGTTGGGAACACTTAATATTCAACAATATTGTTGATTTGACTGCACTGACGCTATTGGATGAGAACTGAAATGGATGATGACGTTACTGTTTTCTGCAGAGCAGCTGTACAGCCTAATTGAACTCTGTTTGCGTCATTGAATCATTATTTTCCTGTTGATCATTGTAAAGTTGCTTAGAAATGATCTGTATTGTATAAAGTGCTTTAAAAATATAGGTGGTTTGACCACTTATTAATTCATTCTCTCGTTTTAGTAAACTGTGGCCATGTACTAATTTGTTTGAATTCTTAATTTGCGGCCAAAATCAGCGAGGGGTGTGTGTGTGTGTGTATATATATGTATATATAATATATATATATATATATATATATATATATATATATATATATATGGCCACAAATTAATAATAAATTCCCTCGTTTAGTGTTGGGGGCTTTACTAAAAAAAAAGGAGGGGGGAAACGGATGCTACAGTTAAACATTTATTTAAATGAACATTTACCAAAACTGTTTTACTCTGCATGTTTTTATTTTAAAATGATTTTATTTTAATTTTTATGATTTAGTTAATTATTAGCTTTTCATCAACTCGTGAACCCCCTACATTTCTTTCATGGCCCCCAGTTTTGGGAAACCCTGTAAACACATTAATATTTTACTCAGAAATAAATATTCTCCCATGATTTCCTCACCCTCATGTTGTGCCGAACCCATGTGATTTCACTTCTTCTGTGGCACACAAAAGCAGATGTTTAGTAGAATGTTCACGCAGCTCTTTTTAACAAAGTGAAAGTAAATGATGACTAGGGGATTTCAAGCTCCAAAAATGACAAAAAGCACAAAACAAAGGACTATAAAATACTGTTGAGATTAGGCTGAATAAATGACTGAATTTTCATTTTTGAGTTTGCAATCTTGCAACATGCGCTGAATGTGTAGTGCTTGTAAACAGTGATTTTTCTTCTCACTTTCTGCCTATGCAGTAAATTTAATGGACTGTAGTATTTGTCATGTTATGCATCCATCCAACTTTTCTTTCAGCGTATGTCTGTGACACAGAGACAAATTTCTGTTAGCTTAACAACAAAGATCAATTTTCCACTTCTGAATAGCTGCAGTCCGTCAATAGACCATCAAAAAGCGTTTTGTGTAAATTGGATCACAAAGCATGCAGTTTTCACATGACTTTCATTTTCTCAGATTCTTCATCTAACGAGAGTCTCTATCTCATAATACATCTCATCTCATTGATTTTCCCTCTCGGGTTCAAGCGATTCTGTGATGGTGTCAGAGGGCGGCGTTCGGAACATTTGGCCTCTGCTAGCATCTGCAAACCGCAGCCAGCATTCAGACGTCAGGAGATTGATTGTGACAGACTTTTAAACAGTACACAACTAAATATAGCGGGCTACAGCACTATCAGAAAATGAGCTAGGAGTGCGGGCCTAGTCGTTTAGAAAGTCATTATTCTTATCATTTGCTGTCTCTGAAATTATTTCAGGTCTCTCCATGCAATGAATGCAGTATAATAAGCCAAACATGTGCAAAGGGCTTGAACTTTGGTAATCGGAGCAGGTCGGTGAAGTAGCCTTTAAAAAACATGACTCTGATGCAAGGATCCACTGGATTTGAAGTGAACGTTTCATCTCATGAATCTGTTAAAAGTGTACCATGGCATTATCTTCTGATTTAACTAAAAAAAGGAGCTTTAAGAGCTATTTCTCATTGATCGGAAACATGATTTTATCTAACATAATCGAATCAGGTTGACTCAGACATAATCACTTTTTTTTTTTTTACATATGTGATGAAACCAGGACCTAGGTTTGGACTGATACCAACATTTTGAGTTTGATGGAATTGCTGTCTCTTGTGCCTGTGTATTTATACTGAATTGATATCTTACTATTCAATGTCAATCATTAGTGATGAGTCATAGTTTTTTCCCATGAATCCATTAAGAAAGCATAATATGTAAGTGCGTGTCTGGCATTTCATTTGCATTACAAATGTATGTGGAGCTGCATAAAAACAGAATTTAATATTTGCTGAGCTTTGATGGCAAATAAACTGCCCAATTCGAAGAGTGCAAATGACTTCACTATCACATCGCTATCACTTTTGTTAAACATTCCATCTGAATTTGATTTATAACAAGTTACTGTTATAATGACAAGTTTGTTAGTACTAAACTGCGAACTGTCTTGAAAAGCAGCACATATTCATCTGGATCAGAAATAGAAATTTTCAAAATATTGATTATACTATGGCAAATTTTCGGCGCTACTGTACATTTTATGATGTTAAATAGTACAACTCTAAATACATAATAGTTAAAAAAATTTTGGGTCAGTAAGACTTTTTTTCTTTTTTAACCTGGATCCCAGGATCAAAAGTGACAGTATAGACATGTATAAATTTCAGAAAGATTTCTATTGAATTCAATGCATCATAGTTTACACGCAAAAAAAATTAAGCATCACAAATGTTTTCAACATTGATAATAATAAGAAATGAGCAGCAAATCAGTATATTAGAATGATTTCTGAAGGATCATGTGACACTGAAGACTGAAAAGTAATGACGGTTGCAAATTCAGCATTACATGAATAAATTACATTTTAATATTATAAAATAGGAATATTTTAAAATAGGAAACAATTGTTCCAAATAATAACATCCTGCTTTTACTGTATTTCGATCGGTTAAATGCAGTCTTGGTGTGCATAAATCTTACTGACCCCAAATTTTTGAACGGTAGGTCTGGATGATAACAATAATTATAACAATGTAATTTTCCTTGATAAAATTATAACAAAAGCTTTATAAATGTTCAATATAATTTTTATGCACTATGCAAATAATGCTGTGCATGTGTGTTGCAGACTGCCGCACTGGTGCAGATACCTATTTGCCTAACTGATCAGTGCTGACATTTCTGTTGCGTAGAAGAAATATTAAATGGCAAACATGCCAAAAGTGGAATAAAACAAAGCTACTCGTTTGAACCACACACCAAGATTTATCAGCTCGGCTCAAAAGACACCACAGTGCAAGCTTACAGCGGATGCGTATAATTGCTGACCATCTCAATCACGCAACCACTAAAAAGTACTGTGAGATCCAGCGAAAACTGTTCAAGTAAAGTGCAGATTTCTCCCATATAAACCACAAATCAAATGCCTTGTGATTTAAACTAGTTTAAAGCTAGATGAAATACATTCTCAACAACACTGATGCGGAAAACAGAAGAAACGTTGTGCCGCAATAAGGTTTTTCAATCCACAATTCATAAAAATTTACCATGGATTTCCTCCAGTAACACAAAATGTAATCATGGTATTGTGGCAAAAATGTGGGATACTCATATCAAAATGTATTATATTATTAATTTAGACATAGAGGGCCCTATCATACACCCGGCACCACGCGTGACGCAAGTGTTTTTTGCTAGTTTCAGCCCGATGGAGTTATTATTTTCACATCCAGCACCCATGTTGTTTAAATAGCAAATGCAAGTGGAAAGACTGAACACTCACTGTTCGCCCATGGGTGTGCTAGTCTGAAGATGAGGTGTGTTCAGGCGCATTGTTGGCGGGTTGATATTTTGAGGCAACTGAAAACGGCTGTGCCAATGACCAACCAAATTTGGTCTAAAGTTTTTTTTTTTGTTGTTTTTGTTTTTTGTCATTTTAAGGGCACGTTAGTAATATGCACCTATAGGTGGGTGCACAACTTGCGTACACTCTGCTTGTTACACACACAGGGATGCGCAGTAGCACAAAAACATGCCAAATATTAAAAATAAAAGCATTACAACACTTTAACCTTGTGCACGAGCAGATCCGTTTCCTCTCTGGAGAAGCATTCACTCTTTCCGCCATGTAAATAGCAATCAGCCATGGTGCAATCACACCTGGCTTTCAAAAGGAATCGGAAATGACACTCTGATTGGTTTATTGCACGTTACGCCCAATACACATCCATTTCTCATTAAGAGACTAGGTACAACCCTTTTGGATTGTGCGCCGAACATTTTTACCGTCGTTAAACTGGCAAAAGTAGATTCGGACACGCCCTAAGTCCACCTGCGCCATGCACTTACATTGTTAAAATAGGGCCCCAAATGAATCAGAGTAATGGAATATAATTATATTAGGTTACTTTTTGTTATTAAGCTACAGCAGTTTTTGTGCATTTCATAGACAAGGCTTTAGCCTAGTCCTAGACTAAAATGTCTTAACAGAAAGCAACTTGCACTGACAAGTATGTCAGTGTCATTGTTTTGTCTCAAGATGCACACCAGTAATGTTTTTCTAAGGCAGGTTTTAAAAAGCTACTTAAATGTCCTACTTGAACTAATGCCTAATCCTGGCTTAATCTAAACCCTGTCTGTGGAACCGGGCCTAAATGTCTTCAAACAGTCAGAATATTTCAATTTTATCCTATAAAAAATGAGGTTGTTGCAATTTTTACAGATATTACTGTTTTTGGTAACACAAGGTTCATTAGTTAACTACATTAGTTAACATGGATTAACACTTATACAGCATTTATTAATCTTTGTTAATGTTAATTTCAACATTTACTAATACGTTATTAAAATCTTGTTAACATTAGTTAATGCACTGTGAACTAACATGAGCAAACTAACGTTAATGACGATTCGTAAATACAGTAACAAATGTATTGTTCATGGTTAGTTCATGTTAGTTAATGCATTAACTGATGTTTATCTAATGAACATTATTGTAAAGTGTTACCCTGTTTTGTTAATGAACATAAATGTTCATCTGTATTCCAACTCATGCTACTGTCAAACGTGCATTTCTAAGAGAAAGCATGCAAATATTAATTAGTGTTGTTTGTCATGTTCTGATGATAAAACCACCATTAATTGTCTGGTTTCTACAAATTTCACTCAGGTGCAAAAATCTATAAAAAAAATGAAGATTTGGACATTTATCATGATAATGCTCGATGTTGACTGATTTTGACTATCATTTTATCATGATATCTTTTTGCCCATATCGCCCAGATCTAGTACTCCATCATTTTTACTGTGTACCATCTGTTTTGTTTTTTGTGTGTGTTTCTAAACTCATTTAAAGCTGTGGGGGATGTTTTTCAGGACATCTTCCCCTCATCTTTTGTTTGAACGGTGTCTTTAGAAACACTTCTCCCAGTCACTCCTCAGCCTCTCAGAGAGATGTGTCAGGCCTCAGCGGTTGTGAGCCGCTGATATCTCTCTGCCCATCTGCTTTTAGCATATTGAGATGTATTGAGAGAACGCGAGGCGCCGCTTCCCTCCGTGAGCCGGTGAAAGGCCCAAACGCGATTAGATCATAAAACTGTAGCCTAATTTAAACGCCGGCTCTTCAGCACTTCACACCGTGTCTATTAGAGATCTGTGCGCTAATTCTTTTCATGTAGCATGAGTCCTGCAGATGTAACACACTATAAAGGAGTCATTTAGCAGTCTTAATGAACAGAGACGGCCGTTTGGGAAGATCAGGCAGTGCTCGACGGTGCTCTGTGCAGGAAGAAAGGGCTCTTCATGGAATTTATTGCTTTATTAAAGTGAGCTCCTCGACCGTGTTACAAACGAACAAAATGACATGTTAAGTGGTGTCAACTTCCCTAACATGAGAATGAATGGGAGGATTGACACGCAGAAGGTCATTTGTGCTTATGATGTTTTGATGTAGAAACTAAAGGTCAGCGAACTACAGTTTTACATTTTCTGAAATGTTGCAATGCAGTTGCTATGTAGTTCTGGGTGGTTGTGAGATATCATTATAGTCTAATTTGAAAAAACTCTATTAAGTGTGAGAGAGAGTTGCATTCTACATGTTGTCACTTCCTCTCGAGTCTCTCCGTCATTGTCTGACTCTGGTTTGAATGTAAAAGGCTGAACAGTTTCTGACATTTTCAGTGAGTCTGAGGTAATCGGTGCTGCTAACAAGAGCTCTTGTAACTCCGCCCTCTTTGTAGTAGCAGCAGCTCATTTGCATTTAAAGGGACACACACAAAAACTGAGCGTTTTTGCTCACCCTCAAAAAGTGACATATGTAACATGCTAGAAAAAATTATCTGTGGCGTATTTTGAGCTAAAACTTCTCATACACACTCTGGGGACATCAGAGACTTCTTTTACATCTTGTAAAAGTGGCATTATACGCCCGCTTTAATATATTCTAAAATGTTATTTATTCCTGTGATTTGGAATTTTCACCATCATTGCAGTCTTCAGTGTCACATGATCATTCTAAAATGCTGATTTGCTAGAAACATGAAACAGAATATTTTGTGGAAACTGTGATACTTTATTTTCAGTATTCTTAGATGAGTAAAACAGCGGTTATTTGAAATAGAAATGTTTTACTGGCACTTTTGATCGATTTATTGCTGGAAAAAAAACTTACCGACCTCAAACTTTAGAAATGTAGTGTATATACAATAACATATCGATGTTAAAGACACGCATTGCATATTACAGGAATATTTATTTAGAATTTCTAGGGTGTAGTTGCAGAGAAAATATTTTTTTACTGCAGCCTAACTTTTTTTTCCCCGTACATTTTAGGTGGAAGCAATTCCACAAATGCCCTTGATTGCAGCAGAATCATAATACGCGTATACCCCCAACCAAAAAAAAAAAAAAAAGGTACCGCTACAAGCTAAAGTCAAGAAATCATTTAGATTTAAAGAAATAACATTGCACAGAGCAGAGAAAAAAATTAATCATTCGGAAAAATGTCTCCTTTAAGATTGCACCGGTGTATTACCTGGAGGCATGAAATGTAAATGGAAAATCAACATTGTATCCTGTGATAAGGCGGACAAATTAATAAAGGCATTTTCTGTCCTCCGCTCCTGCTGACGCCGATGTTAAAAGTCAGTAGGTCGTGCGAGAGGAACTTTTCTCGCAGATGAAGTAGGTTTTACAGGTTTGACATCGGCTGAGAAGCGGCAGCGCTCCACACGTGCAGCAGCGGTCATGAGGATACTCAGTCAAGTGGGCCACAGGAAACACTTTCCTGAGGAGAGATTATGCTATGAATACTAGTGTGCAGTATGCTACAAAAATATTATAGGCAACCGTATTCAGTAGGCAGCACTGCAGCTATATTATTGTATGTGAAATTCAGTAAATGCTAACTTGAAAATAATTGTTTATTTTGCATTTTATTCCAATTTTGTGGGAAAAAAAATCAAATAATGAGTTTTCGGTTCTGGAAATAACTGGTCACGTTGGGTGCATTGCATTGTGGGATACAGTGTTCCATGCGTTATGTTCTGGTTATATACTGTAAAACTTTTGTCTAATGCACTGTAGGTATTTTTTGTGAACACAAAATTTAGTGTGCACACATACTGCGAAATTAGTAATGCAGTTTTTTTAATAGCAATATTCAGTGGCTGTGTTTCAAAACAAGCTGCCTTTCTAGTAAGCATCCTAACTGAAATAGAACACCATAAGTGACTTGGAATTTAAAAAAAAAAAACATATACTTCTAGAATATAGAGCTTCTTATGGAAAAAGCACTTGGAGACTTGACTCACAGTTCGTTTAAGTAGAGTTTGATGCTGTTCTAATTGAACAGTGCAATACTGTAATTAAGATAAGAGTACATAGCACACAAATATGGGGATGGATAGTATGTTTTTAATTAAGTGAATCATTTTTATAAATGCTGAATGAATCACATCTTATTGAAAATAATTTTTCTTGGACCACCATCTTGGATGGACTTTTTCCAAAGACTTCGGATGTACAAAGACGGCACATCTTTGGGAGAAAGTGCAATGCGCAATATGGCAGAATAAGTCCCGCCTTCAAAATAAAAGATCCAAACGCGATTGGTCATTGCGTCACCGCAGCTGCTGTTATAGCAACCTCCAGTTGCTATTAAAACAGTGTTTTGAGACGTGCGCTTAGGACAGCACGTGCACTTTTGCAGGTCTAGTTCATGTTAGATTTTGAAATGTGTTATTTAAATGTGGGACTTAAGGATTCCCCAATTCAAGTATATAGGACTTGAGTTGTGTCCCAATTGATGCACTATACACTATGCACTTATGCTGCATGTACTTATGCACAGTGTACTCAACCGTGTAGTGTATGAATTTTATAAGGTTACTTTGTCATTCAGGATCTCAGGAGTCTGATAGCCCCTCCCCCTCCACTACTGTGACAGAAGTATGCATGATTTTGTTTTTTGTTTTTTTTGGTTAATTAAGTGCATCTTCTGGGTATTTTTTTTTCCACAGATGAAATTTTCAGTTTGAATAAACTACTCGCACTATTTATAATACAAAAAGTCATAAAATAGTGCATAAATATGAGAATTGGGTTGCACCTTTGGTCTTGGATGCCCGAAATAGCCGCCCAGAGGCGTTGCAAATATTCCGCCGAGTGAAGACTTTTTTCTTTGAAAGGGACCTTGCTATTTTTGGCAGTGCATTATAAGATAGTCTTCTTCACAAGGATACATTCAGATCTGAATGAGGCCAAAATGAGATATCTTGGCATTGTTTTTGAGTGGCTTTCACATGTACGTTTCTGACACCAGTGGCGTATAAATGTAAATTCTCCTGGTTGCACAGCGCCTCGTATACGACAAACAATTTGATTGTGCTGTGTTCTGTGTGTAGGTCCTCTAGATGGAGGTCTGGAAGAGGAAGAGGAGGAGTGCATATCAGACGCAAATGAACTCACTGCTAAAGAGGAGTTTTCAGTGGAGGAAAACTTTCCTGCTGACTTTGAGCCAGACAACCTCACCTGTGAGGACATGGAATACTTCTGCGGCAAAGGTCAGACATTCCTGACGCTTCTACTTCCATGTATAGCGCAACCTTTCATGTAGAAGATCTGTAAACCAAGCAAGTGTTTAGATATTCATCACAGAGCATATTCTAGTGAAACGAATTGTAGCGTAACATTCGATGAAATTCGGTTTTGCTAATTGATTCCCAGCTGAAGTTTGACTCTGAGGCTTCTCTGATCACCGGTTTGATGGCAGTTTTAGACTAAAGCTTGAACACACACCGTTTTAGCCTTGCTTGTTGAGGTATGGGAAAATCTCCAGAAACCTCTGCGTCCAGGTTTAGATAGACTTCCTTTGATATCCAATTCCCACTATGTACCTAAAAAGAGGAGTTTGATCTAGGAAATGGCAACCAGTGCTAATCCTCAGTCATATTCCAGCGAGGATTTACCACGGGGAGCGAAACATATTTGAGCTTTTAACACTTAAAGGCATAGTTCACCCAAAAATAAACATTTTCTCACCCTCATGTTTTTCCAAACTGGCATGACTTTATACATGCAGTCTTGGTGAGAATAAGATACTTTAAAATGAATTGTAATGTTATGTGCTTGGACTCTTAATAGTAAATTATGAAAATTGTATTCATAATTGACCCTTCGCAAAACCCGCTCCCTGTTGCTATGCCCGACAACCCATGTTCTCACGCAGTGAAAAATGCATCTCGGAGCAAAGAGGACACTGACAACGTATGGAACAGTTTCATATTTAAAATATTGTATTTTTTAAAAGAAGTTTAAACAGTAAATAGCGTATAGTGTGTCTTTAATGTGTCGTGACAGATCGCTGTAGCTCCTCGTGAACCGATCATCTCTTCATACTAGTTCATTTATAGCATCAAATAACCATGAATGAACATCAGAAGGAATGTTGTTTCAGACGTGAGCACACACAATTTTTCAAGTTCAAGTTCAGCAACGTTGATCTACTAACTCCCCTGACTGCTTTGTCGGATAAAATGGCGGATTCAGGGTTATGATTGGTCAGACCGCCTGTCAATCAAACTCCCAGCGAAGGATCAATTGCCAATACCAGGTCAATCTGTTTCATGGTGAAGCAACAGTTTGAAGAGAAAACTTTATTTATTATGCAGTGTTGAGCCTGAAATGGGACAGCACACATGAAATTGGTTGGTTAGGCATTTGCATCTGCGTACTTGTATGTTTTTGGCCTGATGTCTGTCATGTGCCAGTTCAGTCAGTTTGTGACAACTTCTGTTTATTTTTTCTATTCCTTTTATGTATTGGTCACACCTGACTAATTTGCAGTGTGTGTTTAGTTCAAAGTTAGGAGGCTGTCTGGACCCCCAACACATCTCATCCGCCCTTCTCAGGATTCCATACTTTTCCCTCACTGTTCAGTGAGAGGAATCTGACCGAGTTTGTGCTTTGAATGTCCCTCCACCTCAAAGAGAAATGTTTTTAAATTACATTTCTTTTAAAAACCCATGGTGCCCAGAGGGATTTAATACAAGGCCTGTCTTTGAGGAGCAGAATCTTTTTATGTTTTGTACAAGGTGGGGTCCGTTTTAATGATTTTCCTTTTGTTCTTCTCTTAAAGGTGTAACAGGCATGACATGAGTGAACCTCAGAACTAATGGCAGTTTGGCAATATTTTGTTTCGAATTCAAATGAAAATCTTCATATGTGCTTTTGTTTCCTGCTGCTTCACTGAATGAGCTGGGAGAAGCCCTGCAGATGAATGCAGTTTTACTTTTTGTTTGTGGAGCTTTATTCAGATTTCCCAAGGGATAAAATACAGTATTCAGATGCTCAATTCAATTACGATTTTAAAAGATCTCAAGGTCGTTCCTTTCATTTACAAATTAATTGGGAAAAATGTACAAACGTCATCTGTAGTACATGTCTATATATTTATGTCGTTTTGATTAAAAGCGTGGAATTCTTGAAAGAACTGCTTTGGTAAATCTAAAGATTCATTTTAAGTATTGAAATGAGCCCTTAAACTACAAAAAATATCTACAGGGGCCATAAAGCTTTTGCATTTAGATTTTATTCCTCAAACAACAAAGTAATATTACTATGTTTTTAAGATATGATACTGTGATATTCTTTATTTTTTATTGTATTTAATATTTATTTTTATGACTGTTTAATGTTAATGTTTTTATCTTTAATAATTACGTTTTTATCTCTACGTACTAAAAGTACTATGTTTTTTGGAGATATACCATAGTATTATTTTAAGAGCACTATAGATATAGAATCGGTCCCATGCTAAATATTAAAGCATTAGTTCACTTAAGAATTACAATTTCCTCATAATTTACTCACCACCATATCATCTGAGATGTTTATGTCTTTCTTTCTTCAGTCGAAAAGGAATTATGGTTTTTGAGGAAAACATTCCAGGATTTTTCTCCATATAGTGGATTTCATTGGCTACCAACAGGTTGAAGGTCCAAATTGCAGTTTCAGTGCTGCTTGAAAGGGCTCAACATGATCCCAGACGAGGAATAAGGGTCTTATCTAGCGAAACACTCTGTCATTTTATTAAAAAAAAAAAAATGGTATATACTTTTTAACCACAAATGCTCTTCTTGCACTAGCTCTGCGAAGTGCCACACACTACGTTATCATGTTGGAAAGTTTTTGTACTTGGGCTTTTGTACTTTGGTCTTTGTACTAGGGCTGCATGATTTATCGCATGATACGAAAAATAACATTGAACTTGAACGCAATTATCGCAAAAATGCGATGCTTAGTGCAATTTGTTTTTGTTTTTTTTAATTGCTCAGCTTGTCAATGAAATATGGCTCCAAATACTAATCCATCTGAAAGCACTGCAAGTTTGAGTCGCTTATAATGCATTTACCTTTGAAAAAGCAACGTGCGTTAAACATTTTTCCAGACATGAGAACTTCTCAACTTCAACTTTTATTAATTTATGGCACATTTAAAAGCAACTTTGTTGCCCAGAGTGCTTCACAGACATTTCAAAACAGAAGATTGTATAAAAGTAAAATATAGAAATAAAATAGCAAAAAAAAAACATCATAACAACTTAACAACACATGAATACCCAGTTACATTATTGTGACTACACAACCAAAGACAATTACTCAGGATCCTCATCCTTCAAAAGCTAGGTCAAAAAGATATATTTTTACTTGAGACCTGAAAACTTCTAAAGATGGCGCTTGGCGAATATTGATAGAATGAGAAGCATTTATTAACATGCTATCCAACAAAAGACAACATTTAATAACATGTTTTTACTCCAAACTCACTTCATAACGACAGTTGAGCATCCTTCTGTGAGATGGTGTGGCTTCTTACACAGAATAAGGCAGTCGTGTGTTTATTAGTCATGCTTAGTTAATCAAAGCGTTTCAATGTTCAGTTTATTCCACTACAGCGATATGACGTGTTATCTTCTTCTGCTGCAGGGCATATTTTGAGTTTCTGCGCAAGAGCGCCCGCTGGCCTTCAGATGGAGAAGCATTTACTACTGATCACAGAGCCGTACAGCTCTGACAAGCTGTGCATTAAATAATCGCAGCCTTTGTGTGCGATTTAATCGCGATAAATCGTGCAGCCTTACTTTGTGCATTCGCTTTGTAAACACTTGCTCGGTATTTCTGCGTACGGATCCTTTCTAACTGGATTACATAATGCGTGGTTAAAAATTGGTAATTTTTAGAAAATGAACAATCGTTTTGCTAGATACAGTGATCCTCGGCTGGGATCGCCCTTTGAAGCAGCATTGAAACTGCAGTTTGGACCTGCAACCCATTGGTAACTGTTGAAGTCCACTATATGGAGAAAAATCCTTTTCCTAAAAAACCTTAATTTGTTTTTGACTGAAGAAAGACAGACAGAAACATCTTGGATGACATGGGGGTGAGTAAATTATCAGGAAATTTGAATTCTGAAGTGAACTAATCCTTTAAAGTACCACGGTCACAGTACTATTTTTTGTAAGGCTTCCACCAAAGATTTCACATTCTCGAGGGAGTTTTTGAGTATGTACTTGTATCAAAGCAATTCGATGGCCTTTTTGTCTCAAGCACCACCAAGTTACAGCAAATCTCTTCAAAGATTCCTTTGAACCTTTTGATGGCTTTGCTAAAACGAAGACCAACAGTGGTCCAAACTTTCAGCTCTTTTACTTCCGAGATGCTTTAGTAATCTTCCCGTCGTCACACGCGAGGGGTTTGCGTCAGATTTCCCGAAGCTTCCTATCAGCTGCAATTCGGCTCTAAGTCTTCCATGTCCTCGAATTCTTCGGACAAGTTCCCATTCTCTTCCTGTTAACACATAGTACAAGCTCATCAGGTGTATTCATTTCCCCCTGATCCTCTGCTCAATTAGATCTCTTTAAAGCGCATTTAGCCCAGCGTCTGAGTGGCTTAAATTCACTCCACTTATGCAGAAGTGCTATGAATTGAAGGCGAACGCAATCCTGGTGGCATTAAACGGTTTATGTGTGTTATTCCTCGGCTATAGGATGGCAGAGAGGGTTCTCTTGATTAAGTAAACCCTCTCAAATGAGATGGCGGGCTGTAATTAGCCCAAGCAGAGTCAAACGCCAGAGCTTTAAAAAGCAGTCACTCATCCCTGTTCCTTTATCTGTTATGGAGAATAAGGTCTCCCGTGTGAAGTTCTTCGCTGGCAGGCGGTTGCTCCACAACCGGCTCGTAGTTCAGTGGTCGTGAATCTTTGTCGTCATTTGCTGACAACTAGCTTGTCAGGAGAACCTAAAACCTCCATTAAAAGTTTCATCCTATAATAGGTATTAAAAAGCTGTCTGAACAAAAAGAGGAATCGCCCGTCTTCATTAACTCACCAAGCCCTTATTAACTTTGATCGGACGACAGTGAAGTAGCAAATCAGCTTAAATTTACAAAGGTCAGGCGGTTGGACGCCGGCAAAGTCTCACCCATTTGCTTGAGTCTGAGTGTGTTGCACCTTGCAGCTCATGGTTTGAAATGGAACGAACCAGAATTGTTAAGAGAAATCAGAATTGGTAAATGCCTTACGATTCCCATCCCTATAGTCACATAGGCTAAAGATTAAGCCCATTCAACTAGAGATGGGAATCCAAAAACATTGCAAAAGCTCCACGACCCCGCCGTTAAAAAATATATACCGACATTTACCTACAAATGCATTTATTAACAAGTTTGTAAGAATTTCATGTGAATTATGAGAACTATGATGTAAACATTCTTTGCAAATATATTTAAATCCATAACAGTAACCTTACATACTTTCAAAAAAAAAATCAAATTTTAGAACAATTGGAATATTTTAATTATTTTAATATATTGATTTGGACTAGCTACGGCCCACAGTTTGGGAAGCACTGTTCTAAACATTTCAGATTCCTTAACGATTCAATTGATTGATTAATTTAAGGAAAATATATTTTGAAACAGAACTGATCATGTACTTAGTCTATTGCCAATTCGACTGAATCGTAAAGTCGCCTTTATAGATATACTGCATTTGATAGCGTTCCTGAATCGATACATTCTCTCTGGAAAGTTTCATCCTTCTCCAGAGGTTATGACCGATAAAATGTGTTTGTATTCTTTTAAACTAAAGTTGGAGCTATCTTAGAACCCCCTCACACAAGCGCTTGTCAATGCGGGCGACTTGTTGTTGAAGTCTCTGGCATTTTGTTGTTGTTGTTGTTCCATCTCTTTAGTTTTGTTTTCTACTGTGAAACAACGGCCCGGGCCAGTGTTGTTACCTTTTCACATTTCCAGGTTTCTTAGAAGCGTAAGTCGACATAGTTGGGTAAACTTCTAGCGGTGAATGAGAGACATTAAATTTGTGTGTGTGTATGTTCCCATATGCTCAAATAGCAAAAGAAAAACTCTAAAATAGTCTTTTCACAACTTTAAAAAACAGAAAAGAATTGATCATTTCTGCTCTAATGGCAGTGAAACATGTCAATTTCACCATCACTCCCATAGCCACTGTATTAGAAACTCCCTCACAGCAACATTTATTTTTAATTTTTTTTTGTTTCGTAATTTGATGCAAAGGTAGTATAATAATACAAAGTATAGTGTTATAAATATATAAAATGTAAAAAAATAAATGATGCAAATTTCATCACCTGAATGGTACATGCGCCACCCGATTTTTGTCACCACATGTACTAATCAGGTGACAAATAGTCACGGAAGTAAAAATTAAAGTATACTTTTGGCTTAAGCATCTGATTCACTAAATAGAACCAAATCACAAGAGTCGTTTACTTGGTAATTGAATGACACTGGTCAAAGTGAATGCTTCTACTAGAACTAGTTCTAATTCTTAAGTATTTGATTCACTCAAAAGAACTGACTCATAAGAGTCATTTGTTCAGAGATTGGATGACACTCGTCGCATGTACGCTGTATGTTGCATGTTTCTAAGATTCTTCTGCATTAGCAGCATATCGCACATTCAAGCACCATTATTTTCTGTAATTTTTTTAATTGAACCAAAGAAGGATTGGTTCTTATTCATAAGTATTTGATTCGCTATGAGGAAGTGGCTCATAAGAATCATTTGTTCAATAATTAAATTACACTTGTTGCGCTGTCCTGTTTGTTTCTGTGATGTTCCGTTTGCCTTACTATGTTCATCATCGTGGTTTCCTTAAATCTTTTTTTAATTGGACATTTGTACTTATCCTTGACCGTAGCTCGGATGTTCAATATCCAACACCGATATCTGTACGTTGATGCGCTCTAACGACTATCAATAGCATTGTGAAAAACCACACAAAAAATAACTATGTGGTTTATAACAGTAAGAGTTCACAAGAACCATCATGGATTGTGATCAGTCAATCTTTTTGAAGCGTTGACTCTTTGCACATCACTCATTTCAATTCCCAGCAGCCTCTGTGGAACCAAATACCCTGAAACAGCAGAGGGGTTCCTCTCTGCGCCGACCCTAAACTGTTTGGAGAGGGTCTCGGCTTCAGTCGCATCGTCGCGCACTCATGTACCATGAAATGATTGAGACGCTTCCGTCAATGGCTTCATACGAAATGGTTTCGAAACAGCAGAGCGCACTGTGAAATGAAGTCCCTGCCGATGAATAGGGTGAGTCTAGCGCACAAACGTGAATAAACATGAAACCTGAGGCCTGTCGAAGGAGATGGGCCTCCTTATTTGAAAGAGGAGACGGAGGGAAATAAAGAGAAAAAAGGCACCCCTGATAGTCCAGAGAGACAACCTTGTTGTCTCCTTGACAATTGAAGCAGCCCCCCTCCAAACAACTCTCTTTTCACGGTCAATTTCACATTTATGGGCGCCGCGCTTGCGAACAAGTTTCAAACTCAAATTTACAAGCCGCTGTCACACTGGCTGCTATAATTGTGAGAATGTTGGTGTTATATTTTCAGGGTTTTTTTTTTTTACTTTTACAGAAATTGTTAAATTTGACCTTGCTTCTGTTTTTCCACTCTTGTAAATGTTTCTTCTGGGAGCAGTTGAGTTGGAGTCACACAGGGTGGATGTTTCCTGAATTGTGAACTGAATCGTGGAAGAATTCGAACCAGTAGCCTTGCTAACGACGGCACCGCTCAACGATCTCATGAAAGCCACGGCATAAACATGTTCAATATGAATTAATTGATCTAAATGACAGCATTGAGATTCCATTCTAGTCTGATCACATCACAGCGGAGAAAGAATTATGAGTCATTTTAGCCCGTAGCAAGGTGCCACTTATGAACAAATCCTTTGAATCTCGGGCGGTCTCGCGACGCGAGCCAGTAAACAGTACGCAGTAGAATTAATTACGCTCGTCTTTGTGCCGTTTCCTCGCTAATCGGGATCTTTGGAAGCAGAAAGATCTTTTCAATACATTTCTCCCGTCGCTGATGGTAAAGCGTGGAGAATATGGAAAAATGCTCATTTGCGCAGCGATAAGATGAAAGACACATCCCTTTAGCCCCGTTTGACTCTGTGCAGGAAATCATTCATTAATGTTTGTTAAGTATGACAATCTAGCCAGGCCAGATCTACATACTCCAGACGGCATCGCATGGAGAGATAACGCAGGCCAGCAGCAGCCAGAAGAGAGCACAGCCAGTTCCTGTAATGATGGGGAATTTATGGGCCTTTAAAGAGATAGTGCCGAGGCCTTCCACTAATCACACACTCCACCGGGGTGCTGGGTGGGATTTTGCTGGGTTATTTTCTTTTTTTCTTGTCCACACTGGAGGCATTTGAATTTTTTTTTTTTTTTGTTGTAATCAGCTTCCGAAAGCTGCGTGCCACTGCAGATTATTGGGCGGAAAAGCAAAACTGCGGACTTTGTTTGAGTATTTGTTGTACAGCTGTCTCTAGTTTTACAGGGAAATCTGTTTATTTAACAACGGTTCACTTTATAAAGTCCTCAATTACCACTGCTTTAAATGGAGGGGAAATATTGGCTTCCTAAGTGGCCACCCATCACCAAGCATAACAAAATTAGCACTTTATCTTCAAAACACACAGGATACATAATTCAAAAGTCCCCATTATTAGAAAACATTTCAATGAGGCAATTTTGTTTATGTAATAGCTAGAGCTGTTTTTCTCTTTTTGCTCACAAGAAGGGAGTCTTTCATATTCCTAAACAGAGGGTACAAAAATGCATAAATTACTAGATTTCTTGGAAAACCCTTACAAAAACGTTCTGTGGTGTATTATGCTAACTTAACAGGATAGTTCACCCAATTCTGTCATCATTTACTTAGCCTCTTGTTGTTCCAAACCTGTATGAGTTTCTTTCTTCTGCTGAACACAAAGGAAGATATTTTAAAGGATGTTGGTAACTAGACAGTTGATGGACCCCATTGACTTCCATAGTATTTTTTCTATTATGGAAGTCAATGGGTGGCGTCATCTGTCTGGTTATCCACGTTCTTTAAAATATCTTCCTTTGTGTTCAAGAGAAGAAAGAAACTCATACAGGTTTGGAACAACTTGAGAGTGAGTAAGTAATGACAAAATTGTCATTTTTGGTTGAACTATCCCATTAAAGTGAGCACGAAATGATAGATTGGCAGAAAAAATGATTTGATCGTGAAATGTGGATGTTATGTACAGGAATAGTGGAAATGGGTTGAAAAATAAGAGGTATTTGTGACAACAGCCGAAAGCAATTTATATTTTATCAAAAAAAATTATGAGGATTTATTTATTTATTTGTTTCTGCACTGCCATATTTATGCATTCTATATTAATCTGTCATGGTTTTCCAAAGTGTATGAAAAATTATTACGGTACCAAAGTACATTAAAAAAAACAAAAAAAAAACATTTTGTAACTTGTCAAAGAAACACGGAACCACAAATTTGGTACAAAACCTTTTTTTAGTGTATTCAGAGATATAAACAGTGAAAATGTTATTTTCAATGAGAGCAATGTGCAATATTTATTATATTTAGTGTATTCTTCTAGCTACAGTGATGTACACTACCTTAAACATTAGAATACTCAATCTATTCAATTTTTTGTTGTTGTTTTTTTTTTTATTCTGATATTGTGAAATCTGGGGATCATTCTGTGGAGTTCTGTGGGGGGGGGGGGGTGTCATTCAAAGTCTAGACAATATATTTGTCTGATCTCTCTCTCTCTCTCTCTCTCTCTCTCTCGCTCTCTCTCTCTCTCTCTCTCTTTCTCTCTCTCTCTCTCTCTCTCTCTCTCTCTCTCTTTCAGTTTATTGGGATTAGAAAGCTCAGATCTCCTTAAAATCACCCTCACCAGATTGACATTTTCAAGGGCTTCCTTGGTAGAACAATGCTGAGAGGAAGAGAAAAGCCAATATGACTTTGTGTCTACCTTGCTGCAGGAGCTGTTTGTGTAAATCGCCTATAAGCTTATTGACCCGCATGCATGTCACTGCCATTAGACAGAACAGAGGAGCTGCGATCCGATTGGCTGATTTCTCACTAACTCTAACCTAATGACTGACATATGCATACATGGACAAACGCACATATGCAAACAACATCTCGGTGCCCAGATCAATCTCTTAGCATTCTCTTTTTCTATTTTAGACCAGTGAGCCGAAGGACCGTAAACCTTACGTCTATCTAGTCTCTTTTGACAGAGTTGTATGCTCTATTCTAAACCCCAGTGAGTTGTCCACTGCCTACAAAGGCCGCTATCTTACTAGGCAGCATCCTAATTGTCTTAAGTGACTTATTTGAAATTCTTTTCACAAGCAGCAATTCATTCAACAGTCATTCACACAAACACAATATCTGTTAATTCCAGTTCGATTATAGACATTAGTATGTTGCTAAGCTAATGACTCAATGTTATAATTAAAATAAAAAACACATAGCACACAAATATTGGAAGAAATTGTGTATTTTAATCAGATATCTTGTAAATGCTTTCTAAATATGTGTTCAGTTGTGTTTTCTTTTTATTTATCATTTTTTGAAAAGTTCTGTTTCTCTCTTCTCTAATCTATTTTATACTTTAAATTTGGCATTGTCTCGGCTATTGAGTTTAGTTGGATCTTATGTTACACTACACATTTGTGAATCGTCTGCTAAATAAACGAATTTTAAGGTGAAATTGGAGTTTCACTACCAAAAGATAGCGAATATAGTATGAATGACTGGTCGAGTTTCTAATTGATCTTCTGAGGATTTTTTTTTTGACTGTTGCTTATAAAAATTAATGTGAAAGTTTTTTTAATACAGATAAATTCTTTCATTCAGCAAGGACACTTTAAAATGATCAAAAGTGATGAATAAAGAAATGTAATGTTACGGTAGATTTTACATTTTCAAGACATAAAGAAGAAATGTTTCTTGAGTAGCAAATCAGCATATTTGATTTCTGAAGGATCTTGACACTGCACGATCGAGCGAAAGAAAGAACGAAAGAGCGAGGGAGCGAGAGAGAGTGAGCGAAAGAGATGGGGAGCGAAAGAAAATTAGAGAGCAAAAAAAGAGCGAGGGAGCAAAAGAACGAGCGAAAGCAAGAAAAAGCGAGCAAGTGAAAGAAAGAAAAAGAGAGCGAGCGGAAGGAAGAGAGTGAGCAAGGAAAATAAAAAGAGAGAGTGAAAGAGATATAAAAAGAAAAAGAGCAAAAGAAAGAGTGAGCGAAGGAGGAGGATAAAGAGTGAGCGAAAGAGAAGGAAAGAAAGGAAGAGAGAGCCAACAAAAACAGATAGTAAAAGAAAGAACGAAAGAATAAGGGGGAAAAAGAGCGAGCAAAAGGAAGAGCAAGCAAAAGAAAGTGAGCAAGCAAGCTAAAGAAAAAGAAAGAGCGAGTAGTTGGAAGAAAGGGAGAGCAAAAGAAAAAGTGAACGGAAGAATGAAAGAAAGAGCGAGCGAAAGAAAGAAAGAAAGAGTGAGTGAAAGAAAGAAAGAAAGAAAGAAAGAAAGAAGGCCATGTTTCAGAGGGACATTTTTAAAAATCTTACAGAGCCCAAATTTTTTGAACAGTAGTGTATTAAAATAATTGATTGGTTTCATGGTTTCGAAATGTTCAACGACTGAAAACGGATGTTTACCAGGAGCAGCACTTGCTCACTAACTCACTAACTAGCGTGTGGTTGGACTGCACTGCTGCTATTGATTTTTCTTTCAGATGAATTGCCTCTGCTTGTATATTCTCATTTGTAAGTCACTTTGGTTAAAAGAGTCTTCTATCTAAATTAATAAATTCTGCCTTGGGAATGTTGGAGGCGAATATCTGGGGCAGGGTTAATGTCCGACCATGTTATTTATCTGCTTTCTGAGAAGCAAAATGGATATTTCTAAAAAATCGCACACACGAGTGACAAAGAAACACGGAGGGATGTAAAATTGCAAACAATGATGCTTCCCAAACACGAACTAAACCGTATGCTGCTTCTGTGATGAGCACATGACAATATTCTGTCAGAACTATATTCTGTTGCATGTCGATCTCGGGTGATTTCTGTTGCACTCTACCTGCTTGGCACAATGTTTTCCCGGCGGATTCCCTCCATGTTCCTGAAAGAAACTTCATCAAGCTGCTGTGACACTTGTTCCCTGCGAGGTTGCCTTGGCGATTGTGTTTAAAATGCATTGCGAACGGTGTTAGATAGAAGGCAGAAAATCCTTAATCACTGCTTAATTAACGAATCATCTTGTAGCTTCATTTCCTGAGCGGTAATTAAACAGTTCCAAGACGTTTCGTTACAGGGCTTAACATGTTCGCCGGAGATCAAGGTAGAGCCTTTAATGTTATCTCGCTGCCTTCCCAAACTCACTACACTGGAAAGGAACTGTTGATATTGCCTTTTGTTATCCTTATGGTAATGCTCAATGAGTATGCTAAGGAGCTTCTCAAGGCCTGACAATACAAATAGTGAGCGGGAGAGTGAGGAGGACAGAATGAATAAAAAAAGCTGAGCCCTAGCAGGAACTTGCATGCAGGAAAATAGGTCAGAATGACCTCATGTGCAGTAAGTAGGGCAGCGCGGCCCTCTCCTTTCGCCCGGGTGTGCAGAGGCAAGCAAGAAGCTGCGATCCTTTTGGCCATGTTTACTGCCTGCCTTTGAAGTGAACCACGTCTTAACTGGCTTAAACACACCATGGCGAGAGAATTTGATCTTTAGATTAACCCATCTGGATGGACCAGTGTGTGTTTGAGGACCATGGTGAAGGCCGTTCCGCCATGTTAGAGAGTCGCTGAGACGCTTCCATGAAGAAGCTCTACCCAGAGTGTGACTCCAATGCGGTGGGGTTAACAAAATAGCATTGTGCGACAAAATCTATCTATCTATCTATCTATTGATCTATATATCTATCGATCTATCGATCGATCGATCGATCGATCGATCTCTCTATCTATCTCTCTCTCTCTCTCTCTCTCTCTCTCTCTCTCTATCTCTCTATCTATCTATCTATCTATCTATCTATCTCTCTATCTATCTATCTATCTATCTATCTATCTATCTATCTATCTATCTATCTATCTATCTATCTATCTATCTATCTCTCTATCTATCTATCTATCTATCTATCTATCTATCTATCTATCTATCTATCTATCTATCTCTCTCTCTCTATCTCCCTATGTATCTATCTATCTCTCTCTCTCTCTCTCTCTCTATCTCCCTATATATCTATCTATCTCTCTATCTCTCTATCTTTACTTTAAGTTTGAACTGTCAATATAAAGTGTAGTTGTTGAAAATATCAACTAAAAATGTTTAATGCTTCTACTAAATGTCAAAATATTTTGTTTATCTGATGTGTTTTCCAGAAGAGAATGGCAACAGAGAAATCGGAGAGTCAGAGATGGAAACAGAGAGTGAGAAGACCAGACACCCCCCCTTGGAGCCGGAGGAATGGGACGGTCCACGTAAGTGCATCAATGTGCATGTGTTTGTTATATGCGTTTTGACTTTATGTCTTGTAATTGTGATTTTTACATCTCGAATGTTCACTTAACGTTCATTATCTGTACAGATAATATATCGTCTGACTTATTTTTAGTTACTTTTGGAAGTGTTTTCCAAATTTGTTGACAAAAAAGACATTTTGTGACGTTGGCCGCAGCAACTTAAGTCAGGCATGGCATTAGAATTTTGTTGCTTTTAGGCCAAATTTGTTGATTTTGAGGTTATCTATATGCTAGTATACTCTCAAAGATTGACAAAATTAAAGGTAGGGTTGGTAATTTCAGAGAGGCTAGCAGTAGCAAGCTAGCTTTGAAAGCATTAGATCCCATCCTCCCTTCAGAGCGTCTCCTTCAAAACACATCAACATGCACAGCAAATTCTGCAAAGCTTCACGAGAGATGGCGTTAAATTACATCATGTCTCTCTCAAAGCGCATAACATTACAGTAATAATGAACGTAAACAACTTACTGAGCTCGGACTTGTACCACCTGACTGCTGCAGATTCATTTCGGCATTGATATTGTTGCCAGAGAAATGCATAAATCCGAGTCTGAGGACGTGAACAGCTCCGGTTAGAACGTCACTGGTTGCCATCTCGTAATTACAATTATGACACGGTGTGAACGCAGAATAAGCCTTTTTATTTGGTTCAGGAGGAACTGTAAAAGGCAGCTGCTGATTGTTTATGGCACTGACCGTCTACAAATCTTCAAAGCCTTCGAATGCAATGATTGGACGAACATTTTTTTTTTTTGTTCCTGAGACGTCCACAGAAGATATGTACATATTTTAATATTTAGACCACTATTATTGATTGCTATCTGGATATGAAGAGAGTTTCAACCAGAATAACAAAAAGTGATTGCCTTCCCTTACTTTTAACTTTTAGTGCATAAAACATGTACTTTTTTTTTATTCTAGGAAAAACTGACCAAACATATCGATGAATCATTTTACACTCAAAGGTGTATCCAAGTTTTTGTCCAATCAAATTCTCAGTAGAATAAGAATGTCCTTCCCCCTAATACACTGTGCTTAGCATTAGCAGCTTAGCATCATGGTTCAGGCTTTGATGTAAAATAAAGTCTATTGACTATGTAAAAAAAACAACAAACACTTTGATTGACATGCGATAAGGAATAAGAATATAAATCATAAATAGGTTGTAAGTTCTTAAGTAGGTATCAAAGTAAGCAAAGTCACATGAGATATAAAGACAAACTTAACCAAGAATGTGGCTTGTTTTTGAGTGTTGGGCCTCCCCGGGAGTCTCCGCTTGAGTGCCTATCGGTCCACTGTCCGTTGTGGATTGGTGATCATCTCCAGAGCCTTTACTGTTCCATGAAAACTTTCTGATATTATATACTGGAGAACAGAAACTCAGAGGACAAGAATATCAGAAAGGAATAAAAGCCCGCAGTGCCCCTCTGATATGATACTCAGTCTTGAAGGTCCAATCCAACACGCGATCATTCCTGGCCCTCCTTTAACCGTTTAGCCCATTAGCTAGCGGCCAGTAATCACTTGTAAGCAGCTCATTATGACACGTTTTAAATGAATCCATCTGGGATCAGGGGATTTCAGACGCTCAATAGCAGGACATCTGAAGATATCCTTGACAAGGCCACCCGACAGAGGTAAAACTCTCCGCTGTTTCTGAAGACTTAATGAGCTCTTGAATTACGAAGAGCGTTTTTTTCTAACTTATGTTGAATTGTGATGTGCTCCTGCTTTTGATCACTGACAAAATGGAGCACAGTAGTATTTTGTTCTTGAGATTTATTTAGCATGCTGCCTACTCAGTATCCCACGATATTAAGTTGATAATGCAGCTGATAATATATTTTATGAAATGAGATTATTATATATATTTGTTTGATGTTTTTTTATTATTTTTTTCCATTGACAATTTGTTCCCATGTGACCTGTACAATCCCTATACTTGATAGAAATGTTGTCATCATTTATACTCTCTTGTTGCTCCAAATCCCTATGAATGTGTTTCTGAAGATGTTAGACTGAATGTTTGAGCTGCTCTTTTTCCATACAGCACACACACACACACACACACACACACACACACACATATATATATATATCTTCAGAAGACATGAAATATATCCCATGAGTCCTACTGCATGAGCAGCATGAGTATTCTGCAAACATTCTCCTTTACGTTCCATTAAAGAAAGAAAGTCATACGGGTTTGGAGCGACACATGATGACGAATTCTATAATGATAGTTTTCATTCATTTTTGGATAAACTATCCCTTTAAGCTTCAGTAGAAAGCACACAACAGACGTAAAAGCAGATATCTTTTCTTTCCCAAGAATCTCGCCTTACCATGCAGATTTTCCCTCGCTGTCTCTCAGTAGAAAAAAATCTGTTTTATCTGTCTTTTTGCACTTCTTAAAAGTCACTTCATCAAAGTGATGGATAATACATCCAACAAGATAGCAACGGCAGCAATTACTGTTCAGCCGTGGCATCACATCGCAGAATACACAAAATATGATTCCCCTTTTAATGCATATGACCTCCAGAATTTATTGCAGGTACGTACATTTATAAGAAAGTGGATTTTGGCAAGTTGGCACCGGTGAGCCCCCTGGGGTGTGTATTTTATACTGACAGCGAATCAGAGTTATCAGCACCTATCAGATAATGCATTTATCATTAAATTTCACATTTGCATTTCAATCTGCAAAGGAAATGAGCATTGGCGGCGTAAGATAAGAGCGGTAGGGACGACGGTAATAAACGGTCCCTGTGATCAGGCAGCCAGCAGGGCTGAGGGGGTCAGTCACACAACGATGGGGGCAAGCGCATACAAAAAGAGGCATCATAGACCAGTTAGGGGCTTTCCGGAAGAAAATGCTGAGCTTTAAACTCCAGCGGAGTGGTGGGGGGCTAAGCAGCCCAATGTCTCTCTGATCATCCATCCTGTGATGCTGAGAGAGAGACAATTCCCTCCCTGTTTGTTTTGAATGAATGATTTTAGTTGGTTGTGTCACTCATCTGTGAAAGTATAACACAAAGAAACATGTTCCATAGCAACACTAAGTTTTTACATTTTCTGAATTTAATGAGTCTTGTGGTCTACAGATACTGGGTCCCTCCTTAAGTGTAAGTCTGTGGGATTTTTTCTGCTTGGTGAAAACACACAAAAAGCTGCATGATTTCAGGTGTCATTCATGTTCGTAGTATAAATGGTGCGGGCGAGATACACGCTCAAGTTCAAAATTTTGGGTCAGAGGCTGGTGCAACAATGCGAAGAATAGTGATGGCTGCCTTAGCAAACACTATTGACTAGTCTGAAATCATTTGAGAAGTTGCTGTGATATTTTTTTCATTTAAAGGTGCAGTGTGTAAATTTTAGCGGCATCTAGCAGTGAGGTTGCGAATTGCAATATAGAGAAGCTACGGTGGCCAACACAGGACAACTATGTTGTCGTCTGAGACAGCAGAGAGTAGCTAGTAAATCAAACGCACTCTGTAGAGCAGTTTGTCCATTTAGGGCTACTGTTGAAACATGCCGGCGCAAAATGGTGACTTAACATGTAAGGGGACCCGCGGTGCATGTAAATAGAAATGGCTCATTCTAAAGTAATAAAAATGTAATAGTTCATTATTTAATGTCCTTATACACCACTGAAAACATAGTTATGTATATTATATTGTATTTCTGTAAATAGATCCTCCTAAAATTTGCACATTGCACCTTTAAGGATACATTTAAGTTTTTTTATGTTTGTTCGTTTACTTTATTGCCTGAGATTAGATATTTTATTGTGCATTTTGTTTTCTATTTTTATGTTTACATTACTTTTGTAATGCTTTTCTTGTAAAACTTAAATTTCGTTTTTGAAAACACTGATAATTTAATAACACACTTATAAAATCATTTAAATTTGATAAATCATTTTCATACTGTGAGTTATAATGTTGTGATGCCTAAATACATTTGTATCATTTAATGTCATTTAAAACAATTGATTTTGTTTTAGATTTATGATATATGTATATGTGTGTGTGTATGTATATATACTCTATATACCATGTATGTATACTGTGTATATATATCATAAGTATGAAAATGATTTATCAAATTGATTGATTTTATATGATTTTATAAGTGTGTTTTTTTTATATATATATATATATATATATATATATATATATATATATATATATATATATATATATATATATAAATAAAGCATAAATATATATATATATATATATATACACTCGCTGTAAGAATGCTGACAGTGGAGTGACTCTTCAAACTGGAAGAATATAGCATGGCTGAAAAGACCTCTCAGAAGACCTATATATATATATATATATATATATATTATATGTGTGTGTGTGTATATATATATATATATATATATATATATATATATATATATATACTTCAGAATTTATAATCTTCAGAAGACATGAAATGTATTGAAATAACCCTGATTTGCAGAATATCCAGGCTACAAAAGTAGATGGTGATTTATACCATAGAGTCTGAATCCTGACAGTATAAAAACTGTGATCACAGAAAAGAATCATGAAAGTAGTCCATATGAGTTTTGTGCTGTATTCCAAGTATTCTGAAGTCGTTTGATATCTTTGTGCAGGATCAGACGGATATTTAAGACGTTATTCACTGAAAATCTTGCCTCTAGCTCTCAAACCTCATTCAAGCCACATGAGGGTAAGTAGATAATGACAGAATTTTCATTTTTGCCTGAACTATCCCTTTTAATCTAGTTTGTCAGATTCATCTCAATGCTGAATTCCATATTTACCTCCCACCTCGATCTCCCTGATAGCGCCGACGGTTGCTAATGCTGCTGATAATCTTGTTACATTACACAGATAAGATCTATTCTACATGCCCCATTCGCTCCTCACAGAGACATTACTGTCAAACTCCGACAGGAATGTGGATTTCTGGGAAAATAGAATGCAAATGAGAAAATCGCCCAACAGGAAACAACCCTCTCAGAATACAGGATATGACATCGCTCACACAGCTGCGTCGCTGTCTCTCGGGGAGCAGTACAGTGGACATTAATCTCTGCACGTAATAACCGCATTCACTTTCACATCATGTCTTCTCGTGAAAGGCCATTTCCCCCGTTTCATTCCTCCCATTGTGTTGGAAAAGTCAGATGGGCATGTTATAATTTTAAATAAAGATGGGAATCACACCATCAAATATGAACATCTCAAATGACATGACGTCCTGTTCGCAGCGATTAAAAGCAAATTTATTTAGTTTAAGAGACTACCTTGTTATCGCTTTATTTATTTTATTTTTTACTCTTTTTAATATGGACTCTTTGTTATTGCCCGGCTTAAGTTAAAATGTATGATTGCGATCGGTAAAAGATAATTCTTTAATTGTTCACTGCGAATGGGATATTTAATAGAGAGTACATCAAAAGAAGGACAGTATCTTAATGAAGAGACTCGAACAGGTTCCTCCTCCTTTTCAAAGCAATTTCAGGATTTGCTTTAGGTGTAACAACTTCACATGCTTCAATGTTAAAGGGGTCATGTCAAATCAGAGGTCTTTACATGGTACCTGTCTACCTGATTGGCCAAACTTTGCTTCTGATCTTGTCTATGTGTCAATTTCCTTACACATGAGAGGTGGTGTGTAACATTAAACATCTCTGAATGAGGCGATTGCTGTAATTTTGTGTTGCATACAAGTGATTACTAATGAAAATAACAAAGATAACTAAGTAATATCACAAATTTCTATATTCTGTAGGGAAATAGTCACCTAAATAATCAGTGAAGAAAAACCAAGTTCTGTAATGAAATGGTTAATGGGGAGATGGCTATTGGGTCCTTGACAACCTGATGACTATTACATCATTCACTACACAGCCCAAGCTTATTGGTTACTGCTGCATCTGTAACATTTAATTAGTTGGTCAGTTTGCTGCATGCTCTCGGAGTTCCTCCAAAACCCTCCACCTTCCCCAGCTCCACCTGTATAGATCTGTTGTGGGTAATTTCATATGCTATTTGTGCAGCAGCAGAATGTCTTACTTGCTCACAGCAGCAGCAATATCACACGATATATATATATATATATATATATCGTGTGATATTGCTCATATATATATATATATATGAGCAATATCACACGAGTAGAGGAGCTGTGTGATATAGCTGATTCGGCTGTAGGTAACTCTAAAAGCAACATTCCATTCCGACAACCTGATGACTATTACATCATTCACTACACAGCCCAAGCTTATTGGTTACTGCTGCATCTGCAACATTTAATTAGTTGGTCAGTTTGCTGCATGCTCTCGGAGTTCCTCCAAAACCCTCCACCTTCCCCAGCTCCACCTGTATAGATCTGTTGTGGGTAATTTCATCTGCTATTTGTGCAGCAGCAGAATGTCTTACTTGCTCACCGCAGCGTGTCGTGTACGTATTGGTAGTAGCAAGTCCCGTACTTGCTCTGCAGCAGCAATAATCAACATAAACTCTTCCGATTGCTGTTAAGAAATGCAAAAGATTCAAGACTGAACATGTCTACACCTGACACAATAGTTGTCGCATCATGCAGCAGTTTGCGCCTGTCTGCACTGGATGTGACAGCATCCGTTACAAATCTATTTGTTCTTCATCTGAGAACTACACGGCAGTGTTTCTCAAACTTTTTCAGCCCAAGGACCACTTTATCTTCCAATTTTTTTCTGAGGACCACCTAACAGAATCCCACTCTAACACGTCCCCCAAAAACAACAAAATAGGAAGGATAAACTAAATTTAAGTTTAATATGCAACTGTTTCAAGTCAAAAACTAATTATTCAAACACAAATGCAATGATATGATCCATTTTTTGTTATTAAAACACACTGACGTCAACCCCCCCCCCCCGCCCGCGATCCGGTGCGGGTTAAGAGCTTGCCTAGTTTAGGTCATCTTTTCGCGGACCACTAGGGGGCGATGGCGGAGAATTACTGGAATAGGGCATCGGTTTATTGTCGCTGATTTGTTGTCATGTCGCACCGCATCCAGTGTAGACATCATCACTTTTGTTGTGTCACGCCATTCCCGTCTGATGTAGACACGGTGAGAGAAAGGCTAAAAGGTAGTCATATAAATCTATGTTTCAAAAAAGTATGATTTGACCCCTAGAAGCACTTTAGTTCTACAAAAGTTCATTCACAGCTTCCTTCTAGTCCATAAGCATGTTCTGTGAAGGCAGGAGACCATCCCTGAGATGAAAAGAACATCCACTCTGAGCTCATAAAGGAAGTGTTCTGTTATCTGCCCCTCAGTCTTCTTCATTCTCTCTCGTCATGGGCTTCTGTATATTAGTGGTAATAGCCTGTACAGCTATTTTGTTAATTATCATGGACGTCTTTGATGCGTATCTTGACACGCTCCTCAAGGCATAAAGAAAGTGCATGTGCAGGAAAAAAAGGGAAGGAAGCTTTTATGCATTAATGAACTTCTTTTTTGTACTTATCACTACGTCTGCCCTCAAATAGAAGCCTTTCACTTGTACTTAAAGGAGTTATATTGTCGAAAACAGAACTTTTTAGTCTTTCTTGTTTCAAGGTTTCTTATATATTTTGTATTTAAAATATTGAAACAATTTAAAAAAATATTATTAATATTGTTATTATAAAATCAATTAAAATTAATATACAATACATTTATATTAAATTATATTATATTATATTATATTATATTTTATTTTATTTTATTTTATATTATATTATATTATATTATATTATATTATATTATATTATATTATATTATATTATGTTATGTTATGTTATGAGAATGCATGAGGAATGAATGGGGAATCTTGATCATCCAATAAGCACTGAGTAACCCTCAGCTAGATCCAGTCACCTTGAGACTGACACACCTCCTCATGGGCGGCTCTCTAAGCTCAGCAGTGCCTGTCGGACACAGTTGGTTCTGTCTCTGTGAGCCAACTGGACCCGGGCCATGAACAGAACACAGGCAGGTTCAGCTGAAGAAGCCCTAAAGTAAAAAAGGTGCAGGTAGGACACAGACACGCAGGAAGCACGTCCTCACAGACAGGAAGCGGGTATAGATTGCCTGTTCTCCGCTCAGCCCACCTGTACGTGGAGCTGACACCGTCCGCCCTTGACCGGACCCCCTCACCCGCACCAAACAATAGCCGCTTCAGCTTTAATGCACATATGTCATGCTAAGTGAATTTGTGGAGCAGATGGTCACGATAGCATGGCAGGTGCCTCGACAAATGTTTGCGTTTGCTGTGCTGCTATTTATATCGGCGCAAAACACAGCGGCACAAATATTTGAAAAGGCCATTGGGTGTTTTTTCAACATGCGTCACAATTATCAACGTGTCTTTTTTGTTTTTCCCAGCCCAAAACAAACAGATGGCAGTTATGGGTTCATTGCTAACCGCCTTCGATTCCTGTGCAGATCTGAAAATACTCAAAAAAAAAAGATGGATGAAGGTCTTAAAGGAATAGTTCACCCAAAAATAAATATTCTGTCATCATTTACGCATGTCGTTCTAAACCAAGGAGATATAAGGAGATATTTATGCTACTTCTCAAACTAATGAAAGCAAACGAGGCTTCAAAAATGGCAAGAAATCTCCCTTTTTTTACTACTTAGTTGTTTTATTAGTCTTATTGACTTGTTTTCCTGTTAAAATATCTCAAAATCAGAAGCAGCACTTGTGGCTTGTTTTCAGTGGATGTGTATTTATTATTAATGTGTTTTGTTTTTCTGCTCTGAACTTTGTTCCTCCAAAAAAGAAAATTCTGTCATCGCCATTACTCACCCTTATGTCATTCCAAACTTGTATGATTTTTTAAATAGTATTAATTTAATAAAACAAAATGCTGATATTTTGAAGAATGTTGGTTTCAGTTGCCATTGACTTCCATTGTATTTTTTATCTATCCAATGGGAGTCAAAGGGAACAGGAACCATTTGGTCAAAAATATTTCCTCAAATATCGAAAGTCATACAGATTTGGAACAACATGAGGGTGAGTACATGGTGAGAGAATTTTCATTTCTATCCCTTTAAAAACTAGTGAAAAAATACATTCAAAATATCTTATGCAGTTCTGCGTCTCAAGTAAGTTTGTTGCTGTAAAGATTTTTATATATTCAGGGCCGAACACCAAAGTGCGAGGACCCTATTGGATTTCCTCCGTTTATTTATATCATGAACTAAAAGTGTGTAGACTCTTGTTTTCCTGTTTGGAAGTGTAAAAGTTTTCCTGTTAGTCATGTAAAAGTGTCATATGGCTTCAGAAGACTTGAATGTAACACACAACTGCTTTTATTGGACTTTTACGGTGCATGTTCAGTCTCTGGTCACTATGAAAGGAAGTCATATGGGATTGGAAACATGAGAATGGTTAAATAATGCCATAATTTACATTTTTGGGGGAATTATTTAACCCTTAAGTGCATACCTCAGGTCTTCGGATGTCATTGATTGTGGATCTGATGAAGAAGCTGTCAGTGATCAAAATATTGAGGTTGAAAACGATAGTTTTGAGAATGTGTTTGTGATCGCGAATATGAGCCAGATGCTGAATGTACTGAGAAAATGAGCTCTGACGATGACATGATGATGATAAAAATCATCTTTCCAAATTGAACCCTTCCATATTCTAAAAGGTTAATAAATATGATTTATTTTGTTATTTTGTAATTGTTATTTAATAATTAAGAGAGTTTTATACAATTGCAGCAGTTAGAGGTCCATCCGTGTTAGATTTAGACCCGGGTCGTTAAAGACCCGAATGTGCATCAGTGATTCATGAAACATTCATTCATTCATTCATTCATTTAATGCATTAGTTAACCCAAAAATGAATATTCTGTCATTAATTCCTCACCCTCATTTCGTTCCAAACCCATAAGACCTTCGTTCATCTTCAGAACACATATTAAGATATTTTTGATGAAATCCAATTTTTTTTTTATTATCTCCCATAGAAAACAATGAAATTACCACATTCAAGGTCCATTAAAGTAGTAAAGGCATCCTTAAAATAGTCAACGCAACTACAGTGGTTCAACCTTAATGTCATGAAGCGAGGAGAATACTTTTTGCGCGCAAAAACAAAACAAAAATAGTGACTTTATTCAACAATTTCTTCTCTACCCTGTCATTTATGATCAATGTCTTTACTACTTTTCTGGACCGTGAATGTGGTAATTTCATTGCTTTCTATGGGAGATTAAAAAAAAATCATCATAAATATCTTAATTTGTGTTCCGAAGATGAACGAAGGTCTTGCAGGTTTGGAAAGACATGAGGGTGAGTAATAACAGATATGTCATTTTTGGGTGAACTAACCCTTTTAAGGGTTTTAGCTTTTATTAACAAGTACACATATTTACCACAATTACAAATGTCACAAGCATAACACATAGATCATTCTAATCAGCCTCAATGTCTGTGCATCTCAACACATTTAGCAATGACCTAGAATCCAGGAATTAAACATTCAAATAGCTGCAACTGGCACTTCATTGTCAGGCTTGTTGACAGCTTTTGAATTACATGCTTTAATGCTGGGCTTTCAGATAAACATCCCACTGTACCCACAAATAAACGTCACATGCGAATGAATCATCAACGTCCAGCGACTGACACCTGCTCGCGTCCAGCGACTTGTAAAGTTTCTCATCCTTCTTTCCGCATTTGTATCTTTTCCTCTAATTATTCACCAAACTCTGTTAAGTCACGGTGCCGTCCGAGGGGAGGGAGGGGGGCCCAGATGCAGATTAGGCTCCTGAAGATGAGGGTCTAAAAGGGATTTAATGGTAGAATGGATTAGAGAAATCCTTGTAACAATGTTAAATAATTATAGTTCCAGCCGAGATCAAAGCAGCATTGATTGAACCCCTCAAGCCTTTAACACAGAGAGAAGAGAGAGAGAGAGAGAGAGAGAAAGAGAGAGTCTTGGAAAGCAAAGATTGGTAAACTCCTGCTCGGGCCGCGGCGGCGCTGCACATGTGGATTGGCGAGGAAGAGCATGGATAAAAAGATGTATCCTTTAGGAGAGCTCCGTCTGGCTTTTGTCACTGTAGCTGGAGATCCATTTGAGAGGTCTGATAACGACGCAGACGAACTCGTGAGGGAACGTTGTCAGAGGCGCTCGCGCTGATACCTAAGCGTTTTAAGACGACTTATAGACAGACCGGAATTTAATGTATGCAAAGCACCAAGTTTGAGCGGAGGCTTTCAGTCGGAGTTGTTTATTTCCCATGTAATCAAGAAATTTTGACATGCCTGGCTGCCGCTCATTTTCCGAGCGAGGGTGTCTTGTTCGCTGCTCTCAGCCATCTTACCGCAGGCTTTCTCTGCTAGTCTCGTGCAGATAAGTGGTATTGTGCAAAATCAGATTGTTGTGACAATGTGGTACAGTAGAATTTGGTACTGAATGAGCCGGGGTTATGTAGACGAAGTGGGTCGAAGAATCGATGTATTTACAAGGACCTGTTTGTATTTAAATAAGGTGAATGCAATTTCTGGGGATGTTACTAATGCAAATACCCAATGCATGAATATCCATTTGTGGGCGGGGCTTCATTTAGTGTTTACTGGAGAGGGAGGGGCTAGCATTTGGTACTTCACACACACTTATTGTGTGCCACACATACTTATTGTCCTGATGAACTACTTAAACATAGATTAGTCCGAACTCTCTGCTCGGAGTCTTAAAGTGTCCGGATTTCTCCACTGATTTGAGATGTTAAGAGGTTTAAGAGCAATGACTTCATGCTTGTTAGCAATGGAATCAATCTGAAAACACACTAGAATAATGCTGCACTCTTATTATCAGACTTAGATGTTTCTATTTCACTGTTCAAATATACATATAGACCTCTGCGGTGCGCTGGGAAGTAATCTGTTTTTGTTTTCAGTGAATCTCTCATCTGGATTAGCAGTGCCATAGAGATTTTTGTTGAAAAGTTATATACTTTTGATAATTTCACTCTTTATCTATCTATAGATATCTCTGAAACAGAAATCTAAAACCTTAGAGATAATACTAGGTAAGCCATGGCGCATAATATACACACACACTGTACATACACACTCACTCACACTCGAATGAAATCTCTTATGCTCACTAAATCGTTTTATTTGATCAAAAATACAGTAACAGTAGTAATGTTGTGAAATAGTATTACAATTTATGACTGTTTTCTTTTTGAATATATTTAAAATGTCATTTGTTCCTGTGATCAAAGCTGAGTTTTCAGCATCATTTCTCTAATCTTCAGTGTCACATGATCTTTCAGAAATCAAAATTTGCTGCTCAAGAAACATTTTTTTATTACCATCAATGTTGAAAACAGTTGTGCTGCTTCATATTTTTGTGTAAACCATGCAGTTTTATTAGGATACTTTGAGGAAGTTTAAAGGAACAGCATTTATTTGAAATTTGTCTTTACTGTCACTTTTGATCAAATTAATGCATCATTGTTAAAAATAAAATGTATTAGTTTCTTAAAAAAAAAAAAAAAAAAAAAAATCAAACCAAACTTGTATTATTCTAGAGATGTGTAGAGATACAGTCCCTACCACAATTCAGTCTTCATTTTTTTTTTTTCAACATTTATATAGATTTATTATAGTGGTTTTATTCTACTAATATTTGACTCTTATGCTTCATTTGAGCTCTCATCATGTCATATTATATTGTGTTGTTAGATGGTGTTTTATTGAACAGATATTTCTGACTCTACTGTATATGCTTGACCAGGTGAGGCACATTTAAAGATTGTAAAAGAAAATAATAAAAAAACAATAGTTTATTAGAATCTTTTTTTCGATTTTCCAATCGAAAGCTTAGGCAGACCTGTTGACTGCTGCATGGAATATGAGCGGAGTAAGAGCAAGAGAGGGAGGGCAAAAAAAGGGTGTGCTGTGAGAGGTATCTGTATCGAACCAAAGCCTCTCTGATTTGAGGGAGGAGCAGAACAACCAAACACACACACACACACACACACACACACACACTCTCGCTATTCTTCCCCAAACCCCCTAACCTACTCCAGTTCTGTCCAGTTGGGCCATTCATGGAAAGCCTTATGACATCATCTCAGCAACAACAACTAATAGTAGTAGTAATAATAATAATAATCATTATTATTATTATTATTATAATTATTATTGTTGTTGTCATTACTGTTAGTAATATTAGTATTAAGTGTATGAAAATCATACTTTCTGATGTGTGTGTGTGTGTGTATTCAATTATGCAATTTCCATTGGCATATTAATCATCTTTTCAACAAACAAGTCAGTATTAATTAAAGCAAAGCATGGATAAAGATGTGTGACTGGATCATCACTCTGTTTATCAGAGCCAGAGTCAAATAATTCAGCCTGTGAGATACATTTCAATGTCTGTCCTCCTTTCCATTTTGTCATTGTGTGTGTGTGTGTGTGTGTGTGTGTGTGTGTGTGTGTGTGTGTGTGAGTGAGGGAGTGTGTGTGTGTGTGTGTGTTACGAGAGAGGGAGAGAGAATGAGGAGTTGAGGAATGAGTGTGTTGTCATGGTAGCTCATCTTTTGTAAAGGTTCTTGACTAGAGATGATTGATTTGTGATCTCAGACAGCCGTCTGATTGTGAAATGATTTTTGTAAAATTCAGCAAAGAGAAACGAGTTCAGGGGATTTAAAGGAGTTCTTAGTTATGTTCATTTATGTACAGTATCAGCATGCTTCTATCAAAATGGCATTAATTCGTATAGCTGCCATATCAATCTTTCGGGAGATTTTTCTACAATGGTAGTCGCTGCATGATGCATCACTGCTAAGTTGAACAACAAATATCAGCAGCAGGATGTGACGTCATGCTCTAGATTTTTTTTTTTTTATACAGTATATATGCCAAAGATACCAACCCCTCCTGGTAGATGCCAGAACTGCACATCTGACATGCTAGTTTTGCTAGAAACTACTATAATAATTATTCATAAATATAGTAGATGTTTTACAAGTGCACATTTCTTTTATTGTATGTTTTTTTAAAATATATATATTTAGGGGGCAGTTGTGGCCTAATGGTTTGAGATGTAGACATGTAACTCTCATTTACAAGAAGACGGCTGCCCATTGTATGTGTGTGTGCATGTGTGTGGGTGTGCACAAATTCAGAGTATGAGACACTATACTTGGCTACATGTCACGTCACTTTCACTTATATACATACAGAGTAGAGGATTCTCGAAAGAGATGACTTTATTGATTGAGTTTGAATTGATAAATTATTACATAAAAAAATAAAAAAATTATATATATATATATATATATATATATATATATTACATTTATAAATACAATTATTTTAATAAATAAAGTAATATCTCTATAGTAATATTTCTAACTTTAAACTTTTACGTTTCCATACATTATTGTACAGTCACAGTTTTATATTTTGTTGCTCATTATATTTTTTTATTATATATTATTTGATTCTTTTCATCATGAAAATATTTTGAAATATTTTGCTGAATTTAAAAATAAATAAATAAATAAATAAAAGTGTTATTAAATCAAACATTTACAGTGCTTTTTCAATTATTTCAAAATTCAGAATGGTATTCAATTATCTGTAAAATGATTGTACCAGTAGCTGACTATTATTATTATATTTAGAGCACTCTTAAAAGCTTGAAATGGACTTATGACTTAATTTTCACGGCTCAGGCTCAAAACAACCTGCCAGCAGAAGTGAACGCCCTTGAGCAAAGATAGCAGATTTCAAATCGTGTAAGTCCACGGGCTCCTGTGCCAGCCGCGCAGCTGCCATTGAATGGAAATGCTAACAGACAGATTCCTCCAGGTACCACAGAGCCCGGCGGTTCCGACAGACAGAGCTGTACCGGGACCGCAACTCCAGCTGCTGAGGTTCAGGCGTGTGTGGGCCGGCAGCTCTCTTCCTCTCTGACTTTATCAGCTCACACACTTGTGGGCGAGACGAGGGCGAGTCTCACCCTCTATACCTTAAACACAAGATCTCTGTGGTTTGAAGCACTCGGCTGCTCCTCTTTCCTCCGGCGTCGCTCTCTGCCAATCTGAAAGGCAAACAGACCTACACTGAAGCTGGCAAAATCACACACACACACTTCGTTTCTGCTGTGTTAGCTTGAATCTAAATGCACTCAAACAGAATGTTGCACAGGAGCGAGATCTGTTCTCCAGGAAGACAGACAGAGGGAAAGAGAGGGAGAAAAAAAGAGAGAAATAGAAGCAGAGAAAGATGGAGAGAGAGAAACCAGAGTCAAAAACCGCCACATAACAATGCCGGAGAAAAATCAGAACATTTTCCAGCGAAAGATGGGCCATTTCCAAATCCTCGTGCCCTATCAGACAAATTAAAGTAAATCAAGCATGAAATGAAGCAGGAGAGCCCGGAGATAAGACTCCTTTAAGTCCTTTCCAGATTAGGATAGGGGAAGAGAGGTGCATCTGCTCTCTGCCAGCCGAGGAGGCTAGCTTCTCATTTCACAATAGCAGCCTGTGTATAGGATTACTTTCCCCTGTCACCAACACACACACACACACACACATTTACACACACATACACACTCAGTCTGAACATGTCCTTAATGCGTCGGCTCACTAGCTTGTTTTACACGTTTTGACAAGTGATCTATAAATGTACAGCAGCTAGTTGATCATAGAATCAAGTGTGAAAGTGTGCTAGCTGATGCTTTAACCTATAGTTAGTAGTGTTCCTGTAGTGCAGCCGGTAAAACACGGTGAAAGACGCGGTCAGGGGTCGGTTCCCATGCTGGGGTTATGCATATTGATAAAGTTTTCCTTGAAAGCCTTAAATACTAATGATGGGACATGTGGTGTGACGTGTTAAGGTCACGTATTCCGTTGCATATACTTGCGTTTAATTGAGTCATTGCGTCAGAACACAAATTAAGATATTTTTGATGAAATCCGATGGCTCAGTGAGGCCTGCAAGTTAATTTACTCTTTCAGATGCCCAGAGAGGTACTAAAACATGTTTAAATCAGTTCATGTGAGTACAGAGGTTCAACCAACGTAGAATACACGTTATGTGCGCCAAAAAAACAAAATTCTTCTTTTCAACAAAATCTAGTGATGGTTGATTTCAAAACGCTGCTTCAAAGCTTTAAGAATCTTTTGATTCGAATCAGTGGTTCGGAGCGCCAAAGTCACGTGATTTCAGTAAATGAGGCTTCGTTACGTCATAAGTGTTCGCGTGACTTTGGCAGTTTGATACGCGACCCGAATCACTGATTCAAATCAAAAGATTCGTGAAGCTTCGAAGCAGTGTTTTGAAATCGGCCATCACTAGATATTGTTGAAAAGTCGTTATTTTGTTTGTTTGTTTTTTGCCGCACAAAAAGTATTCTCCTCGCTTTATAATATTAAAGTTTAACCCCTGTAGTCGCATGAACTGCGTTTCCAGATCATATGTCAGAACACTAGGTCCTGCTTCATCACCACATGCGTGCGTCGTGGTGCTCTCGTTATTTTGTGTTTTTTTTGGTGCACAATTTTGTGTTATTCTCGTCGCTTCATAATTTTAAGGTTGAACCACTGTACTCACATGAACTGTTTTAAATATGTCTTTAATATCTTTCTGGGCATCTGAAAGTGTAAATTAACTTGCTGTCAATGCAGACCTCACTGAGACATTGGATTTTATGAAAAAAAATCTTAATTTGTGTTCCGAAGATGAACGAATCTTAGGGGTGTAGAACGACATGAGGGCGTAATTAATGACAGAATTTTCATTTTTGGGTGAATTAACCCTTTAAAGTATTTAAACATGATTATGATTATACATGCAAAGTAATTGAGTGCTACTTATTTTGAAGGACTTATTATGGAATACTTATTTGTTGCATCGCATGACTGCAAAAACGCTCAAAATGCTGGTATTTCTTATACATACAGGGGAAACCAGGGGCTAGTTGTCACAATCTCTTAACTATAGGGTTTTGAGGCATAAGTCCAATTACAAACACAATATTTTCTCTAGAAGTGAATTTATATCTTGTATAATATGTTATAATATAATTTTATCCTCAACTGAAATTTTTGTAAACAAAACTTTAAGGAATGTACATGTAAAAAATTTAACGTACTACGAGAAATATTTTTCAGAGTAAAAAGTGTGACAACTTGCCCCAATACGTTCTAGCCTAAAGTTTTAATGAAAGTTCCTATTCATGATATTTTTCAGATATAAGTTTCCCTCCACATTTATAACGCTCCATAGCTTCCTTTTAAGTATTATATTTTCACCATAAACTTTTTTGCACCAACATTAATTATTAAGAGTTGTTAGATTACAGCCTGAAAGAAACACAGAAATTATTGGGAGTTTTTTGGTTTCAGTGTCATGACTGATGTTTCTCCTCTTGGCTTTTCCCTCATCAGGGGTTTGTTAGTTATTAAACAGCGCGACCATGACCTTCTATGCCCTGGTGTCAGGTTTAGGCCTTTTATCACCCTCTATCTCCAGCCATTTAAAAACTCCTCCTGAAAGTGACTGATTTAACCTGCTTTTACGCCGTTTATATCAAAACCGGATGAGAGAGAGAAGGGGAGAGGGGGAAAAAAACTTAATCCATCTTATCTGTTGACTGTCAAACTGCTGGAGCTAAGACCTCCTCACAAAAGACAACTGGGTCAGGCAGGCAGGAGCGGCCGGATTTGTGCTGGAGGAAAGTTTGAAATGTGGTAATTGACTGGAGGGGCGGCTGCGGATGGAGCTAATGACCCGCTCGAGCCACTGGAGAAAAACAGCACCTGTAAATGCAGCATAAAAACAAACGCGTGTCTATTGTGTGACCCGAGAGCTCTGTAGTTATGAACACACCCGCTGATAAGTGTGCTTTTATTTGTGCGCGTCTCATGGAAGCGCAATATATCTGAACCTTCTCCTTCAGATCATTGGGAACGCCTTGAGATTCTTTCAGAGGGGCTGAAAGCAGCATTCCAGTAATTCAAAGCATTTGTGAGCATTTCCAGTGAGCGCAGGCACCATTAGTCAGTCCGTGCTGACAGGAGGAAGAGGAATTATATCCCACATGAGCACTGAGATTTGTAACACATCTCTGACTATCAAATTTGTTAGCTGGAAAAAGTCTCCTCTAGATTCAGATAGGGCATCTTCTTCAAGTTTACGTCTAATCTTTTGTGTCCTATCATTCGGAGTGACAGAAGGGAAAGAAGCTGTGGAGATTGTTGTCGGAATGACTTTGCTCAGGTTTTGATCGAAATGAGCTGGAGGAAATGATCGAGGTTTAACTGCTGCTAGATGTCTTAACTACAGCATTTGACTCTAAAAGATTCTTTCTCCATTGATGATCAGTATTCTGCATGAGTAAATGCGTTTTTAAATATTTTTAAATGTAAAAAATACATATAAATTTATATTAAAATAAAAATCTATTTTTTTCATTATATATAACAGTAGATGTTTTACTAGTGCTCTTTTGTACCGTGGTATTTTCTTTGGAGCAGACTGTATTGCGATGTAAATACTATGATACTGGAAAAGGATAATTCAGTTCCATGATATTTACCAGGTTAAAAAATTACTTTTTGTCACTTATTATGAAACTGAGAAAAAAAGGGTGAAAATTCCAAGCCATGAAATTGTATTTTGCATTATTATTTTTTATATATGTATTTAATTTAATAATCCAGTTTTTGAAGTCTTTGATTTGAATGACTTTCAATGAGGTCTGATTATTACTTTTTGTTGCCCTTTCTGGATATTGGCAAGTATCTTTTATTTATTTATTTATTCACATTTTTATTTATTTACTTATTACTAATGTTTTTGACTCCTATGCTGACATAGGCAGCATGTATTTGATCAAAAACCCTGTAATATTGTGAAATATTATTACAATTTAAAATAACAATATTTGATATTATAAATAATGATTTTTAAAAAATATAATTATGATATATTTTTTAAAAATATCATTATAAATAATGATATTTATTTTTAAAATATCATTACAAATAATGATCAATTTTATTTTTTAAATATCATTTATTCCCATGAAGCAAAGCTGAATTTTCAGCATATTTTTTCTAACTTTTATAAATGTCTTTATTGCTTTTTATAGATTTAATGTATCCTTGCTGAATAAAAGTATTCATTTATTAATCTTACAGATCCCAAACTTTTTGACTGGTAGTCGAATGTTTTTTCCTTGTAATTGCAGTACTTTTTTTTTTTGTGTGTAAGTGAAAGACAGACAGTTTCTTCTTCCATAAATAATGCATGTTCTCAGAATAGTTCCAGCCTCTTTTAGTAAGAGGTTAGTTTATTAAGAGAGAGAGAGAGTGTGTGTTAGAGCGAGCAAGGTAAAAAGGTCCTCGTGTGTTTTAAAACAAGTGTCTGCCGAGGAGATAATGGTAAAGCCGTGGGATAAAAATGATGCATTTGCTTCTCTTCTAGCTGATAATGGGGGTTCGGAGGGGGGTGGAGGAAAGTTCATCGCTCTCTTATCGAAGCGCTCTGACATTTCTCCTTCAGCTGTAAAATTTCAGATCACATATCTCCTTCAGAGCTCCTGCACCTTTTGTGGAGTGATACTGAGCTCTCCATTTCTCTACACATGCCCCTCACAGTATGTTCATTTGGTTCATAAGCTGCTGTATATCTTGATATGTGACTCCTGATTTGTCACACGTGGCTGATGGGCATCTGTACCTTCGATCACGACAAATTCATGTGACCTTCTTTTTAAAGCATCCATTTTGATCAGATGCAGATCAGTTCTGTAGTGTAGATGTTTAAAGATGATAATTGAAAAAGGTTTTTTATGTAAAATACTTTTAAAGCGGAACATGGTTTGTGTAACATTAGCAACACATTATTAGTTGTTTGCTAACATAGTCAACCAAAAGGCTAATAATATCTCCGTTTTGTGTCCGATGTTGTAGAGAGCGATACATAAAAGCATCACCATTCTGATACATTGACTTGTAGATGAGCCTGTCTTCTTTTGAATCAGTTCTGGTTCAAACATATGGCTAAATTAAATCAGCCAATTTGCAGCGTTTATTACAGTAAAGTTGATCAGGTATTCTGAGATTGTGTGATTGAGTGAAGGCGGAGACTAATTTGCATATTCATCGTTCCGTATATACAGCAAGGGCGAATCAAGCTATTTTAAGGCATGAAGAAATTATTTTCACAGAAAAAAAAAAGTTTAAATATGTCATTTTGGTGATATCTTTAAAGGATACAATCACTGACTACTGGGGGACTTTAACATCCTTTCACAATTGTATTTGTTTGGTTGGTCTGGGTTTATAGAAGTTTCTTTCTCTTTTTGTGCTGTGATGCTGTAGTTTTGTCTTAGTTGGTTCCTAAAAACTTATTTTCTTGTTTAGTTTTTGTCTGTATTTTAAAGGTGGGAGACGTGATGCCCCCACCCCAATCCCCCAGCTTCCCTCCGTCACAGGGGGAAACAAACAGTTGCCGCGTGCAGCATCTTTTTGGGGCTATCAGAGAAAGATCTGTGAACACAAAAGGGACATTCATGGTTCTGCCAGGGATCTGTGGCGAGGGGGAGCGGACCCCGGAGAAGAGCGACAGATGATCTTATCTAGGGAGGAGTGGAAGGACGGGGGGATGGAGTTCTCTTCACTCATATCAACAGCTCCTCCGTGCCAAGATGGTGGCATTTCAGGCCCGGTTGATGAGAGAGCTTTTGGGTGTTTCGACCTGTGAGCTCTGCCTGGGGACGCTTCATTACCGTTACTAAACTGATCCTGGAATTTCTGTTGCAGTGATACTCACCTAATGGGTTGTGACCCAAAAACAAGCCGCAGTTTGTTAATGACCACAGACAACAGGGAAAAACAATGCTAAACCCTTCTGAAAAAACAGATGGTTTAATGGTCTTAGCTGGTTTAAACAAGTTTAGATGGTCTCCCAGCCAGGCTAAAGTTGTTTTTTAGTTGGTTGACCAGCTGGTTTCTGTCTCACAAGTGCCAAAAAAACATTTAAAACCAAACATCAGACAAGGTAAGATCAGCAAACCAGCTTAAGTTATAGTATGGGGGCAGTTGTGGCCTAATGGTTAGTGAGTCAGACTTGTAACCTTCTTCTTCTACCAGACTTCTATTCTCAATACTGGCAGGAAAATGTCGGTGGGATAGTTAATATCCAGCGCTCTCTTCCACTCTTAATGACCCTTGACTGAGGTGCCCTTGAGCAAGGCACCTAACCCCCAATCACTCCTCTGGTGCTGCAGCAAAATAGCTGCCACTGCTCCGGGTGTGTGTGTCCACGGTTTGCAGTATGTGTGTGTTCACTACTCCATAAGTGTGTGGACTAACTTGGATGGGTTAAATACAGAGGACAAATTCTGAGTATGGGTTACCATACTTGGCCTTCACGTCACGTCACTTTACATAATAAGGGACTGTAAAGTCAATTCAGTTCATTATACTTGAATATTTTATACTTAATTTTCAAAATATGTGACAGCATTGGTTTCAATAATGTGCTAATTAAAAAATCTCCCAAAAATGTGTTTTAGTATTCCCTGTCCCTTTTTTTTCTGGGTAACAACATAATCTTATTTGGTCACTGCAATTTTGCCAAGACATGTTCCCTGATCAAGATTTTTTGTTGACCCTGGAACAACATTCCTGTCCAAAAAGAGTCCTAACCCTATTCATACCTTTCAAACTAACCCTGCCCATGGCTTATCCCTAAAATCAGAGGGAAATGACAGGTGAATAAGAATGGTGTAGAAGCACCTAACCCTTGTTTTAAGACTAAACTGGAAATTATCTATAAACCTATCCCATAAATCTGATTGGTTGTTTAGAAATGTTGTTCCCAGATCAACAAGAATGTTAATCCAGGAACATGTTCTACTTTGTAAAATGACGTTCACCAGTTGGGTTAAGAAAAAAAAAATATATATATATATTCCTTTTGAATTTAACTTTTTTGTTAGTATTTTTTGTATATTTTTATACTAATTTTGCATTGGCACTTTGTCTAAAACAAAAAAAAATAATGATAAAATTGGAAATATATGCCAACATTTGAAATATAAACATATTCCATGAACTGATTCATAATAGTTTTCATTTGTCATACAATGAGCCACAATCCCTCATTGTGTACGTCTGGCTCTAAACTCTAAATTTGCTGATGCATCTCAAACACATTTGTTATTGGTAAAACACTGATTGTTTATCATTGTATGTTTGACTCGTGGAAAATCTAGATAAAAAGTACATGCATGTCAGTAATCGAGCTCCACAGCCAGCATTCATCGCCATTTGTGCCAGATCCGAGGGGATAATCTGCAACTGTACATCTTGATCTCGTAATCTATGGCGAGTCAACATCTAAACGCTTGTGGCAAACATGGCGACTGTGGCAGGCTGGCTCATTACGCACCCAGAGCCGTATGTCGTCGTCTTGCCTCTCGGGCTCATGTCGTATCGGTAACAGCTGGGACGAGCCAGCTGGGACGTGAGGTTTCGAGACGTGGCTTGGAACGCTCCGCGGACGACTGGCATGTTCGTCCTTACCCAGCATTAGAACTTCAGATATCCTCGCCTTCCTCATTCACCTCAGCATGGGATACGCAGAAGATGCGAGAGTGTCAAGGCGGGCTAAAGAGAAACTTGTGCGATCATGGCGAAAGGCCATGAGGTCTTATCAGAGTAGGAACAGAGCACATCAAGCGGTGGTGGGCTAGCATAGATTTAGCCTGCCTGTGATGTGGACCAGCTGCGCTCCAACGCTTAATTATTTCCCTTTAATGAGGTTCCCCACCTTCCAACAGGCTGGCAGGAACACGACAGGCTTCAGAGAGACCCCCCGCCTCCTAAATTCTCCCACTATCTCTGCTGAACTCCATAACATGGAATGAAGGCATTAGCACTGGAGCATCACGCGTTGCAGGAAATAAGAAAAGAAATTCTTTGAACGTATACAAATATGGTTTCACAAGCAGTGATTGTGAACTCTTACAAAAAGTTTTCCGGTAATACCATGGTATATTGATATTTACCATAGTACTGAATGATTGCCAAGTTCATTCATCATGGTCTTCAGTGCAGTTCAGTGTTTCGAGGCTAAAACTTTTAACTGATTTAACACTGTGGCCTGTGATCGATCTGTTTTATGATCTAATTGTCTCAAAAATCCCATTTAGTACATGGTTACATACTTTAAGGCAGATGCATATGACGGCATATAAAGGAAAATGTACTATATTGTAAAATGAACTCTTTCCCCACTAGCAGTTTTAGTCATTTTCACAAAAATGTTCATGGCCCCCTGAATATTTATATGTATGAATTTCTGAATACAAGATAGGCATATCAAAAGAAAGAAAAAGCTTTATTTTTAATGAACAATTGAATGCTCATGAAAAAAGGCAACATTTTTATCAAAAAGCTGAGAAAATCTTGGTTTTGCCGAAGATGCCCGGATCGGATTCGGAATGATGATCAAAACAAAGATTGCGTTAATCAACACCCCGAAAGCTTGCACAGTCCTGTACCTCTTATTGGGTTTGACGTTTTATTCTGTAACGTTAGGGAGTTTCAATGTATAAGTTGTTGAATGTTTGATGATCGCGTTGGCTTACATGTGCGTAAGCAATGCTTCTATAGATTGTTTCTGCTTCTTCTTCACTTGTTTTTGGATCCGGAGATTCTGTACTCTTTCAGAAGATGCGTAATAGCGCCCCCTACCATATAACAGTGAAAACATTGCCGGAAGATTGCGTCAATGGTTCGGAAGCGTTGTATCATAAATAACGGAAAATTCCATGGCAGAAAGAACCTAATCAACCATTTAAATTTTGTGAAATGCGAACATGTATTGATTATAAAGACTATGGAAGCATTATTTATTGGTACGTAATTGTATCTGTCAATCTTGGATATTTCAATGCACTTTTTTTTCTATTTTTACATTTAGATTACCTTTTTTGTCGTCTAATACTCATTTAAAATTAATATTTAAAAATGATTTAATAACACTAACCTTTAGCACATCCTACAATGAATATTGATTTTTCATACTGTACATTATAATGTTTTGTGCTATATATTTGTACTATACATTATTATCATCTCGCTTAATCTCCAAGGGGTAGTAAACTTATAAATATCGGCTTTTGATTAACAGACAGAATAATGCATCCCTAATAAAACCAGTTAATGTTTTGTTTTGTTTTTTTCTGTCAAAGATCATACTAGTACAAACCGCAATACGTTTCCAAAGTGCTTTATTATATTGTGCTAATTCTCATTTGCGCTTACTGAAGTCTGTCATGCGTTGTTGTGATATTTAGCAAACGTCTGGCAATCGATGTACTGTGATGTTTATTCAGTCGCAGGGGAATTTCCATACAAGCAGACTAGCGTGTTAGTATGTCACAGATACGCAGCTGATATCGGCAGTGAGAAACACAGCTGAATAGGTCATTTTAAAGTTCAGTCAGCACTGTACTGCTTTCAGCCAACAAAGACCACGCTGAAGATCATCTACCAACAGGATTTTATTTAGCACAGGTCACGAAACATGCTGCACTACAGAAACACCTTTATGTTGTGTGTGAGTGTTGCGGACGCTGTCTGACTGCGGTCTAAATCACAAATGATGTCTCTTTAATGTCTCCGTTCCTAGATATGCTAAAGTATACTGTTTCTCAGATGTTTCTTTTCTGAGTTTCTGAAGATATCTCAGCAATGTATGGGTTTGTAGCGATGTAATAGAAGAACCAATGCAATATTTGGTTTTCCTCCATTTCTTAGTGAGAAGAACATTTTATAAAGAACCTATTGTGTATTAAAAAAGGTTTCATGAATGTTAAAGGTTCTTGATGGAATCGTCAGCACCAATAAAGATCTTTTATCTGTAAGAGTGTGGGCTGTGCTATACATATACATTTTGTCTCATTTGTGAATTTTTATGAGCTTTGCAAAGATTTGACGCAGATATTTCACACGTATCGCACAGATTCTCAGCCCTCGTCTCACTGTAAAGAGCTCTACTGTCGTTATGAGTGCTGTGACACAGCGGAACAGGATGCTCACAGGAAGATAAAGCAGATAGCACTCAAGCTCAGAGGGATAAATCTCCCTCCATCGCAGGTCGGCCCCAAAAAGCTCTCAACATCGCCATGAAAACCTGCCGGAAGTCTGCTCTTGAGATCCTCGTGACAAGGGCCCCCAAGCCCTCGAGAGACGAGAGTCATGACCAGGCAGTCTATTATAATAACTGTTTGATTAATCACTGTCCTAAAAAAGCACACAAAATCTAACTGATTAGATAGCAGCGCTCGGGGAACTCGCAGGGCTAGCTGTGCTATCCCGTGACACGGTTAATTAACTCCGAGCTCAGCGCGGCACTAACAAGAGGCCTCGGCCCCCTTCCTGGAAAAACAGAAATAGAGCCCACGCTGCCAGTCGGTAAGCCTGTAACATCTCTGCGAGGTTTTATCAGAGAACGAAAGACGCTCTTTCAAGAGGAGTTAGCATCCCAGCGGTTTGATACGCTCCATCTGATCGCCATCAGCTCTGAGAACAGGTGCTGGAGTCTGTATCAAATACTACAGTCTCTGGCTGGAAGAGGCAGGAAAACACACTATAATGCTCAAATTATATATATATATATATATATATATATATATATATATATATATATATATATATATATATATATATATATATAAAATGGAGAAATGGAGACTTCTAGCAATGAATCTGTGATCACATATGCATTTCGCATAAAGCATTAGTTCACCCAAAAATGAAAATTCTGTCATTAATTGCTCCCCCTCATGTCGTTCCAAACCCGTAAGATCTTTGTTCATCTTCGGAACACAAATGAAGATATTTTTGATGACCCCTCCATAGACAGCAATTTAATTACCACTTTTAAGGCCTGGAAAGGCAGTAAAGACATCATTATGTCCGAATTTTTGTTCTAATCAGTCACAACTAGTGACATTTTGTCAGTCACTTGGTTTCTATTTCTGTCGTGTTCCCTCACTTAAATCCCATTTAATATTAATTGAATGTATTTCTCACAGCTTGGTCTCATCGCAAATAATAAAGGCATAAAAATGTTGCGTTGTTCACTCATCCTGTATTCATGATCAACTTGAAGCATTTATTGTGTGACACTGATTGACTGGCCTGTTCTGTCACGTAGGAGAACTGGACCTGTTCAACAAAGATGGAGAACGGCGGATTCACAGCCGGCAGCAGCTTCCTGTAGGAACCACGTGGGGGCCTTTCGAGGGGAAAATTGAGCTAAACACAGATGCTCAGGTACGTTATCTCAAGTTAAACATTGACGAGGGTTAAAGATGAAGGATGCACCAAATTAAATTAAATGGCTTGTTAAAACAGGAAGATCTGTTTATTTGAACTACCATTGGTTGAACCGGTGGTTTGGGAAAGTTAACGGTTTTTTAAAAAAATTAATTGTCTGCTAGCACAGAAAACACATGCTTCACCTTTAACAGAGTCTCGGAAAATGTAAATCAGTCCATGAAGCTGTTCGTTATTAAGGGTGAAGCTTATTTTCCTTGAAGTCCATCATTTGCATATTGGCACGAGAAAGATTACTGGACATAAACAGATGTTAATTGTGTTACATATAGATCATAACCCAGTGCTACTTGAACATTCTAGCATCAAACTGACCTCAAAATTACCTCCTCTGTGCTTTTAGCCACTTAATCTGCATATTTTACTACCAAACTCTTGGTTGATAGAATATCTTCTAGATTTGATGTTGTTCTCGGTTTGGATCTGATTCTTCCACTTATGCCCAAGTTGTCACTACGTTCCTTCATCCGTTAAAGAAAGAACAGAAAAGAAGAAAGTGTTGACCTAACTACACAGGCGGAAAGAGGAATCCTTTAGGATTTAACATTCCATTTTGAATGTGGATTAATTAAGCAATAGTTATTAAAATTTGTAACGAATCTCATATTTATCCTGTTAAAACATAAGGAAAAGTCCGTGAGGAGTTCGGACTTTGAGGCTCCATTCTAGGGGATTACTCTAGCGCATAACTTATAACTTTATTAATTTTTTTTTCTTCATGCATTTGAGTTGATTTTCCTCTGTCCCACCCCTAGAAAGTTGGAATATCTTTTTAGAATATCTTTTTGATTAAATATTGCTCGGTATGTTTAAAACATTAACCCAAAAAGGAAAATTCTGTTTTCAAAACTTCTTCTTTCCTGTTTCACTGTAAAAATAACATAGAGGTTCATAATCACATATTGTAAAAGTGGGTAAATAATGATTAATTGTCAGTTTTGTGTCCATTATTCCTTTAAAATCATAGAGAAAAACATTGACAGCAGTGATTTAAGAAAACCAGACATATTGTGCGATGTTCTACAGGGTTAAAACATGTAATGTCAGACAAGAGAACGAAAGCTCTTGACGTTGAAATGAAGTGTGATATCTTTAGAAAGAAAGCTCCATCTTCATGGATGTTGACCCTTAGAGGTGGTTAAACACTCCAATTCACTGTGATGGCACCTGTGTTACCCTCTTTAGTGCCTAATCTGGGAAAGACTGCTGATTTATTATATGTGATGTGGACTGAATCCAAAGTGGTGTCATTTTTGCCTGCTGGTTTATGGATTTGAATGCAACTGGCTTGAAGAGTGATGTCTCAAATGTCAAATGTTGGTAGACTGAATGTATTCAGCGTGCTGAGGTGGGTCAGCATTGGTTCAGAGCATCTGATTGGACAGCCACACAAGCTTTTAATGTGCTGTTCATGTCTATGATTGAATGTTCAGACTTAAAATATAATTTGAAAAGTCTTTTCTACAGTCAGTTGGTCAAAAGTAGGGCTGTGTGGTATGCCGATATATATTGTGGTGATGATATAAAGTGTGATCTATAGAGATTTTGCTATATATTCCGGTATGTAAATATTTTCATGCAGCACAGGACTGCTAAAGTTATTGACATGTTAAATCGATAAAGAAACATACATAAATGAGAAAATAAAGAGCGTAATGTGCTTGATGTTAAATAATTATCGGGTGCAATAAGCTTAGAAAAAGATCTCAATGCGCGCACACAGAAGACCGCTTCTCTGAGACGGCATTCGATCCAGAATTCAGTTCTCCTTTGATGGTTATTAAGCTTGAGTGGTCAAATACTCAAAAATGTCAAAATGCCCATCTCGATCAGTATTCACGTAAACACATTCCGGTTATGTCTTAAAAGGTTGGTCCACCCAAAAATGAACAATGATGTAACAAACGGTTTCAGTTCCCATAGTATTTTTAGTATAATGGAAGTCAATGGGAACCGAATCTGTTTAGTTACCAACATTATTCAAAATATGTTCTTTTGTGTTTCACAGAAGAAAGAAAATCATACAGGTTTGGAAAAACACAAGAGTAAGTAAATGACAGAATTTTCATGTTTGTGTGGACTAGCCCCTTAAGTGGACATAAACAGTTGATAAGCAGATGTGTATCAATATATTGGATCCGTGCATTAGGTCTTAAAGCTGCTGTACCCAAAGGAAGATATTTGGAAGAATGTTTGTAACCAAGCAGATTTTGCCCCCCATTAATTTTCCTACTATGGTAGTCAATAACTGGTGAGATCTGCTTGGTTACAAACATTCTTCGAAATATCTTCCTTTGTGTACAACAGAACAAAGAAATTTATACAAGTTTGCGACAACTTGAGGAGGAGTAAATGATGACAGAATTTTCATTTTTGGGTGAACTATCCCTTTAAAGTAACAGTAGTCTAAAATATCTTTAGATCTAACTTTCTTTAGCTTGAAGAAAATCCCCAAAACTCTAGTGTTTACTTGTGTATGAATGAAAGTGAATAGAAAACAAAATCTTGTGTGTATCCCCTTGTATATGGTGAAGTAGGATAGCATCTAGAACTGAATGATATAGTCCTCCTGGTGAGAGAGTGCAGTCAGGAGATCTTGGCATCTGCAGGGCAGAGATAGGGTCACATGATGAGGGCTTATCTGTGCGAAGGGCACATCTGATGTACGGAGAAGTCAGCGGAGACCAGAGGGCTTCTGTGAGTTTACGATGCCACGCTCTGCAGTCTCTACACATGAAACTCCTCAGATGCCCGAGTCTGGATGGCATCCATCTTCGTTCCATTCAAACGATTCACCCAAATGATTCACGACTCAGTGAGTCGCCTCTCACTATGATCGCAGTTATTGATTTAACACTCTGGAGCGGATCTCCAAAAGCTATTTGAACAGGGAATTATACCTTGTGTAAAAGTGGACACTATTTTTTCATCGCGTTTCATACACCAAGTCAGAAAATAATAAGGTATTGAAATGATTGAAGATGTGAATAAAATATCAAGACAGGCTGCTTTAGTGTTCTTTGAAATGTGCCCGAAATGACTTGCAAATTGATTTAAGATATATTGTGGTGTCAGTGTCCAATGGATGTTTGAACTGCTGTGTCTACAGAGCGCTTCCTCTCTACGCCTGAGTGATAGTCGGCCGAGCTCTCTCCTCTCCTGCCGATCAATCAGCCCATTAGAGCTCAATTACCCAGCAGCCCCTGTGCAGGTGAACGACGAGCCCGTCCACCCCCACCAAATTAACACAAATTAATAATGACACTCAGACATAAATGTCTGCCATCTGGGGGCCGGGCGGCCGGTCTGGGTCGAAGCTATTGAGTAGCAGGTGTCTTCATCGCGGTAATTACTGGGCCTGGACTCAACCCGGACTGTGGCCTTTAGCTCTGTGCCTCTCACTGCCCGCTGTCCATTTTAAGTGTTAATAATTGATTTGGAAACAGCCTAATAATGAACTACAGATTTACAGGGCCCTTCCAAGATGTCAGTTAGTTAAGTATGGCTTTTAGTTCAGTGTCCATCTAATAAATGAACATTTCTCTAATTAAAAAGCTTTGTTAAGTAGCTGTGATAACCAGGCAGGATCCTTATCCTCTACTTTTTTTTCTGTCAGTTGTAATTTATGGACAGCCTTGTCAATGGATGACATTTTCTGCTTTAGTGTCTAAGTGAATTTTGAGTAAATACCAGGGTTATGCATAATTCACAAATTAAGACATTTGTTCTTTTAAATTAATGAATATGAATTGAATTGGCACACCCTACAGGAAGTCGAATTAGATTATGTAGTGAAGTAGAATCTACTGAATTCTGAACTGCAATTCAAAGAAATTCAACATATATATTGTTTTTTATTTTTTTTTAATATTTTTTCATTTTTATATTTTATATATATATATATATATATATATATATATATTTATTTATTATTTATTATTTATTACATATAGTCATATATATATATATATATATATATATATATATATATATTTAAATATCAATATGTAATATCTGATTAGATATTATTTGAATTTCAGCTCATCTTTATTCTACAAATTGCTGTTATGCTTCCTGTTTATTACCTCAAAAAGACAAAAAAAAAGACATTGTCAGTTAAATTCTAATTCTAGCACAACCCTGGTAAATGTTGTATGAAGAGTTTGTTTGATTTCAACAGATTTGCATTTCATTTATCATCATTAAACTGTATTTTGAGCATTGACAAAACATCAGTCGACCAGTTAATATGTTCAGGGACGCCCATAGGAAAGAATACTCTCAAATACGGTGACTTTATTTCATTTGTTTCTCCCAGAAATGAAACTCAATGGAGTGTAAATGGAGACGTTTGCTAAAGTCAGATGTTTCTCCTTAGGAAAAAGACTCCATGATCATACACAATCTTTTAGAAGAGATCTCAAACTGTGCTCAGATTCGCAGTGTAAAATCCGAGATCTCACCATGTACTCAAGCACTTCTCGTCCAACAACTCATCCAAAACGAAGAGAACTCTCTTGAGCTATAAAAGAATATCCTCTGAGCAATCCGGATTCCTCCGTGGAGGTTTCATTAGCCAGCATGGGCATTAAACCAGCAGTCAAACTCTTTTGGTGCATGTAGCTTGTGTTTGTATTAGTGGAGTGTCCATGACTGCACAAATGACATGCTATTGTCTTCATTTGCAGCTGTCAAAGGGTGACCAGTGTCTGTTGGGCTCCTGGATTGTTTTTATGCTGTAATTCAGCGTGCACCAGTGTATCGAATGAGCAGGAGGAATAATTCCAGCCATCATTCGGCTTTATCTCCTCCTCTTTGCTGTCCTCTTCCTCCTCCTATAGGTTTATTGTTCGTCCCAAACTTGAACAAGTGGCAGTGGATTTTTTTCATGCCGAAATTATATTTTTCTTCTTGTCATTACTTCATTAATCAAGAGCCGGGCCTTTGGAAAAATGTTTTGTTTTGGTGGCTGCAATCTATTTTGTGGGAGTGGGTGCGTGTGTTTGAAAGGGAGAGAAAGCGAATGTGTGTGTGTGTGTGTGTGTGTGTGTTGTTAATCTGTGCCTGTGGCAGGTTTCCCCTCCGAAACGCAGCGCTAAGCAGCAGTATCGCATGCCTATTGTTGTAGCCTCTGTCATAGCAAGGAGCGCCTGATGCAGGCCTGCACCGCTCTGATAAGAAAAGAGGATTCAACATGGCTGGAAAGACGAATCAGTGGGACTTGAGAGTGGAGAGCGCACATACGCACACAGACAAACATCATCCGCGTGTTGGCACATGCATAACCAATTATTTACACTTACATCTAATTATAAATGCAAGTGGGGTTTATTTGCTCATAAGCAAGAGAAGTCATGCAACTGTATGTTTGGCACCTTGTGTTCATATAGATCTTATTTACATCTGAGGCTATATTTATCAGAGAGAAAATCTCTTCTGTTTGTAATGTCGCCCGCTCGTGAGCGTTAACGGGGTTTTAATTCCTTGTTGGACACAAAAATGATTTTGGCAAGCTGAATGTGGATTTATCTAATGAAATAATAGGCCCAAAGTTTAGGCGGGGAACCAATTTGCGATTGCACGCATCAGTTACTTTGCTAGGCTTTAACCAGTCACAAGACCGCTGACGTCTCGGACTGCTGAAATGAAAGTGGCTCCGCTTTTAGCATTTGACTGAGGTTGGGGGGGGGGGTGACAAGGCACATAAAATCAACACATACATTTTATGAAGAAAATGTGTTTTTGCATGTGCTTGTATGTGTTTGGTGTATATATATGGCTCAGTGTAAATGGATGGAGATTATTGTTTGTTCAAACGTACATTACCATTCAAAAGGTCGGGGTCAGTGAGATTTATTTTTTTTAATAGGAATACTTTTATTCAGCATAGATCCAACATTAAGTTGTTAAAAAAATGAGAGTAAAGAAGTGTGTAATGTTTCAAATAAATCCTGTTCTTTCATCAGGAATCCCGAAAATAAAACTGGATAAAATCATGGATTCAACAAAGAAATTAATTAGCGCAACTGTTTTCAACATTGATAATCATAAGAAATGTTTCTTGAGAAGCAAATCTGCATATTAGAATGATTCCGGAAGGATCATGTGACATTTAAACACTGGAGTAATGATGCTGAAGATTCCGCTTTGCCATCAGGAGTAAAATACAATTTAAAATATATTCAAACAGAAAGCACTTTAGATTGTACTTTTTCACAGTATTACTGCTTTTACTGTATTTCTAATTAAATAAATGCAGCCTTGAAGAGATTTCTTTGAAAAACATACAAATTCTTACTGACAAACTGGTAATGTATAACCCTTGGTATGAGCCCTTGGAACCACGAAAATGAATCTCAAGTTAAAATATAGTGATCAGAAACTGATATCAGATATGAACTGATTCTCGATTGGCAGAACCTCTTTTGAGATTCAAAATGTGCATCCCTCTTTTTTCCCCAGATTTACAGCATTGATGCAACCAACTGAAGAGTACTGAATGCTCTCTATGAATGAGTAGTTCTTTTACAAATCACATGGTGGGACAGAGAATGATGGGAAATGTAGTTGTGCTGCATAAGCCTGTCACGTCTTAAACCCGTTGGATGAGTAGTATCTTCTAGTATGCCAAATCCAGAGTTTCCCTCTGGTAATTATGATGATGTTGTGACGTTCATGTGGACTCATTTCCAAAATACAATCATTCTGAAACAGGGGCAGAACTGCCACCCTAAAAAAAAGCTCTGCCACCCCAGAATTTATATAAGATAAAAAATGTAAGCAGTGTTTCCTGTACCACTTTTTGCACAATTCAAGCACACCACCAAATAAAGGCAAGAAAACGTCTTTCCAAACGGATTGTATGCGCATGCAGTGCGTCTAGTGTATTCATCTTCATTAACGAACGACTCTTGTGAACTGGTTCTTTGTGAGTCAAAAACACGCCGCGCAGACCAATTCATGAACAAATTGACTATTTTCCCACTTCTTTGTGAGTCGGAAAATTACTGCTTCTCGGCTAACTCAAAGATCCTCTAAGAAATCTAATCCCGTCCAGATAGGCTATGTCTGCTATTCCGTATTGTTTGGCAAGCGGATTCCCTGTCTGTCCACTTTCATCATGGATATAGGCCTTTTGCCATCCGACGAAAAAATAAAATGAAATCAATAAGGTCACGTAAACTAATAGCAGAGAAGACTGGTAAGATTCTAATCTTACTTCACTAGCTTTTATATTTTGGTAGGTTATTTCTTTCCAATGATAATAAATTCAAAAGACTGTGTTGCTCAAGCCTATGTAACAAAACAGATATTTTGAAGAATATGGGTAAATAAACAGTTGATGGGCTCCATTGACTACCATAGTGTAGTAAAAATACTATGGAAGTCAATAAGTGCCAACAACTGTTTGGTTACTGACATTCTTCAAAATATCTTCTTTTGTGTTCAGCAGAAGAAATTCATACAGGTTTGGAAGAACTTAATGGTGAGTAAATGACTGGGCGAACTGTCCCTTTAAACTTGCAATTTATATCATCCAAGTAGCCTATGAAATACTAATAAAACAACTTGACTTTTCTATATAGTAATGATACTATGGCAAGCCGTTTTGACTTTTATTCATTTTCAGGATATGAACTTGTGATATCAACAATTACATTTTCACTAGTTAAAATGTTAATTCTTGATATCAGCAATTAGATTCTTAATATCAATAATTAAATTCTAGATATCAAGAATTACATTTCCACTAGTAAAAACTATAATTCTTGATATCTGTAAATGTATTTTTACTAGTGAAATCTCGCCATAGGCTGCCATTCAAATTCAATTGTTGATATCAAGAATTCATTTCTTACTAGTTGAAATTCCAATTTCACATATCAGGAATACAATCCTTACTAGTAAAAATAATAATTTTTTAATATCAATAATTACATTGTTACTAGTAAAAATGCAAATGTCTGATATCAAGAATTCAATTATCTCTAGTTGAAATGTCTATTCTTGATATCAACAATTGAATTACTACTAGTAAAAATATTCATTTCTGATATCTGAAAAATAATTCCTGATATCAATATAATTTCTGATATCTAAAACGGCTTTCTTACTAGTAACAATCACATTCATGATATCAGAAATGAACATTTTTACTAGTAGCAATTCAATTGTTGATATCAAGAATAGACATTTGTACTAGTAACAATGTAATTGTTGATATCAGAAATTTATATTTTTACTAGTAAGAATTGTATTCCTGATATGTGAAACTGGAATTTCAAATAGTAAGAAATGAATTCTTGATATCAACAATTGAATTTGAATGGCAGCCTATGGCGAGATTTCACTAGTAAAAATGCAATTCTTGATATCAAGAATTATAGTTTATACTATAGTGGAAATTGAATTCCTGATATCAAAAATTGCCATTGTTACTAGTGGAAATCTAATTCCTGATATCAAGAATTAACATTTTAACTAGTGAAAATGTATTTGTTGATTTCACAAGTTCATATCCTGAAAATGAATAAAAGTCAAAACGGCTTGCCATAATGATACAAGCTCAGTGACATTTATGTTTTTAATATACATATAGTGTCTTGACTTGGTGCCCTGGATACTGACATTTTATTGATTATTTGTAATTCGTTTTATACAGTATACATGGTTGCTTTGTGGTAATGCAACTTTTTCACATATTCATGAACATGAATGTGCATGTCAGGCCACAAGTGCATAAAAAAAGCTATACATGGATGTTTTCTTTGGTGTTGCCACCCCTCCTCATGCCATCCAATAAATAATTTTCTCGATTCACCCGTGTACTGACCTGACTCAAAGGCAGCACTACCACGAGAAGTTCAAACAGAACACTCTTTAATGTCAACATGAATTTGACATATTTCTGAATGAAACTAGAGAAAAATATAGTGCAAGACATTTTATTCATCAGGATTGGATTGTGAAAAATGGTTTCTATATGACAGATGGCTGGCGGACAGGGGTTGAAAAATTAAATGTTTAAAAAAGTTTTCAAAGAAAAAGTTTCTTCTCTTTGGAATAAGCACAATAACACCAGATTTGTGTATTAAGAAACTAAATAGAGCCAATTTTGTCTCCTTTCATGCTTACTTTCATCATCAGTTATATTTATTTGAATAGATCCCGTTAATGAATATAAATCTTGCTAACTAAGCATCAGGGGTTATTATACCCTGGAGTAAAGACACAGGAGGTCCAGCATTCATGTGTTTTGATTCAGCAGCTTTACCAATTACGTGCTCTGCTGCAGAGTTTCAAGGTACTAATCCAACATAAAGTACATTCTTGTATTCAAATCGCTGTCTTCAATAATGCCACATAAATGAAATGAGTAAAAGCTACAGTCCAAGGTGATACGCTCTTTGTGTCGTCATCTATAGCTGTGTGCATTTTTAAATGACCAATGGTCCAGTTGAAAACCCAATAAATGAATGCATCAGATGTGTTTTTAATGGGCAAAATAAATAGGAAATACACAAAGAACGATTTGTGTGAAAGCATGCCTAAATGCAATTGTTTAGGAATGAATCTGCCAAAGTGGCTTTCACTGAGCTTCTGATTTTGTACTTTTTATTGATGATAACCTAAATAGCTTGGAATAAATTCAATCAGGATGGTTCTTTGAAGAATATTTACTTCACTAATTATCATATGGCAGGTATTTTATCTAGATGTACTCTCCCGTAGCCAGACCTTCAGACTGACGGCAGAAGGTCTGGACGCAGCTTTCATCGGCCAAGAGACATGTGACTCAGCCAATCACAGTTAGTTTTGTTCCGCGTCATGTTTAGGGGCGTGGAAATGAAAGTCAATGTCCCTACCGGCGTGCATATAATAAATTATTCATTCAAGAACGTTGTGCAAGTTTCCTGCAACAATGGAGCCGCGAACTTTACATACTTTTGAGTCCAGTGTTTAGTTGATCCTGGTAAGCTCTCATTGTCACAGTTGTAAACACGACTGCTTTCTTCTTCCAAGAGGGGGTTTGGCATTTGTTTCCAGACGGACCGTTAAAGAACGTGACACACATTTCTCCCGGACATCCTGTAGAATTCGACCAACTTTGAAAATCCTCTTGAAAAACTCTCTTACACACACACACACAAAATATAAAATTCCATAAAGTTTATGGGAAAAAACATGGAAGTTCATGGATTTGGAAGTGGGAACCATGTTCTAGGCTCTAAAAGAACCATGTTTGAATCCTCTCGAAACCCAGTTCTTGTCTGTTATCTCCCTTCTAATGAATCTTTTGTAATGCACAGTTGAACTGCTGCCTGAGGGGATACAGGGGACCTGAGGTCACGACCTCACGGCAGAGGCGTGTTTGGGATTTATTCTTCCTCTCTCTCTCTCTCTCTCTCTCTCTCTCTGAGGGATCCTCTCAGCCCATCTCCAGCTCTATGACAGGAAACGGGGTGTGTGTGTGTGTGTGTTCTCTCCTCACAGCGCCAGCGGCTGCCGGGGCCACAGATGACTAGAGCTGAGATAATACATGCTCGACTTGATCTACAAGTGAACCTGACATTTTCCCCTTCTCCTCTTCATCACTGCATGTCCCAAACAGGCAAACAGATATGGAGGGAAAGCGATAAGGGGCCACCGCTTTGTGACTGAAGTGATGGCTACATAGTTTAGCACAATCAGGGCGAAGACACCGTTAAACGCCTTGTCACAATTCATGGTGTCAAGTTTGTGAATGATACATCCACATAGACGTCATTTGACAAGGGCTCTTTCCTTTCAGTCTGTGTGCAACAAACTGGATTCCTTATTTTAATTGAAACGTAAACACCTTGCACTGCATTTTGAATATTTCAGAGGACGTATTAAAATAAAAAAGTGATTTTATCAGTAGGAAGAAACACAGTGACCAACTAGAGTTAGTCTAATATTAATTGTCACCTTTTATTTTTTATTTATTTTTATTTAAATTTGTGATTATTATAATTATTCAGTTATTTTATTTCTTTCTTTATTTTTTTATTTGTAATTATATTTATTCAATTCTCTTTTATCAAATTACTGCATAAAAGCTCCATGGTGGAATCACTTTAAAGCACAGCCTTTCTTGACTTTATTTACTGTAGGGGACAAAAGGATGATATTGATAAATTGGCATGATTGGTTGCTCATTTTCCCTTAATGAGTCACATGAGCGAGTTGAGATGTCACAGTAGCTGGTGAGATGTTTGGTAGGTCCTCCAGAGTAATGTCAAAGCAGTACTGACGCTGGCTGAGACTCAATGCATGTGGCAAACATTAGCCACCAAAAATATTTTTGTGTTTATTTGACAGTTACATCACTTGTTACAGTAATACACATATTTAGTGATTTATATTTAAATGCAACCTATTATGCCCGTTTTCAGATGTAATATAAGTCTCTGGTGTCCTCAGAATGTGTCTGTGAAGTTTCAACTCAAAATACTCCACAGATCATTTACTATAGCTTGTCAAATTTGCCCCTATTTAAGTGTGAGCAGAAACCATTTTTGTGTGTCCCTTTAAATACAAATGAGCTGCCGCTCCCGACCCGCTTTCCAAAAGAGGGCGGAGCTTTAACAGACCGCGCTTCGGTTGCTTAACAACAACAAAGCTGGAGAATCTCACGCAGCCAAAATGACGATTGTCAGTAACGGTGTTCAGCCTTACATTGTTCAAACCGGAGTCACTGATGGAGAGACTCACAACTACTACTACTACAACAACTCTTCCTCTTTTCTAAAGCAGCCCAACATGGCCTCACCCCCTTATTGCGTGTTCCCGGAGGCAGGGTTTATGTACATTTTGGGATTTGTGATGTCACTAATTTTTCTATATTTTTCTGTATTTTCTGTAAAAGAAAATATCTCCCTTTGAATTGAACTTTTAGCGTCGTAACTTTGCAGATGTTGTTTCTGCTCAAACATCAACATTACACTCTAACTAAAGCTAAAAAAGTGAAATCATGAGCAAGAACCCATTTAAATATTATATTTCTGGAGCTTGGCAGTTTTGAAATATATTTTTAAAAATATTTCTTCCTTTGATCATCTCCGTTTATCTTGGTTAATGTTGATGAATGCGGTTGATGAGAGTAAATTCTGGTTAAGAAGACTATTTGGGACACCATAATAGTCATTTCAGTAAATTAGATTGTGGTGTAGTGGTTAAAGCTCAGGGCTGATGTCTGAAAATTTGCTGGTTTGATCCCCGCTAGCAGCGAGCCAAAATCTTAATAGTTTGAAATACAACATATGAATTGACGTCAGTGATTTAGCTTTGGGAAGTTTTTTTTGTTGTTGTTGTCTCTAAAGAAGTAAAAACTAACGCCCGCCTAAAGCTCCCTGAAGTTTGATATTTTGCATAACCTCATTCAAATCTGAATTAGCAAGAAACAACATAAGTTTGTCCACAGTGTTGTCTCCCTCGGTTTGCGCCACGTCTTGCCAAAGGTGTTGGAATACGCCACGGCAGAATCCACGGCGAACACTGAGGGGGAAAATCTAGCACAAGGGAGAAGAGTTTGAGCGATGCCAGCTGCTTTGCCATCTGTCACTGTCAAGACTCCACTTGTGGGACACTGAAACAACTTCCTTGAAAAGTAGCCGAGATAATCCACAATAGTTTTCACTTGCAATCTCGATTCCCCTGTTGGAATTCAACATTCCACCGTGTGAAGCGGAGATGGTTAATTGGTGGCGAAATCCAGGAGATGTTGGCCGTCCTTTCACGTACATGCGCATATTTTGAAGTGTGCGACAAGCCGGTCTTGGCAATCGATTCTGAAATTGCCTTTCAAGTGAATAAACGTGTGATATATTGTCTAGTTATGAGCTTTGAGCCAAGTTAGGCTCTCTTTTAGCAAACGAGTTGTTGTATCAGCGGTTCACCAGTACAGCTTCTGTTTTTGAGTCCTCATACTTTAAACTTAATGGCCGGTTCTGCTTGATGCTCTTGCTCTAGCTTACTCTTACTTCCTCTCAGACAAGAGGCCACAGCCGAGTTCCTCGTCTCCTCTCATCTTTTGTCACACAAACGCTCATCAAACCAGTCCAGATGGAGGAGCAGCACTAAATGAAAGTATTCAGTGTGAAAATCACAGATTTTTTGCAGCGGTCATCTGGTGCGCTATCACAGAAGCCTTTTGTGAGATAGAAACGCTTGATAGAGGCTGCAGAAGTCTGGACAGCGTCTGGCCGTCTGTCCCGGTGGTCTAGCACATTAGGCGAGGGTGTACGAGCCTGTCAAAACAGGAAAATTAGACCACGGGGGTCGTCAGTAAACTAATTGGGTAACAAAGAGCATACGCAGCCCCACAAACCCTCGCTTTAACGGTCGGCGAGCCGAGATAAGAGAGTTCACGCCTAATGCTTTCGGAGGGGGTGAGTTCACTCTTATTTATTTACCTATGACTCAACATCAAGAATAGGTTTTTTTTACGAAGACCCCATCTCAAATCACATAGCGCTTTAATGCTGCCCTGGAAGATTATGCAAATGGTTGCTACCTCATTTTCTTCACTCTGGTTGTTTCTAGTTTTCAGAGGTCGTATCACATCCGATGGGGTAGCTTTCATTCTCTGCACAGAATGCATCTAACGATGAGAGGAATCTGCGCAATGCAGTGACGTTTCCGTGTGATTGGTTGCCTGGCAGATGCCACCTGCCTCTCTTGGCCTCCAGGCATGCAGATATCTGTACAGGTGTACGGGACGTACAGAGAACCCCTTGTTATTGGCCCAATAGCGAGCTTTTGCTGTAGGAGTCGTCAGCAAGTTGCATGCAAAGATCAAAGAAGCCAGCAATTGGATTCAAAGTGGAAATTCAAATTGAAATAGAGGGATCTATGGGATGGCACGCCATTTCACAAGCCGAATCTGAGCACAAGAGCAGGGCATGTTCCTCTGCCTCCTAGACATTATTACAATGCAAAGCAAACATTATGAATTCAGCGTCGCCATGTCCTCTTCAAATAATATGCATGCGAGTTATGCGCAAAGTGCATTCAACTTCACACGAGTCGGGCAATTGAACACTCTGCCTTTGTTTGCTTTCAAGTCTGCTTGAATTAGTTCAGGTTGTGTTGTGTGGATGTTTTTATTCATTGTAGTTTTACTCTAATTTGTAGACGTCCAGTATTGTTGCATCTACACAATGGCAATTGCTTTCTGCTTAAGATATTGGCACAATTTAAAGGAATGGTTTCTGCCATTATTTACTATTTACTATATATATATATATATATATATATATATATATATCTCAGGGGAGTTTCCTTAGAGGAGGCAAGGAAGGCAGTGCTTCCTCAAAAATTGGATGAGAAAATAAAATAATCCATATTACAAAATTAAAAAAGCACAAATATTACAAAATATGACATTTAAACAGTGTATAAATCACTTGTTTTTCTAAAGCAACGCTGTCAGACAGCGGGAGTCCACGTCTCTCTTGCCTCCCCTGAGCCCATTGAGTTTTAACAGACCCATTAAAGCAAAAAAAAGTAATTGAGAATGAATGGGGGAAAGTGCCTCCACACTATTGGTTTGTTTTCATGCGTGTTTGTGAATCAGTCTGAATGAACAAAATCATGGCGTTGATGGGAAGACTAATTAAATAGTAAGTAAACAACTCACCCACTTAGATATTACCGCTTTATCACATCAAAATCATCAAAATGAGTTTTTTTTTTTAATGCTTGGTGAAATTAAAGGTATGTCTTTGTGTATAATATATATTTATATATTATTTTTATGGAAACAAAATGAGAAATTTTGAAGATTTTTACTGAGCTCTTTTGCATACCATCAGTTCATAGTGATCACGACTGTCAAGCTTCAAAAAACACACTATAAAAGTAGCATCAAATTAAATAAAGACTTATCATACTATTCTGAAAAAATGCGATTGTTAGAAACAACGTGACAATGTTTTATTGAAAATTGAAATATTTCATAGCTCTCAAATATCATTCCCTATTTTGCATCAATCATAACTCATGTTTAAGCCTGCCGAAATGCTGCTGTGACTCTGTATTCTTTGGTGATTTTCCGTGATAAATGGCTTAAATTTCTGTTTTCCTCATGCTAAGCTATTGTTTGGTTTTGTAAGACTATACAATACTGCACAAATCAAATGAACTAATTTTATAGCTCTCTAAGGAAAAGAGCTTCATAAAGATCCTTCAGAAACTCTCCTTTTAGGTTCCACGCAAAAACCAGCAGGTTTAGAACGACATGAGTGTGAGTACATGATGACAGCATGTTCGTTTATGGGTGAACTATCGCTTTAAGTGTATTTCTTTTAAATTGTACCATTATAAATCTGGCCCGTCTCAGTATATTGCCGGGTGCATGTGCTAATGAAGTCCCCAGCAGCCCTCTGACTGTACGATTCAGCCCTGGAGGAGAGAAACAGTGACAGGAAGAGCTCCTGTCCTGGAGGCTAAGTGCTCATTAAACCAGATGGCATTAGAGCTGAAACCTTTCTGTGCCTGACGCTTCAAAACATGTAGTCCAAGTCCAATACAAGACACTGGCTTGCATCTACCCCTCATTTTTTAATTCGTCAGCTGAGTTGTTGCAGGTAAGATAACCAATCAGATGTTCAAGATCAGGAAATGGACTTTTAATGGCAGCAAAATGCGACGTGTCAAAGAAAACGAGAAATGACAGCGGCGCATTTATACAAAACACACTGTACCGCATGTCCTGCTCATTCGCTGTTGTTCGTAATCTCGATTAAAAGCCATTTTAATCTCTGTCAGCCGTTGTTTACAAGGTAAATAGGACACGTTTCTGTCTTCAGAAAAGATTGCGATGAAATCAGCACTGAACAGTCAAACTATGTTTTAAAGCAAGGTGATTTTGAATAAATATGCATGGTTCCTATAGCAACGACGAACAGTGCAAAACGATAGGCCCGAGCGAACCTCAATGGGTGTTCCTTAAAAGATTGGTAGAGCCGGAGTGATTCTCAATTTAATCGATTTCAAACGAAAAAGTCAATTTAACAAAGTTGAAAAGAGAAAGCCGCAGAGAGGGGAGGAGGAGGAGGGGGGCTGAAAGCATTCTTTTGCACTCAAGCAGTAAACTAACTACGGCACGCGGGCTGAGATTTCTTCCCCATTATCTCCCACCTCACATTTGCTCTTAGGCAAGCAGTTTAAAAGCCAAGCGATTGAGCCAGTGATCCAATTTGAAATGCAGAAATGATTAGAGCAGCTTGCCTCATTTCATATCGAAATTCTCTGATTTATGACAGGGCAGGCGCCAAGATCTATCTCCAAAGGGAATTAGCGTGCAATTTCTCTTTTTGCATATTTCCGTTATTTAGCCTCCCAATAGCAGATGCTCGCTCGGAAAAAAAAAAAAAGAAGCAGCAAAGACGGCACCAAGGAGGAGGTATCTTTTCATTTTAGGCGATGAAACCACTGCCATTTAAAAAGAGCAGGCTGGAACGGATGACAGACATGGGAATATATTTTCTGGGCTAGATAGTGATTTTGAAAAAAAATAGGGGGCTTTATTTAGTTTATCAAACAGCACATGAAAAGGAGAAACATCAGGGTTTATTTTTAGAGAATCCATAATTTCATGTGGATGCGTGTGAAGGGGATTTGGACGTTTGCTGCGTGGAAGGGGAAAAATGTCCCCCGCAACTCACCCGTCCAGCAAGCCTGAGGAAATATTAATACACGGAGATAACGAGAGCCGCAGGAAAATCTGCCTTAATGAAATTTCCAGTTGACCACATGCAATTTGTTTCATCATGGTGAACAACTAATTGAAGTCGGCATATCGAGGGTGCGTTATGTTGTAAACAGAGTCTTAGAGCAGGTCCAGTCCTGTTATCCTCACCTTCAGCCTTCACCTCTGCCTCGAACCCTTGCACATGTCAGCCTGACATATGGCATTCGTATATTCATATTGTGGGGGGCTCTCAGTGAGAATGTGTTGTGAATACAGTGTGTGTGTTGTAGGTTATACAAGCAGAAATGGAGGTTCTGAATGGGTCGTTTGAAAATGAAATCTGTCATGTATGCGTTTGCCAAACACTTTTATCCAAAGCGACTTGCATTACATTAAAGGTATACAATTCATGCATTCTTTAGAAATGTAACCTATGACCTTGGTGTTGTCAGTGACATGCTCGGCTGTTCAAGCGACAGGATTTCCTTTCAAACTGAAACATTGATCGGTTTTTAATTCATTTATGTCCTTGAATCTCTGCATTTTAAAATATGAAAAATGTTTTAAAATGCAGATATTATAGGACATAAATCTAACAAATAAAGCAATTTATTTATTAAAAAAAAAATATATATATATACATATATATATATATATATATATATGAATATGTAAATATATTTATATGTGTGTATGTGTATATATATATATATATATATATATATATATATATATATATATATATATATATGTATGTATATATATGCATATGTTTATATTATTACGCTTTATTTTATTTATTTTTTTCAATTTGTTGTGATTTTGTTATGATTTAGACTATAGTTTTGGTCTTTAAATTTTTTTCTTTTATTTTTTCTTTTATTTTTTAGACCAAAAATACATATATATATATATATATATATATATATATATATATATATATATATATATATATATATATATATATATATATATATATATATATATGCAAGAATTTCATTTTCCAGTATTTTCATTGTTATATATTTAATAATTCACTAGTTGCAAAGAAAACTAGCACCAAAACCATAAACTTCAACTTGGTCTTATATAAATGCACTGTAAAACATCATAATGCATTACATAGAATTTAATGAATGCATTTTCTTGTTTTATTATAATAATATACATTAATATTTGAGGTATCCTGAACTTCATATATCAAGTGTTTATCAAGAGGATGTGGATCTGACTAATCCATATGTAACCATAATTCTCATGCTAAATTCGATTTATTTTCCACCCTTATCAAAAGAATGAAATGATTTCGGTAGATTTAAAGGCTTAAAATCAAAAGGTATAACATGCTTTTAATCTCTTCCTGTGCAGTGTGATGAAATGAAGAGTGTGTAGCATGGACACTGGGATTTCTGGTGGCCCCATGAGCTGTGAGGCGGGCTGGAGCGCGCCGGGGACCGTGGCAGCGGTCAGCAGCGCTATCATTAGCCCGTTGTTTACACACAGGCCTGGAGTCAGGGTGGCTCACAGTGTCACCAGCCACTTTCTTCCCTTCACCTCCTTCAGCTGATCAGAGGATCAGGGTATCAAGGCCGGATTAGCGGCGACTTGGGATTTGTGTGATTGGTTAATTTATTGCGGCGATGGCGGGTCTTTCATCTATGGCAACATTTAATCAGCTGCCGCCACACAGGCTATTACAGGTTAGCTCCTTTCTGCGGGCCTCCGCGCCACTGCCATCAGCTCCATCACAATTCCCCCTGAAATTTCCAAATTATCTGGAACAGGCTTTAGCTGCTCCGTAATAAAAATTAGAGCTGATTCCCGATAGAAGCTTTCGCTCGTACCAGGCCAATTATAAATAGTACAGCCGCGGCTCGGAAAGAGGTGGAGGAGAGAAAAAAGGGAGGAAAAAGAGAAGGAAGAGCAAGGGGGGGAAAAAGCCAACTCTGAGGGATGTTAGCGAGGAACTTATCGGCAGCCCCTGCTTCCCTGCTCTGATCCAAATCCGACCAGCTGAAAATTTATATTAGATTTTATCACATAGGCCTGAGTCGTGAAAAAATCAATGAAGGTTATCTTTTATGTTGCAGCAACTTGTGGAAATATTGATTTTCATTTTATAGCGAATTTGGAGCATCAGTTTGTAATCACTTGCTCGCTGACTACACTGTTTTGGTCACTGTATCTCTTACACATGGAGAGAGAGAGAGATTGCAAACCAGTAGAGTGAGACTAGAGATCTGTTACTTACACACAGCGCCTCCGGTGAAGGTCTTAAATCAAGCGTCACCTCAGCATCTGTCTGCAAATAAGAGACGCTTTCGCTTCACTTGAACATCGACGTGAGATTCCAAAACATTATCCACTGTTTTATTACAGTAGGTGTGTGTTAATTTGCAACCTGTTTTGTGTTTTACTTAATTATATTCAACTGGATTGTTCATTCGAACATATTGCAGCACATTTAGAGTCTCTTTTTGATATTCAGATGTCTTTAAATAATTTTAGTACCACAATCACAGATTGCACTGTATATATTTGAAACATGATCAGATCAACCCTGACTATATTTAGAATAGCATAGTACACATAATTATACTGTGCACAAATTTGGCAAATATGTATTTCTGTAATACTCTACATGAGTGAACAACCACATTGGCTTAAATGTACAGTATACAACCGGAGCATACTGTATGCCACAATGCAGTGTAATGTATTTGAATGCAATTTTTATAAATCCAGAGTTCTGTCATGAAACTCTAGAAGGCACAGCTGGCTGGTTCCTGCTGTATCAGTAGCCAATGAGCTCGCTGCTCAACCTACAAATACTTGGTCAGCGTTTGCTGTAGCAGTTGAAGCATGCTTTCAGAAACCCTCCACCTTCCCCAGCTCCACCTGTATAAATGTGCTACGGGTAATTAATGTATGCCACTGTATATTGTACAGCAGCAGCATGTCGTGTATGTATTTGTAGTAGCAAGTCCCGTACTTACTCTGTAACAGCAGATCTATTCCGCCAAGACCAAACAAATCAACACTGTCATATCCATTACCATGCCAAACACTCAGAGAGTTGTCATGAAAGAAAGAAATATAAAATTACCATTTAGAACCAGTATACAGCGTATTGTTTACAGTGAAGTAATTGTATTACTCACAGTGTGTCTGTAATGTTATTGTAATTTTTGTAAACTGCATTGCACACATAGTGAAACAACACTTCATTCCACTGTATACCTGTGTATGGCTGGAATGACAAAAAACTCTCTCTAATCTCTAAAATAATCTCCGAGATGATAGCCGAGCCATACTGAATTAATTAGTCATGTATTTTGAAATATTACTTTTTGAAGTACATCTGCCTATGCATACAGTTTTATAAAAGCAGTGCATACTGCAAAGTATACTGTATAACTGCTTTTATAAAACTGTAAGAATGCAGTACTGCAGCTCTATAGTTTATGAAAAATATTGATGAATAGCAGGACTTGAGTCACATGATGCACATCTACATTTTAAAATTTACATGATAATTTTTTCCATGAATTGCATCATTAGCTGGTTTTCCTGAGGAACTTCTGGGCCTTGAGAGAGAGAGAAAGAGAGACAGAGAGAGAGAGAGAGAGAGAGAGAGAGAGACAGACAGGGCGGACCTTTGCTTCTGAATAAGAGATGATTCCAGACGGTGGGGATCAGAGAAAGGGTTAATCTGATTCTCATTTTAGATAGTTGTGGTGGCAACAATCAGACGGAATGCGGTGCTCTTTGACTGGCCTGTAAAATTCTCAGGTCGGCCTGGTTATAAGACTTTATTGTATGGTTAATTTGAGATGTGAAATGGGAGCTGTGTTAAATGAACGAGTGTTCTCTGTTTCGCTGCCAGTGTGGGGAAAGACGCCCACATAGACGTCCAGGAGGGTGAGACTGCCAGGTGAGGGTCAAAACACCCTTAAACATGAGATTTCACCTGCAGTTTGATAGACTAATGAAGACATCATATATATATATATATATATATATATATATATATATATATATGTATGTATGTGTGTAAATGTGTTCTACACTGTAAATTATTATTCAAAGCTGTAAATAAAACATTAATGGAGTGTGTTTTTCGAGAAAATACTATTTCGGTTTATCTTCAAAAATGCACATTTAATTCAATGTGTTACTTGTCATTTCTTTGTAATTATTTGTGAAATTTACTAGCAATTTCTGAGAGAGAATTATTTTTACACCATCGTTTTTCAGTGTAGACTTATTCTGTCTCATATTGTGTTCATATTTTACAAGAAAGCAAAGTTTGCAATTAAAACTGAAATATTTCTCAATAACTCTCTCAAGACCAAATAATCTTATTTGCCACCCACATTAATTTTATCGATGTGCTGTATCTTTGCTGTTTCTTTGTTTCGACTAAAGAAGTAAAGGAGAAAAGAGACAAAAGTGATGCTTAAATGAGCAAAACTTCCTTTTGGCTGATAGTTTGAGTGTGTCCTGAATGCATCTGTTGAGTATGCATACTTTGCAGAAGCAAATCGCAACAGCTCAGCACATGCAATGTAGACTCAGGAAAGGAAATGATGTCACGTGAGCTGCCTGAGAGTGACTTCAGCCCATTTTCACTTAGCTAAACTATTTCTGCTGCACTCTAATGAAGGTGTGCCTGGGGCGTCACGTCTAATGGCCCAGAAAGACAGACATTTTGCCTGCCAGTAATGGGCTACTGTAACAGCTGTCCAAGATCTCTACCAATCCTGCCTCGAAGTGAGCTTTCATTGCCCTTTAAAAAAAGCCATTTGAAAAATGAAATAGAAAAAAAAAATGGCATAGTGAACAGCCAAGCACCAGCAGTGGCTCTTTCTGCACAAAAGGGTGTTGAGTGCATTTTAGTAGCTTTTCTCTATCTTACCGCTTTCACTTTATAGATAGAACTTGAAGCTGTGCGTTTCGACCCCGGCCAGAAAAGAAAAATGACGTTACACATTCGGAATAATTTGCCAGAGCATTATAAAACTTAACCTCAATCGGCCTTTGAAATGGATACTGATTCTTTAAATTCTTCTCGGCCCGTCGCAGGAAATAGTGAGATGGTGGCGATAGGGAGGCACAATGTGGCCAAAGTTCAGTCCTGAACGCTCGCCTTCTCCTCGCCAAAAGCCGCTCGCATTCTTTTTGCAATTCCCAGGCACCTGAGATCAGGCCGTAATCGGAGAGATCAGAAACTGGATCGTTGGGAAAAATTCGGGCTGATAATTCCACACTCTTTGGAGTTAAATGCGAGGACGCTGGGCTGCGAGGTTGGGTCATTGATACTGAAAACACCATTAAACTCTAGAAACTGTCTCGGTTTCAGTGTCAGTTCTCATCATGTGTACATATATATCACAGACTTCTCCTCATCCACTGGACAGACCAGTCATATTATTCTTTTGCCTGTCATAAAAAGGTTCTTTTGTGTTTTATTAATTTATTATTACTGAAGGATGTTATATCAAGTCTAATAAGCTACTTACTGTTTTAATACTGTGATTAAATTTAAAACATTTGGATTTCTATGATGTATTAAATATTTTTATACATCATAGAAATCCAAATGTTTTAAATTTAATCACAGAAGACAAAATATATATATATATATATATATATATATAAAAAAATGTATCAGCCATTACTCTAGTCTTCTGTGTCACATGATCCTTCACATCATTCTTGCTGAATTTATTTAAAAAATATATACTTCAAACTTTTAAATGTAATATTATCTTTTGCTAGACAACCAAAAATTGCAAAAATATTTGATAATTAAAATGTTTTTTCTTTACAAAAGGAAAATATGCAATAAGCTGGAGATTATATAACTAATGTAAATCCATGAATCAGTAATGCTTTCAAGAATGTCATTTTTGTAAAATGAATGAAATCTCATCTATGTTAGTTAGCTAAGTAATATTAAATAATGTATAATCTTTGTGGAAAATCAGCAGGATCTGCTACAATAATTTAGAAAACGGTTAGTTCCAGTCCTTGATTCTGATTGGTCAATAGCTGTGTTTTATTCACATCACTGCACAACACACTTAGGAACTTAAACAAATGTTGTTCTCATTGATACTGTTCACTGAAGCTTGTATTACCTGCATCTATATAGCATTTTCCTACAGGTCAGTCCTATGTTCATATATATATAAAAAAAAAAAAAATCAGTTTGAATGTCAGCTGCGATATCTTGTCCTTTTAACAGTTAAGGGTTTTTCCTGTGCCCTGGCACTGACAGCGCTAGTGTTCACAATCAGTATCAGTCTTTTCAAAATAAAAGTCTCTGCTATTGACTCACTCAAACAGTCTTTGCCACCATGTGACTTTTCCTAGTCTGTTTTTAATTGATGCTTTTGTTGCTTTTCATGGTCAGGGACTATTTTGTCCTAGCGGAAGGAAGGCTTATAGTGATTTTACTTAATGAAATTTGCTTCGATATATACATATGTTTGCTTTAATATTTTAAAATTTGGAATAATCATTTTATAAAAGCAATAATCCCCATGAAGTTGTGGTTTACAATGAATTTATAACAGCTGAGGGGGTCTGCGTCATACCTAACAACATTATAAACTTTGTTCGGGAAAGTTTTTAACTTTTAAAATTACTTTTAAAAATAATTCAGCACAATATTGCGTTACTCCCTAAAAAAGTAACTAATTTCGTTAATTAGTTAATATTTATGAAAACGAATGCGTAACATTACTTTTGCGTTACTTTTTCTCACCTGGGCTGGGCTTGCTGGTTCGTTTTTTTTAATAACAATGAAAACACCTCTATCTTTGCAAAAGTTTGGGCCCTTTTACACCAAAAGTAAAAATGAATAAGCCTCAAGCTGAAGGAATTGCATATTTACGCCTGTACAGTAGAGGGCGCAGCTCAAACAAACCGTTCAGATGTTTATTTCTCTCAACATGGGGACAGGGGAGCTGTCAGTCAATAAATTTGAAAAAGTAACTTAGATTTTTTGTTGTAAATTGAAAAAGTAATGAGTTACTTTACTAGTTTCTTGAAGAAGTAATCTGATTACGTAACTCAATTTACGTGTTATGCATTACCCCCAACCCACGGCTTCTTGGGGCCTATTGCTTTAGTAGAATACATCACAGAAAACCAAGCATTTAAATTTGTAAAACCTAAAAAAAAAAAAATGTACAAGATGCATGCAAGTGGCAAAGAAACTGTCAGTTCCATCAACTGACCTAAAACTGTCATACTCTCTGTGTTTGAACTGCAAGTAAAAATCTGATCTTTATTTTTGAGCCCTGTTGAACATCATGAAGTTCCTTGTGACTATGAGCTTGATGCTAAATCGTCCCCAAATAAACAAATGATTGTTGTGTGTATGTGTGTGTGTTATCTCCACCTCTGCAGAAGATGAAGCCGCACGTCCCACTGGTGTTGAACGCAGGCCCCAGGTGGCTGCTGGATGTGACTTGGCAGGGAGCAGACGACAACAAGAACAACTGTGTGGTTTACAGCAAAGGTAAGAGGATGCTTTATCTGCCCCGTACCAAACACACATGCACCGCACACTTCTGCTGTCTGCCTCGCTTTTCTTTCTTTCTTTTTGACCTGTGTGTGTGTGTGTGTGTGTGTATTCAGCTCATGCTCAAAGATGTTTAGTGTGCCTTTGGTTTCCGTGTCTCTTACATCTATTAGCATTGTGATTTGTAATGTAAGGTCATGGGGTCACAGGTCATTGTGATTTTGCTATGCCAAATGTCATTCGCTGACATTTGCTTTGTTGACAGTATTTTCCATGTTTGCAAATGCTTGTAAACCACGGATGGCCTTAAGACAGATGCGATGCATGTTTCTTCATGCATCAAACTGCACATGTGTAGCCAATCATCTGGGCTTCAAACGCAACATTAAGATTTAATAACCCATCCATGCTGTCATCCAAGTGTGAATACACAGTTAGCAACATGCTACAACTCTTACAATGCTAACCCTAATTTGTTTCCACCAGAGCTCCAAAATTTCTACAGTTATTACGGTTAAATCATAATAAATTCCAAAGACATTTCTGCAAAGTCATATTAGGTTGCTACTTGCATGTTTTGCAACACTTTTTAATACATTTTCAGTAAAAACGTGCTCAGTTTTATCCAAACATGAACATGAATCTGGCATCGCTTTTCATTATGTTGCTTGATGTATGTATTGTGGCATTTCAGAAATGAAATTTCCAGTGAGTAGCGTTAAAAGCTTAACGCTCAATTGAGTTTGAAAGCAAACATGAGGTAAAAATGCATTTTTTGAAGCAATCATGTTATACTATTTTGATTCTACAAGTCTTTGAGCTCTTTTGTTGAGTTTTGCTGTACCAGGTGAGCTTCTGAGCAAGTTTACAATAGAAAAGCCAAACATGTGCAGCTGGTAATGTGATGCGAACGTCAAAATGTATTACTAGTATTTTGAGGTCATAACAGTATATATTGTGCAAGGAACTGTGTTAAAATTAGCAAATTGATCAAATGTTTAATGAATCTAAATGATTTTTTAAAAATCGGTTTGAATGATTCAATGACTCAATCACAAATACTTCACTTGTTTCATTACTGGATGGATTTTTTTTAAACAAATCTCTTGAATGAATGATTCAATGACAAATACATTTTTAACAGTGACTTTGTCACCACCTGGTGGTGTAATGATTGAATTCAAATAAGGATTGTTTTGATTACAACTATACATTTTTATCCCAGTTCTTCTGTGAAAATATGAATATTTGAAAAACAGAAATAACAGTACTATGTGGTTGAAACTGTTTCATACCTATAAATTTCATCTGCTCTCTCTGGCTCAGCGGCAGCGCAGATGCAGATCTGAATGTGACGGAGTGATTTTGTCAAAGGTTTAATAGACACAGGCGAATCATTGTCATTTAGGAATGAGATTGTGTGGGTGTTTGAATCGAGATCACGATCTTTTAATGATTAATCGTGCAGCTCTAATGTATAAGTATGTTTTTTGCCGTTTCACAAAAATGAGTCACGTATGAGCCTAGGTTGATAAATTTAAATGGGAATACCGGAAGTAGCTTTCTAATAGCAAGTTAGCACAGTTTTACTGTTGAAACAGCTGGATTTTCAGAGTGAAATATGAACATTGCTGCATGGTTGTCAGGGTGTTATGGATGGTTGTCAGGTCTCTATATATGGCTTGAGTCCTTCAATGTCAGTCAACATATTTTTCTTGCCCAATTGCTTAGAAACTTTATTGCAGACTACTTCTCTTTTTAGCTGTGATATTAGCTAAATTAGTAATGAGTTATTAGCCTAACAAGCAGCACTAATAGCTGTAGTCACTATTATATTTTAGTAGAAACTGTGGTTTTCGTGATACATTTGTGTATGGGAAACATGCTGACCTGACAGTTTGAAGTGTTGTTCCTTACGAACACATGCTTTGATGGCCATATTACACTGAGATGCATGCATAAATAAGTAAATAAGCAAAGTACAAGGGTTCTAGAGTAAGAGCTCTCATTTAGCCGAATGTTTTTTGGATGATTATGCCTCTCCTCTGCGCTGAAACAGACTTTCTTCCCCTTCAAAGTGAACACGAGGCAGACGTGGGATTTTTCGTTTCCCAGCTCTCATCTTCTAATCACTGCACTGCACTGGGGGGCTGATCCTCTTTACCAGCGCCTTCATTTGTGCGCTTTATCAGCAAATCATTAAAGTTTTGATAAGCTGTTAAAGAAGATTATGCAGTTCTTTTAAAATCGTCTAATCTTTTTGCCAGGAGACTGAATATGGGAAACAAAAAGGCTAATAACAGGATTTCTGGAGTGTTGTGTTAATTCTCTATAATTTCTTCTCTGCCTTGGTATTTATTAGTGAGAGAGAGCGATTCAACTGCGAGGTCACCGATTCAGCTCTTCTGAACTGTATTTTAGCAAACTGTTACGGTTCTAGATGTCGATTGGTCTGATTGGTTATTTAATTGTAACTACATGCTCATTTTCTCCTAGTTTTACATTTATACCATCTTTGGTGTCATCGAATGTATATTTAGCAAATGAATGGTGAATTTTCATATTATGAATGCCTGAACTCACTTGTAGCATTTATTTATTTATATAGAAATTAAATTTAAAATTGTAACATATTTTATATTTGTAACATACCATTTATCATTTATCGTATTTTGTCGTAACATTAAATATTTATTTATTTTGCATTTTTTTTGTAATTGTTAGCCAAAAAATGAGCAGTAAAATAAATATGTACATTTGAAAAAAAACAAAAAAAAACTGATGAGACTTTGATGAGGATGAAAATAATGCACATTTTTCCTGTTGGCCGGCATCCTTGTTTAGGATACAGCAAAAATGTATTTACATTTTATTGCGAATAGTTGCATCAGTGCTCTCTCAAGGCCTTGAATGTTCACAGTCCAGTCTATGTACACAACATCCCCCTCGCTGTGCTAAAACACTTTCTGTGAACAGACACACATGGTGAAGACGGTAATTGTGTGTTTGCTCCTGAAATAAATGCAGCCCACAATCCTTACAGTTTAATCTATTATATTCAGGCCTGTTGGGCGTGTTTGATTCCCTGCGGGCGGCTCTGAGCGACCGATGGAGGACTCTCACTGAAAATAGCCATCGAGAATAAACAAGAGACAACAAAACTGTAAACAAACACTTGTCTTATTATACTCCATCTCTTTCTGCCTCGTCTTTTTCCTCGTTATTTTTCAGTTTTAGCTCAAATTAAATGTTTATTGCCATTTCCGAATCGAGATGCTTGTAGGGTTTCGGGATTGACCTGTGCAAACATCTTCACAGTTGTAGTTTTATTTTTTGACATTTTTGGTCTACTTTTGAATGAACATTACAAAGTCTACAGACATTTCTACTTGAGGAATCAACTATTTTAGATAAACCTTGCTCTAAACAGCATGCAAAATCCAAATGAACTCTGATTGGTCGATTTACATGTTATTTAGATGGTCTTTTCTTTAGTAAGTGGGCGGTTCATGGCCATATATATAGTGAGAATTGAAAATATGGCTTTTTTTCACTAAATTGACTGGAAAAGCTTTGGATTGTTGCAAATCTGACACTTATTTTGTCTTAAAGTCAATGTTATTATTTACATAAGAAGTTAATGTGTCTGTCAGACACTGAAATGACACTCAAAATCAAATTTATTCTTTTGAAAATCGGGCATCAGACAGTTGAGCTCTTGTGCATTTGGACCGCAGATATTCTGCTCTAGTGTGTCTGATTATTTAAAGGTCACCTAAATTTTTCCTCTAAGCCTCTTAAAAGCAGGAACAGTCAGATAGAGCGTGTCAGAGGAGTCGAGGGGGAAATTTGGCCATTGTGCGTGTGGAAATTGACCAGTGTAACGAGAGCGTTTTACATAAGCTCATAGACCGCAGGACTGGACTAATTCACTGTGTCTTTGTGCGGCTCATATTCTGTAATTCCTCTCCATCTGATTCTCCTCCACACGTCTCTATTGTGCATTTGCTGTGACAGAGTCAGAGCAGAGACATGTTACCTTGACCTCCATCGCTGCCTTGACCTCCTGCCTTTTCTTTCATAATCTTCTGTCTCTCATCTTCTCACTGGGATGAAAAGCACTAGGGATGGGAATCATAAAGAGCTAAAAATCTGGTTCAGATCCTGATTCCACTACCAGTTCTTCATGATTCCACTTATTAAACATCCAAAATGCACATTAATGTTTATTACCCTTTATCTATTTGCATCTGCAGATTTTAATACTTTAAAAGCCAGTTTTTTTTCCAAATTATTTTTTTCTCATGCAGAAATCTCCACTATAGTAACACTTTGTAAACTCCACTTTAGTAAAACTTACAAGTTTTATTTTTTTCTTTATTCTGAAGGTTTTTATAGAAGGGTTTATTCATATTTCATTTACCTTTTTATGTAACTTTTTTTTCCTAAAAACATGGTGATTTTTCTGCATTGATGTATGCTTAATATGATCTAATATGTCAAATGAAGCAAGAATTTTGAAACTGGCTTCATCCAATGTTTAGTTTTCTGTTGTAGAAATGCATGCAAATGTGTGCATATTCAATTAGATAATGGAGTATTTGCATATTATACAACATTTCAGAAACCTGTAATAGAAAACAATCATCTTAATGGACTGTGATTAATCAGCTTGGGAAGTATGATGATATCTGATATCTGTATGATTATAATTTTTACTGCGGTGTCTTGCCTTTAACAAAAGTTCTAAACAAAGTAATTAAACTGATAATTCATGAGTTTATGTGACAGAAGCACGTGAGTAAGAGCTGTGCTTGTAAACCTCATTTCCATGGCCTCAAGAGGCGCCCTAGTGACTGACGGTTCAGCGTCCTTGTTAGTATGCCCGACTCCCATGCTGGAAACGCTTTGAATCATGCTGTGCCGGAACTTTGAATCCCGCTCAGTGTGAGGCGACTAGAATTGGAGGGGTTACATTTGGTGCCGTGACCCGGATGGGAGCGAGGTTTAGAGGAGTAAGTGTAACGGAGGCAAGCTAGTAAGAGCTGTGACACTAGAGACTGCGGCCTTTAGCGTCTTTGTTAGTGCTCCTGCCTCACATGCCGGAGACGCTGGTTTGAATCCTACTCAGACCAAGGTGACCAGAATCGGATGGGTTGCATTTGGTGCCGTGACCCGGATGGGAGCGAGGTTTAACCGAGGCAAGCTAGTAAGAGCTGCACTTGTAAAGCTCACTCCCCTGGACTTCAAATGTAACGATCCTACTTGACCCACTCTGAGCGGGATTCGAACCGGCGTCTCCGGCAGGGGAAGCGGTTGCGCTAACACGGACACTAAAGACAGAAGAGTCATTTGTATACTAGACACATTGTATGTTTTGTGTTTTTATTGGCTCCAATTTCTGCCTCATAACATTCAGTTCAAACTCACATCTAAATATGATTTATTTTGCAGTGGTGCTGCAGATTCAGCATCAATTCAGAAAACACTAAGAAGTGTTATCATAACCGAATGTGATTCGGTTGCCATATTTTTTTGGAACAGGTTCTGAATAAGAACCCGTTCTCAATTCCCAACCCTAATAGGCAGCAAACCGTTTCATCACTGTACAAACCGAACCTTCAAACGTATATTTATCTCCATTTGCGTGCATGTCTTTGTTTAAGCGCAGTGCTGGGTGAGGGGTTTCACGCTGATAATAAAGCGCTAGAAGACGGACACATGCCAGCTGAGTTTGGAACGACACAAAAGACAAACGCTGTCATGTTTTAAACTGTTAAGGCCATTAAATTGTTTTCATTTCATCTTCCTCTTTGAAAGGCACGGAGGCAAAGCACACGGAGGTGCCAGGGTTATTATCTCTTATCTTTGAACAGCGGAAAATACTGCGACGCATAATAACCAAACAACTGCACACAATGTAAAATTTCATTATCAGGGTGTTAAAACTGGGTTGTACCCTGAAGGGGTCCCCACCACAGCTCTGAGCGCCAGCGTAATTATGTTTAATTAAAATACAACAGAGATCAACAGAATCATTTTCATTAGGAAATTATTAATGATTCTACCGTAACAATAATTGATTGCAGTGAGCCAGGCTGCAAGAACAGACGGTCAGAGAGAGAGAGAGAGAGAGAGAGAGACTGGGAGAGAGTTGCATAATTTTAAGTTGAGTGCGCACACACACACACACACACACACACACACACACACACACATAAACATGTATTGGACAGAAAGTGTACTTATACAATGCAGTGTTATTGTACTGAGACCAGAGGCTAACAAAGAGAATCGTGTTAAACATTGACACATTATATTTGACAAACTTTAACATTTTATGATTAGAAACAGGAGGATTGAAAGTTAAAATATTATCATTGCAGCTGCTGTTTTCAGCCTGTGGAAGTGAGAGAAAGTACTGTGGCACAATGATGACAGTGGAACTTTGATATATAAAATAGTACTGAGTCATTACCATCTTCATGTTCCATTTGAATATAACCCTATATACCAAACCAACACTTACAAAAAAGTATGGTAATAAGTATTAAAAATTAAAAGCCTTGTAATACTATGATATGAAGTGATGAAAAAACATGGAAGTACCATGGTCCCTATTCAGAAAAGTATGATATTACCATAGTACATATTCAAAAAACATGGTAATGCAATAGCATTCATTAAAAACATGGTGTCATGGTACAATATAAAAAATAAATAAATAAAAACATAAAATGGAAAAAAAAAATGGTAATACCATGTTGCATGTTCAAAACAGAATATTACCTTGGTGCATAATAGTGCAATAATAAATAATAATGATAAATAATAATAATAATAATAATAATAATAATAATAATAATAAGCATGGTATTACCATGGTCCATAAAAAAAAAAAAAAAAAAAAAAAAAACCTTGATATTACCACGGTATATGTTTCGGGAGCATTGAAAACCATGGTAATACTATGGCAAATACTATGGAGGTGGGGTTAGGGGGGTGCATATTAAAAAAACATGGTATTGTCATGTTGCATATTTATAGAAAAACATTATTATAATGTTACATATTCAAAAAAGCATGATTTTACCATGGTACATATTCAGAACAAGCATGGTGTTATGGCACAATAATTTAAAACAAAACATAATACTATAGTAAAATAGAAAAAAAAATGGGATTACCATGTTGCCTGTTCAAAACAACAAGATATTACCGTAGTGCATATTCATAAACATGGTACTAGCATGGTGCATGTTCAAATATGAATTACTGTTTTTTTTTTTTTTAAGCAGAAGGCTTTAGTGACACTGCTGTTTTTCACTCTGCATAATTTGTCAGTATGTACAGCTTTAGTAGTGCTGTGTGTGAGAGAGTGTGTGTGGATCACAACCTCCTGCTGCTACTATTAATTATGATTCAATTGTGTAGCTCTGGAGCTGCTAAGAGTGATGTTCAACTCCCCCGTGGCATTTCTAATCAGCTCATGAAGTACCTGCACCTGGAGTGAGTGAGTGTGTGTGTGTGTGTGTGTGTGTTTCAAGAGTGCTTGCACACGTCCTCTCTTTTAAGAGTGTGTGTGGGCTTGATGATTTAACCTGCATAATTGTATAATCGATGTTGAGAAATGCCCGTGCATTGATTTCCAGAGGGCAGACAGATCTCGGTGTCAATGTGAGAGCTGAGCTTTAACACTGTCTGGAGCTGAGCCTTCAAGAGACGGTAAACAATTCACTTCCTGTATCCCACAATACATCAGCAGATTACTGTAAAGCATGTTATGTTAAGTTCTTCAAGGAGGCTACTTAAATAATATTGAATACAAACAATGTCATATTTCACCCTAAAAATAAATGAAATAAATGATTAATGTTTATAAAATAATATATAAATTCCTCATGCATTCAACCACACACCCTCCCTCCAGAATGATTGACAGGCCGAGAGCGATCTCTGATTTGCTATATTTCTGATTGGCTACAAAATTGCGCTCCGCTGAATTTTTTTTTTTTGCTGTTTACAGAGCCTGCGGCTGTCACAGAGACAGGTGCGATTTCTCAGGACACATATTTCCTTGATATTCCATGCATGTGAGATGATGGGGCTACAAAGCTCAGTAAAATAGATGTCTACATTAGAAAGACCGGCTACATTTTCATATTTATTTGTTCTTTGTGTACAGTGGGGTGACAATTCTTGTTTTGTGTGCTGAGATACTTCACACCCGATCTATATGTACCGTGATGTTCATTTCTCATTTCTAAATCGGTAAAATCCACCCACGCAGCAGCTATTTTTCCATCTGCAGACATTTTTCACCATGTTTAAGCACATTATTGTGATTATCTATCTTGCGCCTTTGGACATCAGCATAAGTGGATTTAGAAGCTTTCCTGTGTGTTGATTTTAAGTTTGGACTAGAGTATCTTTACACACGGGCAGAATGGAGCACTTATCACCAAACGATTAAGAAGCGAAAGCTAATGTGATTATGAACATCATCATACGTTCTTACAGCATAATCAACATGGAGCACTTGAAAAAGAGTCGTTGACATATCTGTGAGTGTTTAACTATAGAATAATTGAATGGAAAATTACTCTCCTGAAAGAGCCTACATATTCTTTTTGCCTTATAAGCTCTTGAACCCTCTGAAGTCTCAGAAACTAATAGAACAAATTGACCATTTAAAAGCCAGGCATAAAAATGGTTTTATTCATGGAGAAAGAAGCATTTGATTTAAATGGATAGTTCACCCAAAAATGAAAATTATCCCATGATTTACTCACCCTCAAGCCATCCTAGGTGGATCTGGCTATCTTCTTTCAGACGAACAAAATCTGAGATATATTTGAAAATAATCTTGCCCCTCCAAGCTTTATAATGATTGTGAATGGGAGGGAGGGAGGCACATTTTGAAGCCAAGAAAAAATAAATGCATCCATACATCATAAAAGTAATCCATACAGCTTTGGGGGTTAATAAAGTCCTTCTGAAGTGAAGCAATGCATTTTTGTAAGAAAAATGCCCATATTTAAGACTTTATTAACTATAAAAACTAGCTTCCGGCAGACGGCCGTACTCATCGATTTATGTTGGAAGAGGAACCTCTGACCCGACGCAAGATGAAAAGACAAACATGGAAGTGTAGAGGATAGAGCAAAACAAAACACCGGTCACTAATTTTTAAAGACTAGTGTCGGAGGATTCTGATTTTTTTGTTATTTTTTTAACCATGAGAGGCGCCTAAACTTACGCTGCTCCTATTTCCTGCGTCATACGTCGTGTCACGGGTTACTCATGTGGCACAAGTCTACTTGCGCAGTATGCGTCCGCCCGTCTGCCGGAAGCTGGTTATTTGAATTTATAAAGTTTTAAATATGGATGTTTTTCTAACAAAAACACATCACCTTGCTTCAAAAGGCTTTTAATAACCTCTTGGAGCCTCATGGATTATTTTTTTATAATGGATGGATGAATTTTTTGGGGGCTTCAAAATCTGCCACCCCCCTTCACTACCATCCTAAAGCTTGGAAGAGTCAGGATATTTTTAAATATATCTCTAATTGTGTTTGCCTGAAAAGAAGATAGCAATATACACCTAGGTTGACTTGAGGGTGAGTAAACCATGGGATAATTTTCATCTTTGGGTGAACGATCCCTTTAAGGGCGATCACGTGGTAACAATTACAGTAAAAAAACTCAACATGAAGCAGCTATTACAAGCTATTTTACCTAAGTAAGGTGACAAAATTTCTGAGTGAAATGGATGTTGAACCAGTAAAAATGTAAGGCACTTGATTGGATCCTTTGGGATTTGATTAGATTGGGAAAACTAGGTATTACTCTTGATAGGTTGAACAGTGAGATGTGTGTGTAATGTAAAAAACACAGAACTGAGGCTTGTCTGATTGCAAAAAGAGAAAGCGACAGAGCTCGTAATAAAACGAGAATCAACATTGGCTTGGCTTTTCGAAAATGGCGGGAACTGAGGGATTTGAAATGTAACAGCGACACGATGGCTTTTTATTTTTTTGATGAGATAAATTGTCATGTGTAGCTTTCTAACAGAGTTCAAATATTTTGAAGGGTCATTTCGTTATGTTTTTTGTAGAGCTGTGCTGGGATTTATTGTCAATGAAGTACTGTGTCTATTAATGGGTATAGCTACAGTAACGTCTTCAGCTAGAGATCCATTCCGTGTTAAACTGCTTATATGTCTTAAGCCCAATATAGTGAATGTTTTATGAACAGTAGGATAACCATATTAATCTGCACTGTCACGCAGAGCCGAAGCACAACCAAAACAATGTTCTTCTGCAGAATGCATGCAGTTTTGTTTTTACCCTCTAGAGGGCCAAAAGTGGTAATAAATCTGAATGGTTTTGACAGTGAATTGTGACCATCCAGTTTTATCATATAGGAAAATGGTATACTCTTGGGTTCAACGCAAGAAAGAAACTCATAAGGTTTTGGAACGACATGAGGGGTGAGTGAACGATAACAGAATTTCCATTACTTTTAACGACAGAGCCAACGATGATGGTACATGAGGGAATGGTGTACAGTAAATGTGTGAATGTAACGTGAATGTGGCATTAGTGACCTGTCGGAGGAGGTATACATGGGGGCTGACAGTAATTTTATGCTGCATAAAGAGTGCAGCCCTGCGGCCGCAGGTACAGCCGAGGAGACAACATGACTGGACCGCCATCCATCCTCACACAGTGGGCGGCTGGTGACCTGCGTGATGGTTTTATATCCATTTACTCTATCTCTCCCTCTCTCTCTTCTCTCAAACCTGCGCACCAGATCACTTTAACCAAGATGTGTTTCGCCATTGCTGTCCTCAAATCAAATCTCTCTTTCTTAAGATCTAAACCGTCTTCATGCCTTTATCACACAATGTGTTTGACAATGAAATCTATCAGTTTCTGAGACTAGCTTCAAGAGTTTGTAGAGAATGTATTTCAGAAGACTTTTCTTCATTGGATTTTTCATCGCACACATATTTAAAGATATTCCAAATGCTTATGAGTGCTTGTGTATGATTTTGAGTCGTAAGTGACTCAGTTATTGGAAAGAGCTCACTCAAAGCAATTATTATCTGAATCAGACGCATATTTTCAATAAATCTCTCAACGCAAATAATAATAATTATTATGGCATGTGCTGTGTCGGTATAGTTTGCCTGTCCTTCTCTCATTCATCCCTCAGACCATAAACAAGCCTCCTGACCACCCCATAACTAACGCTCTGGTTAACAACCCCATGCTCTATTCCTGTTCACTGCACTGCAGAGGGAGGGAGAGTTTGGTGATGAGGTGATGGTAGCGCCATCTGTCCAGTCTCTGTGGGTATTGTCATAAAGACAGCCTAATGTTGTCATCATCCTTACATGGCAGAGGTCATTACCGTTTATAGAGGCACATGAAACTTTATGGCACATGAACTTATGCTGCCATGATGTGAAAAGCAATGAAACGGGATCTGAACAAAAGACGCGCAATGATTTTGTACGACCTGCCACGCAAATTATGTAAGTAAAATGCATTCTTTGAGATGTTGTGGTGAATTTGTGAGTGTTTTGAAACTTTTAATTCCATGTGTTTTAGGTGTGAGGAATTAGAAAAAAGTGTTTCCAATATGTATTTCCCTTGTTGTTTGTGATATTGTGGCATTGCTCACCAACAGTTATGTATATTATAAAAAATAAGTGTGTGTGTGTGTGTGTGTGTGTGTGTGTGTATATATATATATATATATATATATATATATATATATATATATATACACACACACACACACATATATATATATATATATATATATATATATATATATATATATATATATATATATACATAAATAAAAAAATAATAAAAAATAAAACAATGCAAATATTTCAAAATGTGACATTAAAACATTCATAATTAACTCGTTTTTCTAAAGTAACACTGTCCATTAGCTACACCCACTGGTAAAGTTACAGTAAAACTCTGAGCCCATAGAGTTTTAACAGACCCCCTAAAGCGTGCAGTGGGTTTGGTGGGGGGTAATTGAAAATGAATGGGGGAAAGTCACGTGGGAGGATGGGATGGCTCCATCGCGCTGTGATTGGTTATTCTTGGTTCATGTGATAAATCCCACCTCTTGTTTACGTGCGTGTTCCATGTTCGTGAATCAGTCTGTTAGTGTTAATAGGAAGACCAGACCTCAGCCACTTTGCTATCACCGCTTTGTCACATCAAAATCAAACTTGAACAGGCCTGAAATCATGGTTTTTAATGAGCAGTCAGCTCGGTGAATTTAATACATCTTCATTTCTGTGACTAGTGTTTACTGAGATTGATGACTGATTGATGACTATGTATATATATATATATATATATATATATATATATATATATATATACACACATATATAATGTATATACACAAAAATGCACACACACACACACACACACATATATACATATATATGTATATATATGTGTGTGTGTGTGTACTTGTTTTCCTTACATTGTGGGGACCAAATGTCCCCACAACGTAAGTAAAACCAGTAAATCTTGACATTGTCAGGACCTTTTGTTGGTCCCCACAAGGAAACAAGCTTATAAATCATACAGAATTATCTTTTTTGAAAATCTAAACTAGCAGAACATTTTCTGTGAGGGTTAAGTTTAGGGGTGGGGGGTGGGGGGACAGAATGTACAGTTTGTACAGTATAAAAACCATTACACCTATGGATAGTCCCCACAAAACACAAAAACACAACATGTGTGTGTGTGTGCGTGCGTGTGCATTTTTATACTTGGGGGAGAAAACAACCACAACAGACTGGGCCATCTGACCAATCAGAAAAGAGTAGGTTCACGAAAAGCATGGGTTTAGATAGAATAAATCTGTGAACTAATGGTTTTCAGACTTTGAGAAATGAGGTGATGTGTAATGTATATTATGAGAAAAGTCAACTGTTTTTTGACCTTGGATGTATGTAAACCTGTTGTAGGAGACCTCCAAAACAAAGTTAGGAACCTTTAAAATAGAATAATAGGCACTTTAAATGACTATATCAACAGGAAATATTTCTGTATTCATATGTTTTTGTTTGTTGTTAACGAATACTACACAGGCCATATTTGTGGGTTTGTGTTCCACAGTAATTTTGCTGCCGTCATTATTTTTGCAATTCAGTTTGGTGCCACTAGTGGTGCAGAAATCACACTTTTACATCCGTTTGTGGTGCCACTACACTCGGATTGACGATCAGTTCCGCGTTTTGATCCACTTTCTGTGTGTGCTTATAAGTGAGGGTGATTTCTGGGTTCCGGTCGCCGCGAGGTTGCCTGCTTTTCACTCGAGCCGGGCTTCGGGTTGATTTAAAGACCGTTAGGAATGGCAGCAAGAAGGAGAAGACAAAAAAAGAGACGGTCGACAAATCAACTGACGCTGATGCCTCTCAAGGTTTCAGCTGCAACCTATTCAGCAGGAGAAAAGAGAAAAATATATATACACTCTATCCTGTCAGGAGCTTTTGGCTTATCTTGAGTGACTGTCAAGGCTGGGAATATCAGGGAATGGACAGAAACATATAAAATTAATAAGCTCCTGGATGTTGTCGGAAGTTATGATGCTTCCATAAATCCTGGTTTGATCAGAGAGGACAAGGCTTAAAGCCGGAGCCGCCTAACGCACACGGCGAGTGTTTTTTGGCCTGGCTTCTCATTCTGTCGTGGAGATAGACGCCCTTAGCTGGCGAAATAAGATTTATCTTGCTTCCTCCCCCTTTCATGACTGACAAATCTGAGAAAGCTGGAGGCGACTCGGCAGCCATTACTACCTTTAATAAAGGGCATGGGCTCAGCAAGGTGAAACTTGGGCCAAAGGCAAAAAAATGCGCAGAAGAGAAAAGAAATTGGCGCTTACTTATCAGTTGTACGTTCCGTGTTGGGTGAAAGGTCAGAGAGCTTTTTGTTTGTTTGTTTGTTTCTTATAGCGAAAGGATGGATGCTATCTGTCCCAGCATCCAAACGGCGAGGCTTTCTGGAGTGGTGCGGGTAATATTTCATGTCAAGAATTAGGCAAGTGAACCTCTGTGGTTTTTTTCAGTGGGTGGCGGAGAGAAACATTGATCATCGTCTCGGCAACGAACACCGATGCGTTGGCTTTTTCAAGAGGATGTTCTGTGCTGCTAGTACATTCATTGCAGGGTAATTAAATGCTGTGTGTGTGTGTGTGTGTGTGTGTGTGTGTGTCTTTCATACAGCTTGAGTGTGTAAGAGGTTGCAGTTGTTACTAGGAGAAAAAAAACTAAACAATAATAATGCTTGCTGGACCAGATTAGAAAAACTGTATTTCAATTTGGGGATTTGAATTGAGAATATGTCATGCTTTCTGGGCATGTCAATACAAAACGGCACACAAATACAATTGTAAAAATAAGAAATGCAATTTAAATCATAACTGAATGACACATGTATGATGTTTTTTTAAGTTTCACTAGTTGTCTTTAGCCAAAATGGAATTGGACTTTATATTGATACCTATTTATGGATGCATAAAGTGATTAACAGGCTCTTTTTTTTTGAGTTATGACATTAGTGATGCACTGAAGTTAAAATTTAATTCTGATCATTCTTTTCATGTTTTGGCTGATAATGAATATTAAAATTCAAAATTTAGTACTTTTCAAAGAAGCTGTGTTTATGCGCACCAAATCAGCTTTTATTTGATCAAAAATATAGTAAAAATTGTAATACTGTGAAAAATTATTGCAAGTTAAAATGGCTGTTTTCTTTTTTTTTATATATTTTAAAATGTAATTTATTCCTGTGATCAAAGCTGAATTTTCAGCATCATAACTCCAGTCTTCAGTGTCACATGATCCTTCAGAAATCACGCTAATACGAGGATTTGCTGGTCAGGAAACATTTCTTCAACTTATCAATTTTGAAAACAATTGTGCGGATTAATATTTTTGTGGAAACTGTGATAATTTTTCAGGATTCTTTGATTAATAGAAAGTTCAAAATTAAACATTTATTTGAAATAGAACTCTTCTGTAATATTATACATGTTTTAATTCCACTTTTGATCAATTTAATTCATCCTTGCTGAATTAAAGTATTCATTTAACTTAAATCCTACTGACCCCAAACGTTAGAATGATAGTGTAAATCAAAAACAAAATGCTATTGTTTGTTGTCATATCATAAGTTTTGCTTAAAAATACTTAGCACGGCTTTATAAGCCCCTTGAGCACTTGAAAAGTATTATTTATTATTTAAAAGCTATTGTCATTATTAGTAAGTGGATTGGCAAGATTCATCTTGGTGAACATGGCGAGAACAGCTTTTTCTAGGTGGCTGATGCTTTTCATTTTAAACATATTTTTCAAAAATACAACTTGTTTTTGTGTGAAACTTTTTTAATTAGCACTAAAAATGATTATGTACCTTTAACTGTGAGCTAGAGGAGATTTTCACAGCTTTAACCATCTTGACTAAAGGTCCTGTAAATGCATTCTGTGAATAAGTGTTTTCTAGGAAATAATTGAATTGAGTGTTTGACGTCTGTGCTCTGGGTGCTTTACTGCTGGACTGGTTCTGAGCTGAAGTCTCTCAGATTATCCTGTGAATTGCTCTACCTGTGAAGTCTCCGGTTCGCCGATGGCTCTTCTGCATGAATTATTCAGATAGGCAGAGTCCTCACAAAATGCTCGTGAAGGAAGTGAATTCTGCTCACTGGTAAACAGATTTCAGCGATTTTCTGCTCCGAATCCCTTCTGAGTTGAGTTGTGCCTCGGTGCCAGCGACGGATAATTACATCACATCTCTTTTTCCTTTCCAGACCCCTTCAAACTTTCCCCTGAACCCTCCCACCCACCCCCCAACTGTATCCAGAATCACCAGTCAGGGGTGCAGGGGTGAATCTGAAAAGTTGGGAGACATATTATAACCCTTATAAACATGGCTGATGAATATTGAATAGGTGATGCAATGTTTGGCCAGTTGAAAGACTAGTAAGTGGGTGTGAGTCATAGTAGTTCTACTGCTCGCCCCTAGTCTCAAGCTATATCAGTGGTGTGGAAAAAATGTCTCTTCAAATGACCAGCCGAATACTTTATTTATTTGTTTGTTTGTATGTTTGTGTGCTTGTTTACATAACATTTATTTATGGTACATATTTAATAAATCCAATAATAGGAATTAAATACTTATACAATATTATTATACAATAATTACATATCAAAATTAATTAATTTAATAATAAATGAAATCAATGTATTATAAATGTGTATTAAATTATTTGTGTATTTACTTATTTATTAATAAAATACACAAATAAATACAAATTATTAATAGTAAATATTTATCATATTTCCAATAGTACAAATTCAAAATACATATTTACTTATTTATTATAAATGTTTCACAAAATGATTTATTAAAAAAAAAAATTAATACAATTTATAATAAATATTTATTACATTTATTTATTAATAAAACAAAGAAATGTGTTAGTAAATGTTTATCATTACTAATATAAATGAAATACGTATTTACACGTCAGTTTCATAGATTGATTGATTGATTGATTTATCATAAAAATATATTTTGATGTGAAAATGTGTATTTAATTTATATTATTGGACAATGGGGTGCAAAATAAATATGGTTATTTCTGGAATTAGTAACTAAACATGTTTTCTTCTGCATGATTATGCATCAACACTGATAGGTGTCAGTCCAAGATGTCGTCCATATCAACCAGCGCACTAAAAAATGACTTATCGCACCTTTAAACATAGCATAAACACTAAACCCATCTGTGAGACGTTGTGGTTCAGTGCAGCTGATGCATGTGTGTGTGGTGTGGGTCTGCAGTCTGACCTTCACTCGGGCAGTATTTGGGAGGGCACATCTGAAGCCGCTGACCCGTACTGGGCCACACTAGAAAGGAAACGAAGCAGACATGAAGGAGTGGCGTTTGGCCGGAGCCCAACTGGGGGAGAACACCCGACCCTGCTCACAGCGTGGGCACGTGTGTGTGTGTGTGTTTCAGATATTATGAACAGTGTCATAAAATGCTTACTGGTGCAAAACAGAGGGTTTAGAGCATCTCCAACATTCCAGGGCAGATGGGAGGAAAGGACACACACACAAACAAAAGACCTGATAAGAATGAGATGCACTGGTCCAAACTAAAGTCCTGTGTCTCTCTTATTTACTTGACATACCAGAGAAAAGTCTTATTACACAGATGTTAAAGGGACGGGATGTGTAGCCAAGTATAGTGTCCCATACGCTGAATTTGCACTCTGCGTTTCACCCATCCAAGTACACACACACACACACACACACACACACACACACAGCAGTGAGTATTGAACACACACCCAGAGCAGTGGGCAGACATTTTTGCTGCGGCACCTGAGAAGTGATTGGGGGTTAGGTGCCTTGCTCAAGGGCGCTGTTCATTCACTCCCCCCACCTACATTTCCTGCCGGTACTGAGACTCGAACCCACAACCTTCGGGTTACAAGTCTGACTCTGCCACAACTGTCCCCAAATTAATTTAAATATCATTTCAATGTGTATGTGTAGGTGTTTCTCACAAATTTCCTTTGGAGGAGACGCTGGGTCTTTTTGTCAGGAGACAAATATTAGAAGCAGTTGAAGCAAACATCTCCATTTGGTTGCCTTCATTGAGGTATGAATGTGATTTTGGTGTCTTGGCAAATCAGAACACACTTTGAGACTCTTTTGAGACCACCAGAAGACACTCGTGTCAGAATACGGCTTTTTTATTTCCCGGCGACACAATTGATGTAATGAGATTCAATTTGGGATTATTTTTAGGATTTTAGGATCTTGTCCAATACAAGCATAGTTTGAGACACTGTTGAGATCATTAGAGGAAACTAAGTTCTCCATTCAATCTCATTGCATTCTATGAAAAACAGTTGATAGATCTCATTTGGGATTTTTCTTTCATAAAATATACTTTGATAATTATTCATGGCAAGATGCAAAGACAGATGGATATTAGAGAGGCAGATGTTGTATAATCGAATATCAATTAATCATTTTAAGACATTTCTTTTCAATTTCTGTCATCCGTTTGGAAACCACATTTTTATATACTCCATCCATCTATCCACCCGTCAAGTCACCTTTACTTATATAGCGCTTTTTACAATGCAAATTATGGCAAAGCAGCTGTACAGTAATAATTGGCAAATATTTTTTTCCCAAAGAAAACGGTGTCATTGTCCAGCTTATTCTATATATTTGTATTGATTCATTCCACACTATTGAAAGATCAATAGTTATTAGTCTAGTAAATTTATGTATATCAGCACTGGAGAAAACAGTGATGTAATCGTTCTGCTCAGCTCAGTTCGTATCCATCCATCCATCCATCCATCCATCCATCCATCCATCCATCCCAAAGCAATATCAAAGATCACTATTTGCTCAATAATGTTTTAACTAGAATACATAGGCTGGTATCATTGTTCTCTCCCTTCAGATTAAAGCTAAAAGCGGCATTTCCCACATGTCATAGCATTTGATAATATTTGCCTCCAATCGTCAGAGGACTTGCACTACTCCTATTAGTGAACATTAGCCGTTTAAAGCTGTTTACACACTGCAATCAAGGCCATTGGCCGCTTGTACTACTTCACAGATAAATAAAGCACAAAGTTTGTTTTCCTACTTTGTCTTTGAGCTCCTTCGCAGCAGAGGAGAGACCAAAACCCCATAGACGGAGGCAGGAAACACTCCTGTACCGCAGCTTTGTCATCACGCTTGAAGAATTTCTGTTTAATGTACTGTAATGTGGAATTCAGCAGGGACCAGTTTAATTGAGTTTTACACAAACCAGTTGGGAGCGGCGCTGGAAGCTAGGTGATGTTGAGGTTCTTAATCTGTCTCTCCGTAGAGGGTTGTTGACGAAGTGGTTCTTTCTCTTTGTGCGGGGAAAAAAGAGGAAGCCTAGGAAATGATACATCCGTGGATAAAACCAATTGGCAACCCTCAAAGGGAATGAGGTTGATAAGACAAATCCAGCACTTGTAGAGAAATAAAAGAATCCAACTGTTCATTAAAGGCGGAAACAAAACAGGCGATTGAGAAGGCAGGCCGGCCGGTCGAAAGAGGAGAGAGAGAGAGAGAGAGGCAGGCAAACAGAGATGGCTCCTATCAGAGGAAAGGATTGGAAAATAATCAAGGATTTGTGAGCTGAATTAATAACCAGACAAATACTGATTTTTTTTTTTTTTTTTTTTTTCCCCGCTTTCGCAAAATTAGGAAGGATGGACCACAATTATCTAACGCAGGACGCCTTTTAGCTGCACTTCCTCCTAATTATGAAAGATAGCTCAAATCTAGAGCTTCAGATGTTTCATAAAAGCACTCAGAGATTCAAACTTGCTGCAAAGACTTCAATGTGACCATAGGAAAGAAAAATCACAAAGAGAATCTCTTTAATATCTCAATTGTTTCTCCTAGAGAGTGGAGAGATTAAATGGAAGGCGAGTGGAGACTTCTTCACAAGTCTAAATCTTCTCCGATTTTTCTCCTGAGAAAAAGACCTCAGCAATATATTCAGTAATGTAAATAATTACCATAAATTATCTTGTAGGGGAAAAAAAATCCCAAATGAGGTTGTTTTTCCTAGACTGTGATGAGACTGAATAGAGAGCAGATGGAGACTTCTTAAAAATCTAGATGTTTCTCCTGAGAAACAGACTCCACTAATCTCACACGCGTCTCCTCTACACTTTCTAATAAGGTCAACAGTGTCATTCAAATGATGGTATTTGAGTATCTTGTAAAGAAAAAGATTATAATATCTTTTTAATATCTAAATAGTTTCCCTAGACAGCAATAAGATTGAATGTAGAGCAGATGGAGACTTTTTCAAAGTTCAGATGTTTCTCCTGAAAAAAGACCCCATGTGTCTTCTAAATAAATCAACAATGTCATTAAAATGATAAATTGGCATTTGAATATATTGTAGGAAAGAAAAATCCCACATCTTTTTAATATGTCAGTTTTTCTCCTACAATGCAATGAGATTAAATGGAGATGTTTTAGGGATTCTACTTCTCAGATATTTCTTCTGAACTCCAGTGATCTCACACAAGCCTTTAGACATCGCAATAATGTCTCAAATTGATTTGCCAAGATACTAACGTTAACAGTCAAAAGTCAGAGACCTTGAAAAATTCTCATCAAATTCTCAGGAGACCAGATACAGTAGATTTAGTCAGCTAAAATCTAATGGCTTTAGTTAATGATTACTTCACTTACAAATTCACATTTTCTGATAATTTATCATGTCATCCAAGATGTTTTGTTCTTTCTTCAGTCGAAAAGAAATGAAGGATTTTGAGGAAAACATTCCAGGATTATTCTCCATATAGTGGAATGATATTAATGGCATAGATTTAACTGCTGTTACATATAACTTCTTTATTTGTCTTTAAAATAAAATAAAGCCACTTCTCATAAAGAAATGAGAACATGATCTTCTTTTTAATCAATGATATATGCATTCTTTATAACAATTTGCAAACAACATTCTTCATTCTTTCAAGCAGACATATTTATTTGTTTAAATTAAGTATAGATTAATCCTTATGAAAGATATTTAAGTTATTCAGTCAAGAGCATTGAGTGATTTTCTCTTTCTTTTGTTTGATTGACAATAATGATGGACAGCAGCAGGTTATTAGACTGCTGTCACTTTAAGGCCAAATGCACGGATCCAATACACTGACACACATTCAATATTCTTTACGTGAAAACCCACCAAAAGGACATTTTGACATAATTTTGTGTGTATTTGCGCTCAAGCTGAAATCAGTACTCGTGCGCTGATGTCTGAGAGGTGGCTTTCTGTGCAGCCATTTTCTCTTTCTCCCAGACGTTTTTGAACGTTTTATGAAACATGCAGCAAGTATATGCCAACTTATGTTTGCATAAGCACATTACAATTCAAATTTGCACATCTACCACACAGGACATCGGATTGGATCTCTTCCCAGGTCATCCCTTTCTAACATTTTCGTCTCATTTTTATTTGTTGACGAATGTCAGTAGATTTTCATCATAGTTTTTGTCATTTATAACTAGGGTCGTTTTCATCAGTGAAAAAATGTCGCTGACGAAAATAATTAGTCAACGAAATTAACACCGCTAATAAATATAGGAATTTTTCTGTGATGTTGCATAAATGAGATCTTCATTATGTCTCCTCTTCTATGAAAGAGCAACCTCTAAATAATTGAATTTTCCAGTGGATATTAACATGACACATGTGAATCTAAAAAGCAATTCCAAAACATTTCAAGCGTGTTGCAGAATAAGTAAACCAGTGAGGATGTGTGACCCCGGTACTTCATCAACTGACCATTGCAGTGTAATGAGAGACCGTTCAGCTAACGGTGATATAAACACACACACACACACACACACACAGGAAAGGCAGGGGCTTGTGTGATCTGTGTGCTTCGACATTCCATGGCTGTTTGGTGTGAAATAAAGCCATTCATCAACACATCAATAAAAATATAGAGCAGATTATTATTGCGTTGACCGCCCCATACAGCTTCAGTCGTAAATAATGGCCTGCTCGCCACTGCTTATATTAATTAGAGGTAGAATGCAGATAATGCGAAGGCTCTTTTATTGCGGTGAGCTGAATCAATTTTACAGTGTTATTCAGACTCGCACAAGGTCAGGCAAAGTTGTTGCGACAAGATGTGTCCCTTGTAAAACAGGGTTTCTCAGATCAGCCTCTGCGCTCTGCAGTGAGGACAGATACAGAGATTGAACGCCACTATATCTTGATGCGCTCAATACTTTTACATTGAGAGTTGACGGGTGTCATGCACACGTTCATGTTTTTTTGTAAGTGTTCTCGACTGGTGGGCCGTGACCCTGAAAGGGAAAGCAGCAGGGAAAAACAATACTAAATGCAAGTAAGAAAATGCAACTAACCATATAATCACTAGGTTAGGATGACAAAATGAATAGGTTAGTCAGCTTTTAAAAGGGGGAAGAAAAAACATCCTATATCTTTTTTTGTTAATGTCAAAGTTTGTGTTCAGATTGATTGGTATTTCAATCACTTTCGTCCTCAAAAACCATAAATATTTGTTAATATGTATTATCAGTTTGTGTTGCTGGTGGATTATTATATTGAGTACATTACATTTAAAAAGTTTGGGCTCAGTTTTTTTTTGTTTTTTGTTTTTTTAAGAAATTAATGATTTTTTCAGCATTGAATTGATCAAAAAATGAAGAAATGCGGTTCTTTTCAACCTTCTATATTCATAGAAATCCTATATTCAAGAATCCTGAAAAAAATGTATCAGTGTTTCCACAAAAAATATTTACAAGCATAACTGTGATAATTAATGCTTTTTGAGCAGGAATCAGCAAATGACAATGATTTCTGAAGGATCATGTGACACCGAAGACTGGATCAATGCCAAAAAAACGTTTTTCAAATTCTGTTTTGCCATCAAAGGAATAAATGACATTTTAATTTAATTTATAATAATATTTACAATATAGCTTTTTTACTGTAATTTTGATCAAATAAATGCAGCATTGCTGACCATAAGATACTTATTTTAATGTTAGCGTATATCATATTTATTATTTTATTTTAGATTTTATTATATTTTTATTTTAAAATATTATATTACAGTAACCTAACATAAAAAATATAATTATAAAGTAATGTAATATTAATAATGTAATATCTATTTCCTCGTACCTAATGTTTTACAGTACTTCTTCATCTTCTTATAGTCTTTTTAGCAATAGGCCAAAGGTTTAGAGAGCAAACCCTTGTGCTGAATCTTAATTTAAGATGGATTTAACATGCTCATACCGTTCACTCTCTCTCCAGTCAAGTCATCAGATTAGATGACAATAGCACTATTCTACCACTCTGGAATACCTTCATAACTCTCCAGTTACTTCTGAGAATAGGTTTAACATGGTTTTGACTGGTTTAGACGACAAATTCCAAAAGTCTACAGATCTTATTTCGATCATTTTTCTTTTGGGGAATTCATTATTGATCAGATCAGTGATTGGGATCCACTTCAGTGTTTCAATGCAGTTGTCATTTCCACAACTTTACAGTGTGTCCCTGCAAATCTCTGATCTAGATGTTTCAGTTTGTTTCAGAAATAACTGAAAGAACGTGTATGCCTTATTGGATTTAAAAAAGGACTTTACTTACATCAACAAACAGTGTTCATAATTAGCTCCAGGAGAACCAGTCTATTTGTGTCTGTTTGGATGAAATAAAATGCAGTTGTGCCCGCCCCCTTTTTCAACAGCACTGGTTCCGGATGTATTTTTTCCATAGGGATTTAAAACAACACACACACAAAAAAAAAACAGGCATGAACCAAGCTAATCAGCCATGAGGGGAATCACAACACTACAAACTGTGATTGGAAGCAAAAAAGTTGGACAAAGTGAATTTTTTATTTTGAACAAAAGTGAAAATTGGACAAAAATACACAAGAATGTGTACTCAACTGCTTTAGTGAGGAACAGAATTACAATCCCATGAAGCATCTATATAACATATTTTAAAGGATTACGTTTTGCTAGATAAGACCCTTATTCCTCATCTGGGACCGTGTAGAGCCCTTTGAAGCTGCATTGAAACTGCAATTTGGACCTTCATCCCATTGAACCCCACTGAAGTCCACTATACACAGAAAACCCCTGGATTGTTTTCCTTAAAAACCATAATTCCTTTTCGACTCAAGAAAGAAAGACATGAACATTTTGGATGACATGGGGGTGAGTAAATTATCAGAGTAAATTAAATCAGAAGTGAGCTAATCCTTTAAGTTTATTGCAAAATATGCATTTATATATATATATATATATATATATATATATACGAATATTTAAGATTTTGACTGACTCGATTATGTCTAAGAGCTATTTTGGCACGTGGGTTAACGGTTAAAGCCACAAAATGGCTTTTTTCAACTCTGATTGTGTCAGTTTCATGGGCAATGTAGTTTTTCACCAGGAATTCCTCTGTTAAACATGATTTACGTGGGCTGACGGCATCAGCAGAAGTGAATACCACATATTAACCACTTCATAGCTCACAGTAGGTCTGTCTTTAAAGGCTTATAAGTTATTATTCAAAATCAACTTCCACATGAAGATAATGAATGGAGCTTTTACTTCCAGAACCCGATTGTTGCAAGTCTATAGTGACGTTCAGCACTAATTTTCTGCAGTCTGAAGGCCACGTTTAGATACAGATTCCTCTCTCTCCAGTAACTGGGCTGAAATTGTGGCATTCTCTGTCCATGAATATCAGACTGACCTGCTGTTTCCTCTGAATATCTCCATCTCTCTCTCGCTCTCTCTCTCTCTCTGCTCGCTGATCCGAGCGCTGACTCCTGTTAAATCTTGATTATGGATTCTGTGACATTGTAAATGACGGGAGGATCGGGTGGGATGTCTCGGATTAATCGGCGGGCACGGATGCAGATTCCGTCAGTAGACTCCATCTCGAGCAGAGAGGCTTCATTTCCACTCGGCCGCCCCCGTTGTGCATGCAAAGCAGATTTAGTGATAGGTAATCCATGTAAGGTTTTTAGCACAGCTTTTCAAAGGATTGAAGAAAAATTATGTACATGTTTTAAAGGAAGAGTTCATCCAACAATCATCATTCTGTCATTATTTACTCATGTTGTTCTAAACCTATATGCCGTTAGTTTTTTAAGGTGAATCACAAAAGGAATTGCACTATCAACAACAGGTATATGGGTTATATGGACTACTTTTATAGTTCTTTCATGGTGCTTTTTTATCGTTAAGAGTAAAAAAATTAATACAATTTTCTCTTTATGCGTTCCACTGACAAAATAACATTAAATAACGTTAATAATATGGTTTGGAGGAAGTCAATTTAAGTAAATTCCCATAATCGACTGTTGTTTTAATCAACGATTAATCGTTTAGGGTTACTTAACAAAGTTATCATGTTCCTTAACAACCACTTGCTTAACCAACATAAAATATGTGTCATTTTAAAGTTTAGAAGCTTGGCTTTATAGCGAATAGGGAATATGGCCATGACCTAACAAGTGCTTTTAAATTTTCTGACATATTAGAAATGTTCTATTGAGTGCGGCGTAAAACGAACAAAACAACAACTGCTTTTTATGCTTCAAATGTGATCTGTAAAATGATCTTACATAACAAATAGATTTGTCATATATCATTGAAGTAGTCTCAACTAGCTGAATACAACAAGCATATTTGTTTCAGTTCAAACTATACCAACTATTTATATAAAAAAAGCTCTGTTGCACCATTTGATATTTTCAGGTACATTCAGTCTTTCGTAAAAATTGGTGCAAATGTCCATTTTAATTACATAAAATCAACATAAATACCCTATGCACATTTTAACATACCTGATGCATGCTTTTAAAACAAGTTTTTAAAAGACTTTTGAATTTCTCATCTTGCCAAACCTTAATTGTCACTGACCCATACATAGATGCCTCCTTAACGGCTGTTTGGGCCACTATATGTAAGCTGTCTGCCATATTGGAAAGTGATCCGTGAACGCTCAAGAGCAAGTTGATTGCACTTGTTTTGCCACACACACCTCAAAACTACGCTCTCTTATGATGATTAAAATATTATCGCAATTAATCGATTGTCAGTTAATCATTAGCATCCCTAGTTCATAGCGACCACAGTCCAGAAATGACAAAAGTACTCCATACTACTTATGTGCTGTATTAAGAGTCTGTACAAGAGTCAATGGCTTAGCATGAAATAAAATTAGGATGTTATTGACTGTAAAACCTACATTTCAGTATGTTCCTGGGTAAAATGGACTACTGTTATAGTTCTTTTATTGTGCTTTTTTGTCGTTAAGCGGTCTTCCACTGAAAAAAACCCCCATTAAATAACAGGTTTGGAATGACATGAGAGTAAATAACGACAGCATTTCATGTTGAGATGAGCTATCCCTTTAACTACAGTGCCTCAGAATGTTTCAAACAGGAGGAAAAACCATCTTATTCTTTCCTCCACCTTCTCTTTCTGCCTTCAGAAGCGCCTCCAGCAGTCTCCATCTCGATCCCAGAGGACCTGAACTTTGCTAGAATATTCCTGAATATCACATTCTTCCCAGCTCTCTCCCTCCCCCTCTGCCTTGAAAAAGTTTGCAGCACCTGTCACCTGTCAAGCGTCCGGTTATTTCCTGTCGGTTTTATACTGCTCTTTCATATTATGGCTCATTAAAGCGCAGCGCAGTCCACGACCGTATTTACATAGCGCTGGCGGGAGAGTTTTAATTTGCACTGGTACTGAGCATGACCGTAACTGAGGAGTGCAGTGCCACAAAATGACTTTTCTCACTTGACATCCCCCTTAGAAAACACCGAGCCGGGCTTAATTGCTTGAACAGGGCCACAAAAGATGGAGACGGAGCCCCTCGCCGGGGGACCTGGGGGCCGCTGCCCGGCTCCTCATTGGTCCTGGGCGTTCTACTGAGATATTATTTTACAGCATGTGACCATCCCATTAACCCTTTCAAAAGGCCTCACATTCTCTTTGCCTGCGTCCCCCCCTTTGGATTCATGGTTTTCTGACCCAGCGGTTTTCTGTATTTCATGATTTTTTTTGTTCGGTCTGACATGCAAGATGTTCTAATATTACAGTAATGCATGTTTTGTGTCTTGGACATAAAAATTACATCATAAAAGAACATGAGACTGCTGGAGTCTAAATTAATCACTGCGTTGTCAAAGTTCATAGTGTGGCTTTATATAGGCGTATGCATGTGTCATTATACTATTAACTTTTTACCAAAATCAGACTGGAAAGAACAGCGAATCATTAAAACGTCCGCATCTGAGGCAGTAAGTGCATCGCATTACGCTTTCATCAACTTGGAGGTTATAAAATTTATGTGAGCACACAGTTTTTTCCTGTCATTTGGCCAAAATCTCAGACTAAGACACTAGAACATTTTACTTTGCTGACAGTTTGAGGATCCAATGGAGGATCCAATTATACTTTTAATTGGTTAAATATTAGCAAAACCCACAGATGGACATAAAGGGTGACCAATAGTAATGATTTATGAAAAAATATAGATTGTTTCTATGGTTTCTCATTGATTTGATTATGATTTGCACCTGATGTTCATTTCGTTGGTTAGTTTGCCTTTATATTTAAGCCCCGTGTTTGTTCAGTTCATTGTCCGTTCTCATCTATGTATATAATTGTTCTTTTTGTGTTTTTCATAACTCATAAGTTGTCTTGATTTCTCAGTCGTTTAATTTTTAAGCATCAACTTGATTTTTGAGATTTTTTTTTCTCCTAAAATTTCTTGAGGAATAAAATAAACACAAAGCAAGAAAAACAGAGAAAGACATTTGTGATTTTCTTTCCTAAGGGTCAGAATGAAGTCTTTCTCTTTGTCCTTCTCTCTTCTTTGTTCACTGATATAGTCAGTTTCTAGATCAGCAGTAGTTTGAGGTGCTGAGCCAAAATGTCACACACACATATACACACAGAGCTCTGAAATCAATCACCAGCAATGGGGTTTGGCTCTGATCTTGCTCATCAGCCACAAACACACCAAACTACTCAGTACCATCAGCACCATCACTGCCGTGCTCAGAATGCGCTGTGGTTTTTTGGAAAGCATATTGTATCATTTCACCATCTGTCCTGGTGGAGGAGATGGCCGAGCCTGTTTACCGTCTGCTGCTTTCAGCGCACACAGATCTGGAGTGGTCTTTCTGGACCAAGTCAGCGTGGATTTGATCGCGGCGGAACCCACAGGGGTCGCCGCAGAGCACAAATATCAGCGCTGGTGGAATAAATGTCTTCACAGGCGATAGTTCCCATGGATTTTAAAATATATTATTGGTCTTATTGTGCATTGCTGGATGCCATTTCAAATAAAATGTGTAAATATGTCATATTCAAATAAACTGGGTTTGTGAACTGCATTTCATTTTGGCTTTAATATTATTAGTGTTGTAATTTTTCTTGTCATTCAATTTTACGGAGTTCCAACTCTTCAAAAGAGATGGTATCACATGGAAAATCCGAGGCATTGATTGATTAACACATTACTATACCATGGTATTTTAGATGGTTGTGGCGGCGCCCGGCTCCTCCGTGTGGCCGCTGGCCGCGGGTTCGACTGCTCTTTGGCTGATGGAATAATACGGAGCAGATTGGTGGAGATCTGCAAGCCGTGTTGTTTGATCTTTCCTCTTCACGCCACGTTTGCTGGCACTCACCGTCTCAGCCTCACCGCATGGCGCAAGCGGCACTGGCGTGGCCTCAACCTGCCTGCCAGCTTTCTTCCCCCCTCTCTCTTTCCCTCTCTCCATGCCAAACTTATTCCCTCTTGGCTGTTCCTTATACATTCTGCGCCCCGTTTTACAAGAGCTAAACTAGTGCAATCACTGGACGAATAGTTCAATATACATATGAATGGCCCATACACTCATTTTCCTGATGGACACAAAAGAATTCTAGTAGCGGTACATTCAATTCACCTGCTCAAGGCCAAACCAGACCTCTTGCATTCAATGCAGAAAGACGTTCATGAATCGTGATGGCCGGACTAGAGATTCTCCAGAGAGTTCATACAGTGTGGCAATCTGAGAAACCTCAAATGGTGTCTTAAGTATCTTTTAATTTTTAATTTTTACAATGTATTTTCTCTTAGTCCAGAGCGTCCATCAATCTGTCATTATTTAGTTCACAATGAAATGTTCAGGTGGAGTGGTTCACTAAAAATATTAAATGACCTTCTTTCTTCTGCGGAACATGCAATGAGAAATTTTAAAATAATGTATTAGTTGTTTTTTTTACGTGCAGTTGTAATGAATGGAGACTGGAGCTTTCAGGCTTCAAAAAGGATTCAACTGCACCAGAAGCTTCATCAAATGTCCGTATGACTTGTGCGCTATATTTCATGTCTTCGGAAGTCACATAAATCTTTGTTTGGCAAACAGACCATATTTAAGTCATTATTCACTAATAATCATTGAACTGTTAACCACTGTGACCGATTCAGTGTGAGTTGAACTCAATAACTCGATTCTTGAATGAATCTTTCAGGTTTTGTGAACTGAATCGTATTATTTATTGAAAGAATCCAACTCAGTCTGAATGATTCATTCACAAATCACACGTTTCTAATTCTCCCATGAATTTGCTGTGATGGAAGGAGTTGTATTGAACAATAACACATAATATAGTGCACATATTTTATGGACTTAGAAGGTTTTATAAAGCTTCTTCTTGTCGTTTTGGAGATTTAGCACTAAAGACCTCCTTCAGTCTCTTTATATTAAAAAGAATGGATATGTTCTTAAAAATATTCTTAAAACTTCACATTTTGTGTTTCACAGAAACAAGAAAGTCATATGGGTTTGGAACAACATAAGGGTGAGTAAATGATGACAGAATTTCCATTATTATGTGAACTATCCCTTTAACAAAACTAAGCTCAAACATCATGCAGGTCATTGTTCGATATCTCAAAAATAAAAAACGCTTTATTTTTTCTTTCCTTTTTGTCACGATGGGCGGGAAAACCTGGGGCTAATTTGGAAATAATAGTGTTTCATGATGTGTAAGCCCAATTTGCACACTTTCTTTGCCATTTCCCCGCTCTGCCGTGCTATCTCGCCACATCTGCCTCTTATCTCCTCAGCGTGAAGCACTTCATTTGAGGCTAATGGCATATGCCTGATCCTAATCTCTCCCATTCATTCCTCCACTGTGAGATGGAGATCTTCATTGGCAGGATGAGACAATATGTTGAAAAAAGGGCCTCGTTAATGAGCTGCGCCGACTTCTTCTTCTGCGCTTTTGAGGGTCAAAGGCAGACGGAGCGCGAGATTGAGTCGAGGAAGCCACAGAGATGGCAGCTTTGCGTGGGGGCACGCAGCGGTTTTTATTAAAGGGGCAGAGGACATGCCTCATTTAGAAGAGATATTTGAAGATCAGAATCAGGATTTGTGGAAACCTCCAGAAACATTGTTCTGTGAGCATTGTTCAAAACATGTCCATAGTATTTGTCAGAGCTTTTAATTCTTTATTCCACATAATACGTTATGTTTTTATGGACATAAATGTGTTCAAAAATGTGTTTGCATGTGGGTGTATTCTTATATTTTTCTGGGCTTCCTCAACAACTACCAGAACTCTTGATAACGGCAAATGGATTGTAAGTTTGCATTGGCCTTTCAACACTCACAACCAGACGAGATGTTGCAGCAAACACCCGAAGGGGCGTAAATAAAGTTGCACTCGACTGGCACAGCTCTTGATGTTCCATCACCTTCTTCACTGTGTGTCTGAGCTCACAGCAAAACGGAAGTTGAGAGCGGGTTCAGTTGTACTGTCTGAAACACTGGGCTAGTCTCTCAGCCTCCTGGGCGACATATGGAGGCCTCCGAGTTGTTGCTGTACGTCTCAACTGCTGCGGTACAAAGTGGCGCTCTAACTGCAGCCCTTGAGATCTCATTAGAGGCCTGATTCAGCGGCGTGGCTTTGGGAAGTTGCCGTGGGCTGCACAGTCTCGACCAAGACAGGATCTGTTCTGCCTGCCAGATCATAAACAACATTTGCATATAATGTCAGCGTTTGGCAATATCCTTTAGCAAAGGCACTATCTACCCTTTGACAGTTCCTCAACAACAACAAGAAGCTGAAAGGTAAACGATAGTGTTTAGTATTCAGGTGAACGTCAACAACAATACAAAGATATTTGGATTGTTCGTCTTCCTTTTTTTTTTGTTATAGAGAAAGAAATAAACCTTTTTTTTATATGTAAAGTCTTTTGAAGAAATATGATAGCTTTGTGTGAGGAAAAATCATTATTTGTTGAAAATCTCCCTTTCTGCTTCAATCTCATTTTTTTTTTCAAATATGGTGCGGTGAAAACATCAAGCTTGATGTTAATGATGAGACGCATCGTGACGTCAAGCCTGGTGCTATACGTCTTTACACGCCATATTTGATTTAATGATGCATTTAACATTCATGTGAAAAATAAATGTGAAGCTATTTGGTTTACCTCCCCCTTTTTTCTGTTTATCCTTTTCAAGTCTACTGGTTTCATACGATTTCACTATTTACTGAAATCTCACTCAATTCAAATGTGGCCTTTCGATGACAATAAATGTAAGAATCCCGTTTGACATCATTACATCTGTTTCTGTTTCTCGTGAAAAAAGTCTTCTAAAGCAATTTGATAGACTGAAATGTAAAAATATAGCTGCAAGCAGCAATTAAGGAGCCAAGCACAACAGAAGCAAACAAGGAAGCTAGCAGCAGACCAACAATGTCATAGTGGACTATGAAAGCAACTTTCAAAAACACTGTCAATTTTGAAATCAACCAGACCACTGGTATACTGTAGTTGGAGCCAATTTCATGCTCAATTATAGCGCAAGTCCAAAGTTATAAGCATGGGAATATTTGATTTTACCACTAGGTGGTGCTGGCTCGAAACTTCTCAGGCTCCTTTGACCCATACCGAGTTTCGTAACGATTCATAAAACACAGCATTTTACTACAAAATTCAACAAGGCTGGCACCCTAACCGGCCAATATGGGAAAATCAGATGTTATTCATCTCGACATGCTGCCACGAATCTAACGAGACCATGATTTTTGGGCAAACCGTTCAGAAGTTATAATCAAAAAAAGCCATTTTTCGCATCTCCGGACCAGTAGGTGGCACTGCACCGAAACGCAGCATGTAGCCTCAGGTCATGCTTGTGATAACATGGACGAAGTTTGGTCTGAATATGATAAAGTGGTGCGGATATACAGCCTTGCGTCTAAACGCTACGTTAAATTCGTTCGACTGAAGATGATCTGATGATCAAAAGTTACTAGCATAAACATAAGTGCAAATTTGGACAGTTGGTGGCGCTAGAGGGATTGAGTTAGAGACTCCAAATTTGCTATGGTGACTCTTCAGACTGGCCTCTATCTGTGTACCAAATTTCATAACTTTCCCGCAAGCGATTCTATGGGCTGCCATAGACTTACAGAGTGGAAGAAGAAGAAACTGAAGAAGAAGAAGAAGAAGAACATCAACAGATACAATAAGTGCCTACGCACCTTCAGTGCTCGGCCCCTAATCATCCACTCAAAACGTAACAGAGTGTTGCATCTACTCATCTGCACACTTGTCCGCTTTTGCAGCCTTATTGCGTTTATAATCGCACTCTTGCAAACTATTTTAACTTTCCAAGAGTTGTTAGAAGCTGAGTGGTGGTGATGTTGTTATCGTTTGTTTATAGCTTTGCCTTTTACTTCTGCCGATTGTATTTAGGCTTCAAAACTAATATAAGTTGTGAAGATTCTCTTGATGAACCCAATTTTTTTTTTACATTTTTCATCATTTAGCAGATGCTTTTATCCAAAGCGACTTACAAGGGGAGCAATTAGGGGTTAGGTGTCTTGCTCAAGGGCACTTTTAGTCATGGTATCGAAGGTGGAGAGAGTGCTGTTTATTCACAATCCCCACTTTCAATTCCTGCCGGCATGGGAATCGAACCGGCAACCTTCAGATTACAAGCCCGACTCCCTCACCACTAGGCCACGACTACCACAACCAAATGTGTAAGAATCACACTTTTGGACAGTGGTCACAGAGCTTATTTTCTGCAATGGTCCAAAAGCCAATCCTACAAAAATGCAGGATTCTATTCAAAAGTGGCGCATCGAAGTTGACATCAATGAAGACAAACACAAATCCAGTAACGTTCAACATCAGGACTCAACCTTGGCATGTTCTGACTCTGCATACTTGAATTCCACATTCAATGTTCAGGTAAATCTCAGCAACAATGCGAAGGTATTTGGTTTGTTTATCTCCAGCAATTGTTTCTCTTTCTTCCTCATAAAAATGAATGAAAAAAAATCTCTTTACTCAGTTAATTATCATGCTCACCCTTGGGTGACTCAAAGGCGCACGATTTCTCTCCAGATATTGCCTTTACTTTAGAGGCGTCACTGTTGCAGAGCGCACCGCATATTAGCGCTGGAGTAATTAGGTAGCATTAGGTATTATTCACACCTATCCAACTGTATTAGAGCGTCGTTACAGTGGCGAGCTCTGCGTTAATGAGAGCGTCTAAGCCGCTGCGCCGTCGAGGACGTGCCGGCGTCCCCCCACCCTCGCCGCTGTATTTGTCATGCGGCGTAGTCTCGCACAATCAGCCTTCGGTTCCTCTATAATTGCGGCATGGAGCTCCACACAATGATAGGAGCTGAGAGAATACAGTCGCCTTGACAGATGTTGTAGGTCTTTGGGGATAAATAAAGAAAAAACAGGCGTAACCTTTTTTACTTGAACTGTAAATCACTGTGTGCTGCTCGCTTTCTCTCCACCCTCCCTCTCGCACTCCGTTATAGATGGAAAATAAATAATGTGTGAAGGTGCGATGATTTGGGTGATTTAGGGCGAGCTTTGAGAAGCGTATTACGGGGGTCTGACAGGCGAGGGGAGATAGGCTGGTGGTGTTAAGAGGCTGGGATAAGAGGCTGTGACATTATGTCTGCGGGGTTAAGGTGTCGGGCGTCAAAGCATCAGCTGCTATTACTGGATCAATACCTCTCAGTTTTGCACTTATCTCTGGGCTGATGGTGAGCAGCTTTACTGGATGCACACCAGGGACTGAGCACCGACTTCCCTTCTGTATCTCTCTCTCTTTCTCGTTAGATAATGCCGGCGAGACCTTGAGAAATTAGTATCAGTGTAGAGAGTTCAGAGTGAAGCATTTCTTGCCTCTGTGTGCACTTTAAGTCGTGTTTTTTTCCGCTCATGCAGGGGTTTTGTCGCAGACTTCTGTTTTTATAGTAGGAGAGTAGAGAAATGACATTGTTATTTTTAAAAGAAGTAATATTACATAACTTCAAATCAAATCAAATACCTTCATTTGCATTTCTTCAATTAAAATACCAGTGCAAATGGGTGAAATATTATTATAGATTTCATATATTCTTCCTTTTGGCTTAAGAAAATTGTCCCTCCAATGATCCTTCAGGTCAAATTTAACCAGAAATAGAATGTATAAAATAATAATAAATTATTTTCAAAAAATAATAAAATAAATTATATATATAATTTAAACTTTGTATATAATTTAGAATTTTAAATAATAAACATATATCATTTCTTTTATTTATTTCTGATAATAATTTAATAATGAATTATTTATTAATAATATATAATTATTAAATAATTAATTTAATAAGAAATTAAATTATCATCAATAATAAATTAAATAAATTTGATATAATATAAATGTTATGTATAATTTATAATTTTAAATAATTAAAATACATAATAATTATACATTGATAACTTAATAATTAAGTATTATAATTATTTAATTATTTATTTGTTTATATATATATATATATATATATATATATATATATATATATATATATATATATATATATATATATATATATATATAAGCAGCTCTGGTGTAAATCCAAGAAGTTACACAATACTTCCAAAAATGTTATCTTATTATGTAACATTACCCTCATCTCTGGTTATGGTGTGTGACATCTTAGCCTCTCGTAGGTAAACCAAATGTCCTTTTGAAGTGTTCTGGTTCATCAGCACTGGAGAGAGTGTTTTATTGTATTAGCGTGAGGCCACAGAGAGAGCGTTCTGGTCACGGCTGTCTTTGATTTTTATGGAGGAAAATGTTGTCAGGAGTGGAAAAGAGCCAAAAGTGAGTGAGTTCCCCAATGGGGCATTTGCCTACTTTCAAGTCTTTCATTAAACTTCACAAGCCAGAGTTAATCCTTGCTACAGCATACAACAAAAACGCTGCATTCAACAATTGAAAAGGAGAAAAAAAAAAAGAAAATACGATTGGGGGAGGGTGGAAAAAGAGAAAAGAACAGGCCCGATCGCTCCATATTCATATTCCTATGCAGCCGTTATCACTTAAAAGGCTTTCTAATTACAACAACAAGACAAAAACTCCTTGGATTCATTCCAGACCCGCTAAATGATAAAATAAGCTCGCACTCTCTCTGCCGCTTAATCTCCGTAAAGCACCTTGGAGCGTCATCTCCCAAATACATGCCACTGAATGTGGAAATGCCATTTGGAGATGCAGGTGTGACATTTGATAAGAAACTTCTGGATTAAATATGTTCAGCTAATGAGGAACCCAGCTACCATCAGGGCAAACTATTGGTCGGATTGTGTGCGGGCTGATAACATTCCACAACTCGATTATTAATAAACAGCCCCAGTCTCTCTTTCTTTCTCTCTCCCTCTCTCTCCTTCAGCAAGAGATGTTTTTTTTTTCTCATTAAGGATGAGAGCGAGCAAGGGTGTGGGTTTAAAAGTGCATGTTAATGCTGCACTGAAACAAAAAGTTGAAAGAAGAAATGAGTTCAGATCAGGGGCTCGGAGGGTTTTTTTCAGTGGTGGCGGCTGCAAGGCTTCGGGGCAGGCGTGTCGTCCGCTAAGCGCTTGGTGCATTGAGCCAGAAGTCCCCTGCCCAAGCTTGACATTTAGAGTGATTTGGAGCAGATTAAGGCCGCATTAGTGCTGTGGCCTGTCAAAGGGCCGTTAATGAGGTGTGGGGGGGCGTCCGGACTCAAACGATGGTCCCGGATTCGGGGTTGATGCACTGATGCTCTGTAGTTGGTGGAACCGATCAATAAATCCAGGCCGCACGAATCACAGCGGGCCCAGAGAGTTTCTCAGAGGATAACTGCCAAAGTCTCCGGCTCGTCTCATTGGACGGTGTCCGTCTAAACCTGCTTAGCTCAGCCAGCCAGAGAAAGACTCGGCGAATGGCGGCAGTGTGTTACCCGCACCACTGGCTGTCCGCAAATATCCATATTTAAATTAAAATTACAAAAACTTAATGTATTCCAGTGCTGGATTTGCCAGGAGTTGGGGCGTCTTATAAGGCCAAGCGGACTCTACACTGTGAAAAATTATTGTTGTTTTAACTTAAAAAAGTAGGTTACCTGGTTACCTTAACATTTTGAGTTCATTGAAATGAAAAATTTGAGTTAATATAATGGAGATTGGTTTAATAAATTGAAACTCGAAATATTGTTATCTGAACCACATTAATTATCAAAGTTAACAAAAGAAAAAAAGTTGTGATAACAAATCATGAAAATATTTTTTACAGTGTACAAGAGAAAAACTGTACATATTTCAAGATTTAAAATTTAAAGTGTCTTTTTTTTTTCTCACTTTACCAATTATTGCATACTAGATCATTCTGTGAACTCCTGGTGACTGGAGTAGATTGAAATTTAATGTAGCTTCCGTGACTTTTCTGTGTGATTTGAAGTTCTTGATGCCGGTTAGTTTCACATCTAAAACGACAATAAACTTATAGATAGCTCAAAGTCATTCTTTTTTATAATGGTGATTGATGCCACTGTTTCAGCATCACATTTTTAGATTAAAATTTGTGTATATTTGTATATTCCTGCAATTTTTCTAGAAAATATTTTTGCAAGTGTATATTTTATTAACTGTAGCTTTGGCACCATTTCTATAAAGTTGATATTATATAGTGAACAAATTATAGAAACCGATGATCATCATTATTTCATTGTAGAAGCTTCTGCAGTGAACAAAAAAAATGAAAGTGCAAATACTCCAAAGTATAACAATTCTTCAATAATATGTTCATGAAAACTTTTCATAAAGATTTTTATGAAATAATAATCCAATAAACCCTTAAAAACAGTCTACAAAAACCTTAGCAAAACAAAAAAAGATAGCAAAATGTTGTTTTTTAGATACATGTTGCAGGAGACGTTCAGCTATCTAAGAGTATAATATGACTACCCAGGCTCATGGGTTTGATGCTCAGAAATGAATATTCTGTATGAAATGCATACATTAGCTGCAAAATAAAAACACTAGCCATTTTGCATTGTTTTAGCATGTGCAAATGAAGGTTGCAGGTGTCATTCTGTCGCTGAAGAAATGCTTTATGATGATAATGAGAAGTTGGGTTAATTTTCAGTCTCTGCCATCAAGCGTGAGAAGTTCACAGACCCGCTGTTCAACGCCGCCCAAACGGGGCCACCGCACAGATAACGTACGGGTGATGATGTCACGTGCCAGTGGCGGCGGTCAATTACAGAGACAATTGAAACCGTGAGCTAAATGAATCATTCAGACAGCATATCAAACGCAACCGCCACAGACTGGCATGTTGCACGTGTGTGTGTGTGTGTGTGTGTGTGTGTGCTCATTTAAAAGATAAACAAAAGAGCAATCTACAATCCACTGTCATTAAAGAGCCTTGGAGATTTATGTATTTGACCCTAGTCATATTTAAATGGCAGTATAAATAAAGTTCTTTTGAATTGTGGTTGGATGATGGCAGTGTATCTGCATGACTTGACTACATTCTGGTGTTGCAATAGCTATATAATATAAGCTATCCATGATTTTAAGTATAAAAAGCTGCTAAAAAAAGTAGCTAACACATTGCATGGATGTACAGTGTTATATACAGTACGCATACCATAACCCTTTTTAATATAGTTAGCTGTTTTGTAGCAGAAGAAGGAATAAGTTGTTAATTGTTTGTATTGTAGCCAACATTTTTGTAATGATATTTTGACTGTACAGTAGTTAATTACTTAAGATGGCATTAAACAACACTGCTACCACCGATACACCAATAAAACTTAAACATCCAAATCCAAAATCCAAAATATATAATTTTGTACAACAAGAGTATGTAAAATATATAAGGTGTAAATAGAAAATAATTGTCTGCAGTGCAGTGAAAATAAATAAACAAACAAATAAATAGATATAAATATTTTTGTGCAAAATATTATTTTTATAATTATTATTTTGTATTTTCATAGCAAAATACACAATAGTATATATATATATATATATATATATATATATATATATATATAAATTACAGTAACACTTTACAATAAGGTTCATTAGTTAAACATTGTTACTGTATTTACTAATCTTCGTTAACGTTAATTAAGGAAAATACAGTTGTTTGTTTCTTCATGTTAGTTCACAGTGCATTGTTAATGTTAACAAGATTTTATTAATGTATTAGTAAATGTTGAAATGAACATTAACAAAGATTAATAAATGTTGTATAAGTGTGTGTGTGTGTGTACATATATATATATATATATATATACTTGCCAATACAAGAAAAATAATGTAAATTAGTCATAATATAATGTGAAAAATGTAGTTGTAATATAATGACAAGATATTTGTCTAAAAATGTGGCTATAGTTACTGAAAAAGTTATTGTTTAAAAAAAAAAAGTCAAACTAATGTCACTCTACTAAAACATGTAGTTAAGATTATCGCTACGTTTTAGTGTCACACCAAGTTCACACCAAGAACGATAACTACAAAGATAACGATAACAATCTCTATATTAGCGCCCACACCACAGACAATATCATTACATTTATTCTAAGTGCATGCTGCAGTTTTGTCGCCTGTCGCTTTAAATTCTCGAGCTCTTTAAAGCAGGATGGATTCTGATTGGCTGTAAATGTTTTTATCGCTCATCTGCTGGAAAAAAAAATTCTAAAAGTGATTCCAGCGATATGGTTCCTCTGTGCTGTTATTGTGGTGTGGACTCTGTTATTCTTTCATATTTACAACGATTTTTAGAACTATATATTTATCGTTATCAATATAGTTTTCGTCCTTAGTGTGAACGGGCCTTTACTCCCCAACACTGATGGAAAGAAGTGGAAGTGAGGTAATGGACATCATAAAATTGAGTTGTACAAGGTGTGCTGCGCATTTCATAGTTTTTTCCCCACCCCCGTTTTCTTTCCTTCTTTATGTGGAGGGAATAAAAGCCATCGGAAGAGACTTTCATCTCCGTAGGCCCAATGCGACAGCTAATCTTTCCCTCCTCTGCAACAACATTTCCACTCCAGTTCCTATCCACTCCAGATGTATTTGCTCTCCGCACCTGCTCGTGTCCCGTTAAGATTTAAACGGCAAACACAGAATGCCCAAGATAACCTGCACGCAGGGGCTTTTGGAGACACTTTACTCCCTCGACATTATTTTAAAAGAGCAGATCTGAGCTCTCCACCGCCGCTCGAGAGAGACGCGATTATCTGTTGCGATCCCTCTGCAACGCACCACGGCCATTCATCTCTCTCTCACACACACACATGCAAAGACCTGATCTGAATTTAAGGATTTTGGCAGGTCTCACTGTAGCGTCTGCGTTGTGACTCTCATTCTGTCCTTCCTCTGATGAATTGCTCTCTGTCGTATGGAATCCTGCAAATCCTGCTCTTCGTCAAAGGCATTACTCTATATCACTGCACCTTTTTTAATGTGCCGCATGCATGTCTGCTTTCTTTCTCACGAGGTCTGTAAACATACTTAGGGTCTATGATAGGGTGTTTTGATTATTGTTTTTCTTGTATACTGTTTTCCTCAGCTGTTTCATAACTCAGGGGATATAATTGAGTTCAGATATGTCACTTGTTTCTCCTAAATTTCCTTTGGAGAAACATAAATAGATAGAAATGAAATAATTGCTGACATAGAAGAAAAGTGTAGAGCTGTACGATGAATGTAGGTAGCAGCTCATTTAGACTAGGAAGAATGTTTTTCACAATGGGATCTGACTTTTGATTGCAGACATTAAAAACTGAGCTCATTTTGGGACATTTTTCTCAGGATACAAATATGGGAATCAATATGTCAGATCTTTGCTGACTGGAAGAAACAGTAAAGATATTAAAGATGCAATTTGGGATTTTTCTTTCCTATGGGACAGTTAAACTAAGACAGTTAGACTCTTTCTTAAGACAGTTAAACTAAAAGATGAGTCTGTAAGATTTTTTTAATGTTTTTAAAAGAAGATTCTCTGATGCTCACGCCGTGTACATTTATTTGATGAAAAAGTGCAGTAAAAACAGAAGTATTATTTCAGTTTAAAAGACCTGAATATATTTTAAAATGTAATTTATTCTTGTGATCAAAGCTGAATTTTTACTCCAGTCTTCAGTGTCACATGATCCTTCAGAAATCATTCTAATATGCTGATTTGGTGCTCATTATTCCCGATGCTGAAAGCAGTTGTACTGCTTAATATTTTGTTGATAAATTCTTTCTAGAGTTCAAAAGAACTGCATTTAATTGAAACATTACAAATATCTGTACTGATCAATTTAATGTGTCTTTGCCGAAATGAAAGAAAAATTGACATCTCTTCTAAAAATCCATTAGTGGCACTAAATGTTATTGCTAAAATAATCATTGTTATTAAAGGATTAGTTCGCTTTAAAATGAAAATTACCCCAATATTTACTCACCCTCAAGCCATCCTAGGTATGACTTTCTTCTTTCTGATGAACACAATCAGAGATATATTAATAAATATCTTGACTCGTCCAAGATTTATAATGGCAGTGAATGGGACCAACGAGTATGAAGCTCATGAAAGTGCATCCATCCATCATAAACGTACTCCATATGGAATAATAAAGGCCTTCTGAAGCAAAGCGATGCATTTGTGTAAGAAAAATATGTTATGAAGTAAAATATCTAAACTTATCTATTCGTAAGTTGAATACGGAAGCGGTCCGGCTAGATATTTTCCTTTATAACTTGTTAAATATTGATATTTTTCTTACACAAGCACATCGCTTCGCTTCAGAAGGTCTTTATTAACTCCCCGGAGCCGTGTGGAGTACGTTTATGATGGATGGAAGCACTTTCATGAGCTTCATACCCGTTGGTCCCATCCACTGCCATTATCAGGATATTTATTAATATAACTCATATACACCTAGTATGGCTTGAGGGTGAGCAAATCTTGGGATAATTTTCATTTTAAAGTGAATTAATCCTTTAATCAGATTTCATGTGCATCATTGGTCGAACAAACTCATAGTCCCGCCCCAAACTCATCTTATTGGTTGAGCCAGTGTTGCTAGTTGGGATGCTCAAACAAACACAGCAGTGTTTTGATAGTGTCACAGTGTTTACTCTTTGCTCGGGGAATCGGTCTACAAATTGCCTCCTTATAGTTGTCTGCATATTAAGCTGGGACAGGAGAAGAATTTTAACATTTTGTTTGTCAGGTGCTTTATTCAGTACAAATATATTTCATGTGACCTCTTGATGTAATGACCCTATTGCGGTCCCTCTTGGGCCAGTAAATCTAGGCCCTCAGGGCTGGACGGGCTCGTGCGACGGGCTGATGTACCTGTATATTAAACACAGTAACTGTTTGCATTCTGCCTGTCAGGACTCTATTATGGAGCATGCAGCGCTCCTTGTTTTGATACAGTGGTAATTTAAAGAGCGTCTTAATTGACTTGATTTCTCCTGCATGCACCGCAGTGAGCCTTGTTGCTTTATTGGGCCACACACAATGCGCCAAGTTCAATTTTACCATTCATAATGAATGCAGTCGTGCCATTCAAATGCAGCCATAAGCACACAGCAGATAAGAATTTAATTAAATGTAGATTAAAACCAAACAGGAAAACACACTCGCTGATAATTTTTTATCACATCCCCTGGTCATATTTTTTTTCTCCTCCTTCGCACTTTCAACTTGTTCTTCCTTGGGCTACAGGACTCTCTCTCTCTCTCTCTCTCTCTCTCTCTCTCTCTCTCTCTCTCTCTCTCTCTGTCTCTCTCTGTCTCTCTCTGTCTCTGTGCAAAAGTGGAAGCACCTTGTGCATCTGGCTTTTGGTGCCCTGAGATTGAATGGAAATGCGAGACGGGGGACGGTCGCAAGTTTAATCAGCGGCGGGAAGGAGAAATGAGGGGCAGGAAGAGGAGGGGTGAATCACAAACTTAACATGAACCGAATTACACGCACAAACAAAATGTCATAGTGACGCGTCTGCCGTTTCGATTGGCTGGAAGAAATGCGACCTCAGCACGTGTATAAAGTGTGTTTTATCCATATGTAATATGAAATATTATATGATTTACACTGAGGCACTGCTACAAAATTATGCGGCAAGCATATTTTTGTCATGAGATGATTTCTTCAATTTTTCCTCAGAATTTAACATTCATGCAGCATCTTTTAACCTTTAGATCTGGCAGCCAGAAATGTTTTGTTTTCATTTTGATCATCAATAATCAATAATTCAAAGCCTGACTAACTTTATTTTTGAAGTTTTTTGCTTTAAGTCTTCTTCCCCTCTAATAAATAATGCTTGGTTTGATATTTGGTTATATAATGCAATGATTCAATCTTTTTTTAAGCTCCAAATACTTTTGGAGCCACTGTGTATGAAGCAAATAATGACAGTTCATAAGAAATGACATTTATTTTTGTAGTAACATATTAATCACAGTATTTTGTGCTTCTATAAAGATTACATTTTTATAAATATAATAGAATTTTGAGTCTTTTGTAGAAGTGATTCACTGGACTATAGCACGAGGACTTTAGCAGATGTTTTGCGCTCATTAAAATGTTCCTGTATTCAGCATATCCTGAACTACAGAGTATGTTTGCATGTGAAAAAAAGCCGAGCGTTCCCCATCTGGCACATTTATCCCTGTAAATATTTTTGGGATATATTTGGGTTTGTTTTTGACACCTTTCCAAACTCTTTTGCCATTTTGTGTCATTTTCCAAAGTGTGCTGCGAAGCCTTTCAGCGCATATCGAGAAGTTTTAATGATGCTGTAGACATCAGCGGGAAGGATTTTCATTTCAAAACAGTCCCTTTACCGCTTTATTTCTTCTCTTGGGATGACTGTCTTGCCGCAAACACACACACACACACACACACCAGCTGAAGTGGGCACACCCTGGCACAGCGTTCCCACCAGTGCCCGTTCCACGTTTGCTCTGGATGCCAGGGCTGGTGTGTGCTGCGGCGAGACCCAGCGAATCTGTTCCACTCTATTACCCTCGTGCCTGCCGCCCACCTTTACTGTGGGGAAAAGAGCAATTTCCTGTCGCAGTCTGTTTGATCAAGTGCTAAACCCTTATGATCAATAGAGAGACAGATGTCAGCTCCAGATGGCCGTATGGCAGTACCTGGGGCAGTGGACGGGCCGTGCCAGGACGACAGCATGGCACTGTGCAAGGGCAGCAGTGTCCTCCCTCCGCACCAGCCGACAAACGCAATTAGATCCTTTAGCCGCTGAATGTTTATTTCGGATGCTCGAAGCGACGGAGGACGTAATTAGCTTGTGCTTTGAGCAATATGTGGAATTACAAAAGGGTTACGGTGCAAGCAGTTCGGGTTCCTCAGGTACAATGAAAAAAATCGGTGTGCAATTTCACAAATTCACAAAGAAACTCTAATAATATAGCCCTGCATTTTGGGGGAAAAAAAATCTGCTGATTTGCAAAAAAAGGTCTAATGTTAACTAATATGATAATGCGGAGTTAAAAAAAAAAAAGTCCAAAACTTTCTATTTGTTTTTCAAATTACATGTCCATATTGAACAAAACAACAAAAGCAGTTAAACGTCAAAAGTCTTAATGAAGTATTAAAAATTTACTTTAACTTAAAATCTCCAAATAGTCCATTTAATGTCAAAGAACTTTACATGACAACTTTTCATAACAATTTCCACTAACACATTTTAAGTAAATTTTACTGCTGCTCTGTACAACTTACCTGTTATTAACAAGTAAAATGTCAATTAATTTCACATACAGAATTAAGTATAATCTACTTAAGTTAATTTTACTCAAATAATATAATACTGAATTAAAGCATGCTTTTAAAGTATATACTTTACCTAGAAACATCTACATAAATAATACAATAGATATCACGTAGTCATCAGATCTACATAATAGAAGTACTGCAGCACTCACCCGAACACAGACTTCAATACTTGATACACAATACCCAATGAGGGTAACATTCGATAGATCATTTTTGGGTGTGTGAATGTGTTTGAGTGGAAAATAAAATCCAGATGTCTCAAAATCGCAAGTTACTAAACCTAACAACAAAAACAATGACAGAACAGTGTAAATACAGCTGGAAAACATCAAAAATCAGCCTTATTAATTATTCCTGCCACAGTGCATGATGGGAACAACAATATCAGAAAAGTTGAGTAGGTTTTACTCAATTTTATATCGTTGATGTTTATGCTTTAATTTGTACATGCTTGATTTGAGTACTAATATAGAATATTACTATATACTATTTTCAAAATCTGTAAAATAATGTCATGCAAAGGGCCGAACAAATAGTTGTAACCTGGCTCAGAGAAAGAGAGGCAGTTTTTTTTAGTAATTACGGGATAAATACAAGAATCAAATGGTTGTCGAAAGCAGAAATGCTACAAAAGTCGCTTAATATTTTGTGAAAAAGTGTGTCTAGTAAGCGACAGGTACTGGATTATATTCATTAAATATGATGCAGGGCAGTGCAATCTTTTATTTTATTTACAACTTAGAAAAATCTTTTTTTTTTTTTTTTACAGTATAGGATTGTAGATGACGTCTTTCTCCACCATTAGAATCACAAAACGCAGTTGCAAAAATAATCTGCCTTCAGACAAGTTCCCGAACACTCCCTCGTCCACCATTGTTCAGCCAAACATCTCCATGACACGCCTTTTCCTGAAACGCCCCTTTTTCCCACAGTGCATTTCTACTTTGAGACATCTTTGTCAGGCTCTCTTCCTGTGATTTGTCCATGTCACAGCAATCCTTCATCTTCCAAAATGGTTGACAGGTGCATCAATCTGGCTCAATCTCCCACGAAAAAACGCCATTGCCAGACGGCCCGAGTCGAGGTTTCCAAAGAGGAGAAGGAGCCATTTTTGCAGGCCGCGCATTTGCATGAGGGCAAGCGTCCACGAGCCCATGTGGCACGGGGACGGAGCCATGTTGGAAGAGAGCGGTCCCGCTGGAGCCCGGCCGTTCACCTGCTCCCCAGCGTGGAGCATGCTGGGAAGGGGACGCGGGCCACCGACCACAGCTGGGGGTCTGCCGCTCAACTCAACACTACCGCTCCCCGCTGCCACGAAGGCGTGACGTCCCATTAACGCTGATGGTCAAGACGGGTGGCATGTGTGTGTCCCTCCCAGCGGGGGCCGCAGTAAACACATGTCGACTAGCCGCAACCAATACGCAGTAACCTGACGAAGCGAGCGCTGCTCTCGGTGAGAATGTTTGCTCAACACTCTCTTTTACCCTTGAGTATTTCAAATCTGTGTTCGGAGCATTAACAAGATTTTTCACGTCGAGTGAGCTAATTTATGATGCTTCTCAAGAAAAGTAGATCAAATTCTATTTTTATTTTTCATAATTAAAAGCATGTACAAAAAAAAAAAAAAAGTAATTTCAAGCCATTATATATTCATTTTCCACTGCGGGATGCTTGCTTGTCATCCATAAATGCTTTTTTCAACATTCATGTGATGTGTGAACAAAGTTTGGGTTTGGCGTTAAACTGATGAGCGGATGTGTTTTTATAATGCTAATTCACATCACAGCTGTTGCTGTAAACACTAAATTAAAGCTTTTGTCAGTGTGATTCTCAAATCTGCAAATGAAAAGTACTTTGAAAGGGATTTGTCAAAATCAGCGTTTAATCATTAAGTAAACATCAAATTTTGACTATTATAAATCATTCAGTATCGGAGTTAGGAACCTGAAGTGTTTTGAGCAGCAATTTTGTGCAAATGTAATATGTAAACAAATTTTGCGTTTCTTTTTTTTTTTTCTGTCAGCCTGAAATAACTAAACCGTACCATCGTCTACCATATGACACTGTACTGCAATACTGCATTTCACACCACAACATAGTGTACTAATGCTATACTGCATTACTATATTGCATATATTTATAATTTATATGATGACATCACTACTGTCATTTTATTTCCCACAAATATTATCGTGCAAAGAATGTAAGCGTGTGTAAAATAATTCTCCTAGTGCAAGTTATTTATGCTTCATAAAATACCGCAAGACAATGAAATGGTTGAAATGCTTACGAAATGAGTGAACTGTCTTTTAAGAGGAACAGGGAAGGGACAAGTAACTGTGTCTGTGATTCGTCTCGTGTGGTTTTGGGATGAGCAGAGAGAGTTCTGATAGGTCAGATCTGTATTACAGTATGTGAACAGTGCCCCCTTATGGCCATACACAGTGATTGTTGACATTTGAGGCTGAATCGTATCAGTGCGATGGCTTATCGGTAACAGAGACTTGCTGTGTTGGTTTGTTGTGTTTTTGGTTTTATAATTCCTGCGGTTGAAACTGTAAGTGTGCCTTCAAAACAAGCACTGCCTATATGATCTCTCTGCTTAGTTTAGTCTGAACCCAGCATGAAATGCCACCCATTTTACTTCCATTATCTGAAGTATTTCCAAATTAAACACAATACTCTACTAGCAAGAAAGTAGGGAGGGGATTAGTTTTATCCGTTTGGGAATTGATTGGATTTGGAATTACTGCATGTGGTAAATCATTAAAGGGATAGTGAAAATTCTGTCATCATTTACTCACCCTCAAGTTGTTCCAAACCTGTATGAGTTTCTTTCTTCTGTTGAACACAAAGGAAGATATTTTGAAGAATGTGGATAACCAGACCAACCATTTCCTGCTGTGGAAGTCAATGGGGTCCATCTACTGTCTGGTTACCAACATCCTTCAAAATATCCTCCTTTGTGTTCAACAGAAGAAAGAAACTCATACAGGTTTGGAACAACTTGAGGGTGAGTAAATGATGACGAAAATGAATGTGAGTGAACTATCCAGTAATTTTTCACTTTAGCATCTCTATTTTTGTTTCTTTTTCATTCTTTGATTTTATTGTAGCACATCTATTTCCGAAAATGAGCAACTATTTGCTGTCTGTTGGTATTAGATTATTTTTCGGCATGATATATTCTGATATTTTTAAGCATTGAGGTCTTACAATACTGCACACTTTACTATTAGCAACTTAGTGCCTACTAGTATAGAAGCATTTCATCTCCTCTCTCTCTCTCTCTCTCTCTCTCTCCATCCATTTAAGAATTGCTCTCTTACTTGTCTTTTATTAGCCTGTAGTTCTTAATGAAAGAAACACTGATCAACAGGAAGTCATAATTACATGTTGTTACGAGCGCATAGATTTAACAGAAAAGAGCTAGTGGAATATTTTTTATTTGCTCAGGCTTTGCATGTAGCAAATGAATTATTAAATACTGAAGGTCTGAAGGTAAAAGCCTTTCTGGAAAGATGACATACAATTTACACATCAAATACACCATTATTGACACAAAATATAAAGGATGCATTTGCCTTCCTTTGCCCCAGATTTGTTTTTTGGCAGTGTAATTTTTGGCGTAGCGTTGAGGTTTGTGCTCCACGCTTCCGTTACAGCCTCTAATGCAGCCTTTTGTCTGGACAGATGGGAGAAACAAACACAGATATGTTTAACTATGCATTTTACAGCAAACTATTAAAGTCTTCTACTGTTTACACATGCAAACATTTGAGTAGCTGTCCTCCGGCCAGTTCATTAGCCAACCCTTCTGTCGGCTTTTGCCACAAAAAGACAGAAAGAGAAAGCGCACGAGAGCTGGAAAGGCTTGTTTTGTGCTTTTACAACATGGTCGATCTTTTAAAGTGATCATTTAAAGTGCCCGTGCCCTGTATTAGGTGCCTTTGAGGGACGCTGCGGCTTTCAGTCCGCGGCTCATCCTGGGGTGTTTGATTAGAGCGGCGTGGACTTACACATGTAATTGCATAATTCTGAACCCCCCTGTAATTCCTTTATGTGAACATCTTTAAGTAAGTGTTTAAAAGCATCATTAGTGTGAACGAGGGGGGGGTTCGCACTAGAGGATTCTATACTGCGAGATTGTATGAAAAGAACCTTTTTTTAAAGTTATCTGGACTATGTACAGGATACCGGGTTTTGATTGTTTTAATGAAGCAGCTGGCGTATTGTGTGTCCTTAATTCCTCCATTGTTTTTGGAATATGTCATAGTTCTTTATTCTTTTATCAGGTGCGCTGCAGGAGGACGGAGACAATAGGCTTCATTGCGACTGCGTTGGCCGCGGTACAAAGGCCTTCTGCTGCAGACAGCTCACAGGCGAAAGCAGCACCGCGCTGGCTACGTTTTTCAGCAAGGGTCCCGCGTCTCTCACTTTAGGGCCGCCTATCGACCTGTGTGTTTCAGTGCGTGAAGTTACAATGGCACAGACAGGAAGTCTCTATCTGAACTGTGGTTGTTCTTTAAGTTTGACTTTTTGACCCTGCGAGCACCTTGAGTTAAGGGGGGGAGGGGGGATCAGTTGGAAAAGCCGACCTGAACTCCCATGCTGTACCCGTGAAGGGTTCGAACAAGCCTTTTGTCATCACTGCATGATGAAGTTAGGCTTTGTTTGGCATGGAGTACTAGAATACTACTCTTACTGTTGCTGTTATTGTAAGTAGACATTGTGCAGAATACGAATTTTCCACTGCATTTGCCAAAAATATCACTGTATAGTGCTCAATTTGAACTGCTGTATCCAGTGACAAACTGGAAGTAACATAACACAAAAGTGGATTAAAAATGCAAAGCTTTTATTTCCAAAATGATAATGGCCAGCAGTGTTTTTTTGTTTGTTTTGTTTTTTACAGCTTGCAGGTATATTCTGATAAGGTCACAGAATTGTAGGGGGAAACCATGTTGAATGCTAATAATTAAATGTATAATCATGTATATTAATAGCAAAAAAAAATAATAGGCATAGCAGCTTTTAATGCGGAGGGGGAAACCTTTCCCCATATCTTTTTGTTGTTAAAGTCAAAGGTCATCCATCCAGTGAAAGTATTTTGACTCCAGGTTAGTTTAGGAACTAAATTTTGATTTTAAAATAATATATAAAATATATAAATTTCATATATATTCTTATTTGTTTATATGTTTCCATGCTAATGCTGTATTTATTGTCAACTAAAAGTAAAATGATTAAAAATAAGTTTCATTGATTTAAATTAATAATTAAGCACTAAAGCTAAAAATGAAGCTTAAAAAAATATTTAAAAAACTAATAAAATTACAAAAGCACATAAAAAAAATTGCAAACAAATAAAACTTAAAATTACTTACACTAAAATTAAACTATTAAACTGAATATATAATAATAAAAGCTCATTCAAAATATTGATAAATACTGAAATAATACTTGTATGATGCTGTTTTTGGTACGGTGTTGGACCGCTACTTGATGTATAATCTGAAGCAAAACCAGCCGAAAACCACTGCTGTAAACCAACCTCGCAGCCTCAAAAACATCTGCATCGGAGAAGGACATGACTGCAACACTAATATCTTTCTGCTTCATGTTACACCTTATTCCTTGGCAGTCAAAGTTTGTCAGTGATTCGCTTTGAAATGAGAAAACACCACAACTCACTGGCCATCCCACAATGCCGCAGCGGTTTTGGCACCCTGCATACATCACATTCTGGCTTCTTTTCTAGTGTAAGTAATGAGTTCTTCATGCAACTTCCAGCAGTATTGAGGAGGCAGAGGTGACCTGCGCCCTCCTGCTGTTGCAGGTGACAGTTTTGATCTGCGCTGATGGCGACGGCAGTTTTTGTTATTTTAATTAGGAGATAAGGAACGAGAGAGCCTCTCCAGGCAGTGTGTGGTGTGTGACAGGATCCCGCTGATGAAGAGGACCCGTCTGAAGAGTGTGTCTCCCCGCTGTAGATTCACACGTTGATAAGCTGCTCTTTCTGGCAGCAGTCGCGCATTTTTTTAACACACTGAAGCTTTCGGAGTCAGTGCCTGTATTAGAAAGCCATTTTATTCACTAACTTTATTTCTTTTTATATATCTGATCTTTTTGTATGATCTTTCATGTTTGAGAAAATTACAGTGATTATTCAATGATTTCACTATCAGAAGTCTGATCTAAGATTCAAACTTTGTTTGTACCGGTTTGCAGTGTTGGGGAAAGGTTCTTTTAAAAGTAGTGCATTACAATATTGCTTTACTCCCTGTAAAAAGTAACGTGGAAAGTAATGTTACATCACTTTTGTGTTACTTTTTCTCACCTGGGCCATGCTTGTTTTTTTTAATAACAAAAAAAGTTCTAATTTTTGCAAATTTAAAGGCCCTTTCACTCTAAAAGTGAAACGAAAAACCCTCAGGCTGAAGGAAATGCAAATTCACGCCCGTGCAGTAGAGGGCACTGCTCGAACAAACCTTTCAGACTTTGATGCCATTCTGGACTGGACTTACTTCAGCAATAAAAAACAAATGTGATGTTTATCTAAAGTGATTTTTGCTCATGTGTATGGTTGAATTGGATCATCGAAGGTCAGCAGTAAATAAAGTGAGATTAATTACTGTAAATACATAAAGTATATTTCTGCAATTTAACATTTAATTATTGCAGGTTTATGTAATACTATGACTTTGCATTTGCATTTTTAATTCATTTTGAAGAATACTAAATCCGTTTTTTTGCCAGTGAGATGAGTAAATGCCTGCTCACACTTACTCTAGAACTACAATAACCATCGTGTTATACTACACCTCTGCACTTACTCCCTATTTCTCTCAACATGGGGACAGGAGAGCTGTCGGTCAATAAATAGGAAAACAAAGTTACTTGCATTTGAAAAAGTAACTTGATATTTTGTTGTAAATTTAAAAGTAATGCGTTACTTTACTAGTTACTTGAAAAAAGTAATCCGATTACTTAACTTGTAATGCGGTACCCATAACACTACTGATTCAATGGGTCAATGTTAACGTTTGCCTTCTGTACATTTCCCTAAATTCAGGAATTGCATTCCCTCGCTGTTTTTCTCTTGTTACCTTCCCTCCCAACAGCTGCTCTGAAAGCAGAGCAGAAAAGCTCATCTGAAAGCTCATCTTCCCCTCTGAAGCTCCGTTAGTCAGTGTGTTTGAGCATCTCTGAGAGCTAACAGAGAGCTTTAATTAATTGTCCAGCTTCCCTCCTGAAACAATGTCCTAATTCTGCCATTTAGCATCTGCGTATCATAGCTTGTTGTTATCTCCGAAGCCAGATTTTTTTGTAAATAGTCATATTTAAAACTTTAATCTCTTGAATGGCAAATGAAGTGTGGCTGAAATCCTTCCATGTGCAAGATAAATGCTATCTTAGCTTAAACCCTTCCACTGACTTCCCATCTATCCCTCCCACCTTTTCTTTTCCTGTCTATTCTGAGCATATTCAAAATGCTCAAGCAGAATGTTTGATCTGAACTCCAAATGTTAGATGTGCAGCTGACCTTAAAGATGTACCGTCCCTTTAAAGCAACATGGTTAATTAAAGCTAAAGTGTGTAACATCACCATCCAAATTGCAAAATAGTGTTTTTTTTTTAAACCCAATCGTTAGCAATGAAGTGGCTAAGTTCAGCAGTAATGATGTGTCATTTATTCTCTGTCACACAGGCGGTCAGCTGTGGTGCACCACGACCAAGAACATGATGGAAGGCGAGGAGCTGGTGGCATTCGCAGTGGACTTTGACTCTCGATTGCAGGCGGTCAATCACATGTCTCTCGGTGAGGGCATGTACCCAGCACGCCTCCTGGACACCATCCAGCTCCTTCCCCAGCAAGCTGCCATGGCTTCCATATTACCTACAGCTATAGTCAACAGTAAGTATAGTGAACTCTTTCTGTTTTCACACAAACTCAATAACTGTCAACAGGCACCATAAACACGTATTCAGCGAATTAAGACTGAGATCTGTCAGCGTACCTGTACCTGTACAGTAAAGCTGTGCAGTTTGGTCTTGCTGTAAAACTTGGCGCAATTATTGCTGCATATGGGGTTTCACCTGTTCCCGCGGCTGCACCGTTAAGCATTCCAACCAATCATTTAAACCAGTTCAGAACGTGTTACACATGCACATACTACACTGAAAACAGAGTATGCGGTAGTTATTCACAGATTAACCTCTACTGGAGGAACATGATGTTCTGCCCTTCAGTTTAGGGGTACAGTAAACATGTCTGGACTCTGACCAACCTTGTAATTGCAAAATTCAAGCCATTTGCAAATACTTTGTTTGTTGACTTTATCAGGGAGGTCTAGAGTTCAGCTTGACACAGAGGATGCTGCTAGCAGATGGTGCAGTGTTTTCATTTGCCCTTGAGGAAAGGGCACAAGCCTACTGGAATCATCTCTGTTGCCATGCAACATCACAGCAGAATTGTTATTTAAAACCTTTTTATTAGCGTATTTGAGTAACTTCTCCTTCTTCCTCCTTCGGCCATGCATGTGCACTGACATACAGCCGTCCCAAACGCTACTAATGCCCCTTCTGATATATCCCCTATAGGGATGGGATTAAGGAATTGCACAATTCCTTTTAGCCATTTCAGTTCCACTTCTGAAGATGAAGAAAAAAAAAAAATGCAATTCCACAGCCAAATGATGAAAATCTCATTAATAAATATGATTGGAAATTAGCAATAACTGGTTGTAGGTTTGCATTCACATGCTTGTCTCTGTGTTTCAGAGGACATCTTCCCCTGTAAAGCATGTGGGATCTGGTACAGGAGTGAAAGGAACCTTCAGGCCCACCTGATGTATTACTGCAGCGGACGGCAGAGGGAACCTGATAATGTCCCTGAAGAGACTGATGCCAATTCCCACCAAACTCCCAATATCTGCCCTTTCCCACAATGCAACAAGAGCTTCAGCAACCCCCGTGCTCTGGAGATGCATTTGAGCTCACATAGTGAGTATAGAGTGTGCTGTTTTCATAATTACAGCACATTTTGACAGTTAAAAAAATGTATTTCTCAGAATCAATATACATTAAGCATTTGATCAAAATAAGTAACTGTTTAATTGTTCATTTAGCATACTCCTCACCCAGTCCTGTTTTGTACACACTTAGCAGTCACAAACACAAATCAGCAGCAGAGCCCAGCCAACTTGAACATTGAGAATGATGATGATTAATTATATAAATAATATTATATTATATTAATATTATTCTGTAGTTTCACAACATGTTTAGGAAATACACACAAACAGTTCTACAGCAGACACAATGTAAAATTAGTTGGAAATGCAACAATGACAAAAAAAAACAACCGTCTTTTTTCTTTCTCATAGGTGTCAAAATGGAGGAGTCTCTTCCCCCTGGTACCAGCTTGAAATGCACAATTTGCAACTTCACAGCAGATTCCCTCCTTACATTCCAGCACCACATCCTTTCACACCTGTCACAGGCAGCCTTCAGATGCCATCACTGCCACATCAGCTTCCAGAACCATAGGGAACTTCTACAGCATCAAGACTTACACGGACACTCTGGGAAGATTCACAGAGAGAGCGACAGCGAAAACTCCCCAAGAGGAGGAGAGGAAAGTCTGCAGGTGGCACGAGCAGAAGTGTCAGGCAGGAAGGATGTAGTCATGCAAAGTCCCAAAAGCACACCCAACAAAGCCAACAGTCCAGATGGAGAACTTGAAAGACCTGAGAAAAAACCTACCCTCGGACTGCAGAAGGGGGAAAGTCACCCAGGCAGCAAGGCTAGCTTTTCTTACACCAGAATCAAGTCAGAACCCTCTAGTCCACGGCTAGCCTCCTCTCCTGTCCAGCACAACATGGGTCCAACCTTCCCCATGGGTCCATTTTTGTCGCAGTTTGCATTCTCCCAGGACATTTCTGTGGTACCACAAGCGTCTGAGATTCTAGCAAAAATGTCAGAGCTTGTGCATCGCAGGCTACGCCATGGAGGGAACAGCTACCCTCCTGTCATCTACAGTCCTCTAATGCCCAAAGGAGCGACCTGCTTTGAATGCAACATCACCTTCAATAATCTAGATAACTACTTAGTTCATAAGAAGCACTACTGCAACAGTCGCTGGCAGCACATGGCAAAGTCCCCAGATTTCTCTAGTGTTCCGGACAAGGTTTCCGATGCCATAAGTCCAAACGGTGGCCACACTTCAGTCGGTATGCTCCCCGGATGCCTTCCGTCAGAGACCGACAGTCATCTTGTGACAGGAGCTTGCTTGAATTCGTCTGTTTTGGATATTATGAACGCTAGTGGGAAAGTGCCTGAAAAAGACCTCACTGGACAAGTAAAGAAGGTTACTACACCAACAGGAGTTGAGGAAAGGCTTGGTGGAAAACAGCCTGAGGTGAAGAGTCCCAGCACATCTTTGGTGGAAAGTGACAACGACCCAAACAAGACTACCTGTGAAGCATGCAACATCACCTTCAGCCGGCATGAAACATACATGGTTCACAAGCAGTACTATTGCGCCACTCGCCACGACCCACCCATGAAACGCATGTCTGCGAAGGTGCCTGCCATGCAGCGGACCATGAGGACGCGCAAGCGGAGGAAGATGTATGAGATGTGTCTACCTGACCAAGAGCAACGGCAGCCCATGGGGCCACAGCCGGGATTTTTGGGTTTGCCTACTCTAGGAAATCCCTGTACATCCCAGGAGACGGTAGAAAGCCTGGCCGACCGCTTCCATCCACGGTGTGACATTTTTCCAGGCCTTGTCCCGAAACACTTAGATGCTACTCTTACTGTCTCCAAGCCCATCCTTACCCCCAAAGGTAACACTATTGCAGACCCACAGGAACTAGATGCTCCAATAGATCTCAGCAAAAAGTGCTCACCTCTTCCCGACAAGTCGAGCAACTCCCCTAAAAGACTTCTAGACTATCACGAATGTACCGTCTGCAAGATAAGTTTTAACAAAGTGGAGAATTACCTAGCACATAAACAGAACTTTTGCCCTGTCACAGCTGCTCAGCATGGTGAGATCTGCAATCTGGAGCAGCCGATGTTCCAGGGCATTAAGAGCGAAGGCAATAATTCGGATGACATCTATGATAAGAGTTCTGTGAAATGTGAGAAAAATGGCAACAAGTTGATGGTGCAAAACGGAGGTATATTCCCACCACACCTCGGCCCGGCACCGGATCTGAAAGCTTTCGGTGATGCACAGCTCATGACCTCGAAAGATGAGAACAAGAACATGTTTTTGCCTCACTGTCTCTATCCAGGAGCAATAAAGAAGGTGAAAGGTACAGAGCAAATATCGCCATATTTTGGGATAAAGAGCGGCGACTACATGGCAGGGAGTCTCGCAATGCAGGGTGAGGCAGCCGAACAGGAGCAAAGCAGCAATGGCGCAGGAGAGACGAGCACAGAACCACCTGCGGCCAATGGTTGTCCCCATCCAAGCAAGGAGCCGCTGCCCCTGCTCCCCAAAAACAGGGGCATGGTGATTGTCAACGGTGGTCATAAAGAGGATCGCCAGACACCAGCAACTCCGCAGCAAGAGAATCAGCCTCACAATGCCTCATCACCAGAGGATCAAACATCTCCCACGTGGGGAGCCGAGAACCCTCCCGACCCGAACGAGAATGTATCACCTACTTCTAAATCACCCATGGAGGAATCAGCACCTGCCGGAAAAGGCATAAATGGGTCAGCGCCGCCAGCAGGCAGTGGGAAGTACTGCCGCCTCTGTGACATCCAATTCAATAACTTGTCAAACTTTATCACTCACAAGAAGTTTTACTGTTCGTCACATGCCGCTGAGCACGTGAAATGAAATTATGCTCTTCTTCCCTTGTTCTCCCCTCTTATTTTGGGTACACGGGCGTGTCTGAATTAGTGCATCATGCAGTTTTATATACTGCTTGTGGACAATCAAGAGAAGCTTCTTTTTTCGTTATTTGAAGACTTAATGCAAAATGATGAAAAAAAAAAAATTCCAAGTGTAATATTGGTGCCACTTTCACATTTTATTTATTTTACAATCAGTATTAATAGGAGTAGTGCTCTTAATTTAAATTCAAAGAAAGTTTATATCAGAGTTGTTTGTAATGTTAATGTATAGTCATTCTTGTGTAGCAGACATATTGTTTACAATGTATGTTAGGTTCAAGGAGACAATAGGCACAGGATACAAAACTGAAATGCGTTTTAGACCCAACAATAGCTACTGGAGCACTTGTGTATTCTTATTTGCTGGTACAGTTTTTTGTATATGTCAAAATGTCACTTGCAGTATGATTCTCTTGACTTCAGCCTTAAAACTGTTTGGAGGGATAACCAGGCAAAACGCTGCAGCTCATGTTTTGGCATATACTGTACACATGGCTTTGCATATACATGTTGCTGTTTGTCTGTCTTTTCTTCAACTCAGAAGTGGATGTTTAAATGAGGATGGCAGCATTCTTGTATAGTACTTGTATTTCTGTTTGCTGATACACCTTGTTCTCCCTTTTTAAAAATTTGCTCTCAGCGCAATACTTTGTAAAAAATAAAAACAAGAAAAAAGGAGGACGAGAACATTACGGAAAGCAGTATTATAAAGGGAGAAAAGCAGCTATTTCTTACTCCTGGAAAAAAAAAAATTAAATTGTACAAAAAGCAGGTTTATCAATGGTGATTATTGATGGGTGGGACGAGACAAGGGAATACTGTAAAAATGATCATTCCAATGTCCTTATGTAAGAAAATATTTCTTAAAAATGTTGTTGCTATGCATGTATATGGATGGAATAAAATTCCAGATCTGTTGGAAATTTTTATTTTGATGTGGTGTCAATTAAACTTCAATCCTCAGGATAAACAGACCATTTTATTGTCTTCTTTCAGGATGTCAAACAGAAACATGTCTCTTAAAAATGGGGGGGAAATTAGTATTTTTAATTATAAATTAATAATAAATCAACATACTACAATAATGAGAATCTGGGGTAGAACGTCTTACGAATATGTAAAAAAAAAATAATAATGTTGCTAAAAATAGACCTTAGGTTTTTAAACCAAAAAATAATTTCCAATGTCTTTTAAGGAGAAATATGACGTTGACATATTCTTGACAGGCTTCATTAATTTCAACTTAAATTCAACTGCATTCATAATAAAAAGGCATTTTAACAAAAAAAAAAGTACAGTTTGTCTACAGCGGTTTTTAAAATGCACAGTGCCTCAGCAAACAAACTACACATTTGTTTCCTTTGTACGCAGAAATATGCTGTTATTTGACCTCTTGCATCACAGAAGACAGTATGTGACAGCTGGAGGGACGTAACTGTTATTGAACTGTTGTTATTAGAGAGGCTGCATTTTCTGAAGCATCTCACTGCCTCTGTTGGTTGGACTGTCTTTGTGACACAAGCTTATGCAAATGTTTGATAACCAAGGATGGATTTTTGTAGATCATGTGACGATCCGCCCCACGAATTTGAATGTGATTGGCACTGGGATAAGAGTGTTCCAAAAACTTGCTCTGAAGTTCAGCAACCACCTGACGTAGAGAGATGACAGTTAATGAGACGCTCTGCAAAGGATTTGCCTCTGATTAAAACTAACTAAAGTTCAGAAGTGAAGGTAGAAAGTGGGACTGACACTCACTTGGTTGAGATCTGAAGGAAGCTGATCATCAAACGATTCCCCAGTGATCACATGCACAGATGTCTTGCTAGAGAGAGGCTTATATCTGGAGATCTCCCTAAAAAGTCAAGGACATTCAAACAGCAGCGTAAATTATGCCACGGCACACTTCAGACGAGAAACCACTATTACTACATTTCAAATTATTGTGAATAATAACAATGCACATTATGAATTATATTTTTGATCTTGTTAATAATAATTCATAATGAACATAATGAATAATAATAAATGATTATTATTAGACAGTAGCAATAATACATTGTTGCAGTCCAATAATATTAATTTATTACTGTTTCAAAAAAAAACAACTAATCAGGTCTGTATAATATTATTACAATGACTAATAATAATAATAATAAACATTGCTATTGTGTAAAATTCACTTTCACGTGGTGTTTGAACACAAATGCGTAAGCAACGTGTGTACACAACCACCCCAAAAATGATTAAAAAAAAAATCCACCACTGTTTGTTTTATATTCCCCATAACTCAAAAAGCAGGGCAGGGAGAATAAATCAATTCATCTCAATTCATGGATCGATTCAGAGCTTAGTTTTTAACAGCAGATGGCACTCTAGACTAGTTTTTAAACCGCATGCTCAAATGCTCATGAAGAAGAGCGTTCGTGCGTAGTCTTAGAATGCTTTCATGACACGAGATTAATGTAAACACCCTTGTAAATCACTTCAACCTTTTCGAATTTTATAAATGATTATTTTATAGAAGGTTTAAGTGGTGTGCGTAAGGAGTTAGAGAGCAGAGTACGGCCGTTAAAATCTAAGCTCAGAATCGATTCGAGAGAATTGCAATGGCTTTGGAAAATCTCAAAATTGATCCAGAATAATTTCTTGGTTTGCGATTAAACAGAATATACAGTGTCTCAAAATGAGTTGTTCTCTTTTTCCATAAATTGTGACGTCAGATTGTAACAGGCCCCGCCCACAACTGGTGCTGGAATCTGCCCTATTAGCTTAGCTCCTCCTCTAAATGAGCTGTACACAGTCCACCACGTTTATCTCCTCGCTAGAGCAGCTAGTGGACACACAAGAATGTCTCAGCTACGTGACAAACAATCTAAATGTTCTGGTTTTGGCTGTGTTATCGAACACAGAACACGTTTTTCCATTGCTTTTCTATGTAAATGCTCTAGATGGTCATGTTTGACCTTTGTGCTTGTGTCTCACATCTATAATTGAGTCAAATTCGTGAAAAAAATTTGCCTTCTGTGGAAAATGCCGCATGCTGTTTCTACGTTTTGTTGTTGGCGGAGTATCTGAGGCACGAGCTGTAAAGGCTCCGCCCTCTTCTGGAAAGGGAGGCGGGAGCAGTAGCTCATTTATGTTTAAAAAAAACACACAAAAACAGAGTTTTGCTTCCACCCAAAAAGGGGCATTTTGGCATGCTATAATAAATGATCTTTGGGGTAATTTTGAGCTGAAACTTCACAGACACATTCTAGGGACACCTAAGACATATTACAGTAAAAAGTGGCATAATAGGTCCCCTTTAAAGTCTTACCCGACTTGAGATGCGCTCTCGTTGAGAAAGAAATGCTCATCTACTGCAGCGCTCTGGTGAGCAGGGTTACACAGGAGATATTTCTGACAGGAGAAAAAAAAATTACAACAAGCAGTACTTTTTATAAACACTATTCTCTATGCTATTCTCACACAAGTCAACCAAAACAGCTATTAAATGAGATTTGAATGTCTAATACAAATGCATTTACATAGACATCTATTATGCCAGGACAGTGTTCGAGATGGTTCAAGATGTTCAAATATTTCATTGTTGCAGATGTAAAACTCTCTTGGTGACCTCAGACAGATGCACTTGAAAGCGTCAAGTCAACACTCGAGTCAATAGCATGAGGGGGGCAGACCCTCTCATGAAGAACAATCCTCCATTCTGAGAGACAGAGCAGTCAAATTAAATGTCGACAAGCATTTCAAGGGCCACAATTCCTCTATGTTAAAAAGCACCATGTAACCACTAATTGCCATTTGATTGTCTGTGTTCTAGTGTCTTATGTGTGAATACAGCGTAAGCACCTTTTCCTTTATTTCTCTAAATAATGTGATTTGTAGTCCGTTGACGTTGACGAGTCTGTAAGAGCCTGGGAATTATTTTGTTTAAATGTTTTGTGTAAAGTATACATTATATGTACTCTGTACATATACAGAGAAAATATTCTGTTTTCCCCTAATGATGTAATGAGGTGGGTTGAACCTATGATGTCAATGTGTTTTAGTTAGACGGTAGCCAGGTGGGGGTGTGGCCAGTTGGGGAAAGGGACACAGTTTTGAGACCGTGTGGGAGAATATAATGAGCTCTGTTTTCTTTACTTATTTTCCGAACTTTTCGATTGTTTTCAATAAATAAATGAAGTTTATGGAACACGTGTTAACTGTATTTTTTGAGCAGCAAATCAGCATATATTCTAATATTATTTTAATTCTAATATAATATGATTTCTGAAGGATCATGTGACACTGAAGATTGGATTAATGATGCTGAAAATTCATCTTTACATCACATGAAAAAATTACATTTTAGAATTTAAAAAAAAAAAATCATAATATTAATATTTTCAAGCATAAGACACTTCTTCTCAACTGTTAAACAGTAGTGTAGAATTTATGGCTGGAATCATGCACATACACTGGGTACGGGAAGTATTCAGACCCCTTAAATTGTTCAATCTTTGTCATTTAAGTTCATTTTTTTCCTCATTAATGTACACACAGCACCCCATATTGACAGAACAACACAGAATTCTTGACATTTTTGCAGATTTATTAAAAAAGAAAAACTGAAATATCACATGGTCCTAAGTATTCAGACCCTTTGCTGTGACACACTGTCCATTTCTTCTGATCATCCTTGAGGTGGATCTACACCTTCATTTGAGTCCAGCTGTGTTTGATTATACTGATTGGGCTTGATTAGGAAAGCTTCACACCTGTCTATATAAGATCTTACAGCTCACAGTGTATGTCAGAGCAAATGAGAATCATGAGGTCAAAGGAACTGCCTGAAGAGCTCAGAGACAGAAGCACAGCACCTGTGGCAAAGCACAGATCTGGCCAAGGTTACAAAAAAATTTCTGCTGCACTTAAGGTTCCTAAGAGCGCAGTGGCTCCATAATCCTTAAATGGAAGACGTTTGGGACGACCAGAACCCTTCCTAGAGATGGCCATCCGGCCAAACTGAGCTATCGGGGGAGAAGAGCCTTGGTGAGAGAGGTAAAGAAGAACCCAAAGATCACTGTGGTTGAGCTCCAGAGATGCAGTCGGGAGATGGGAGAAAGTTGTAGAAAGTCGACCATGACTGCAGCCCTCCACCTGTCGGGGCTTTAGTGCAAGACACATGAAAGCCCGCATGGAGTTTGCTAAAAAAAACCTGAAGGACTCCAAGATGGCGAAAAATAAGATTTTCTGGTCTGATGAGATCAAGATGGAACTTTTTGGCCTTAATTCTAAGCGCTATGTGTGGAGAAAAGCAGGCACTGCTCATCACCTGTCCAATACAGTCCCAACAGTGAAGCATGGTGATGGCAGCATCATGCTGTGGGGTATTTTTCAGCTGCAGGGACAGGACGACTATTTGCAATCGAGGGAAAGATGAATGTGGCCAAGTACAGAGATATCCTGGACGAAAACCTTCTCCAGAGTCCTCAGTACCTCAGACTGGGCCGAAGGTTTACCTTCCAACAAGACAATGACCCTAAGCACTCAGCTAAAATAACGAAGGAGTGGCTTCACAACAACTCCATGACTGTTCTTGAATGGCCCACCCAGAGCCCTGACTTAAACCCAATTGAGCATCTCTGGAGAGATCTAAAAACGGCTGTCCACCAACGTTTACCATCCAACCTGACAGAACTGGAGAAGATCTGCAAGGAGGAATGGCAGAGGATCCCCAAATCCAGGTGTGAAAAACTTGTTGCATCTTTCCCAAAAAGACAAAAAGATGTTTTTCTACTAAATACTGAGCAAAGGGTCTGAATACTTAGGAGCTTTTCTTTTCTTTTTTAATAAATCTGCAAAACTGTCAAGAATTCTGTGTTTTTCTGTCAATATGGGGTGCTGTGTGTACATTAATGAGGAAAAAAATGAACTTAAATGATTTCAGCAAATGGCTGCAAAATAACAAAGAGCGAAAAATTTAAGGGGGTCTGAATACTTTCCGTACCCACTGTATTAATTTTCAATAAATACAGACCATAAGTTGAACATATATTAAACTAAGATAATAAATAATTACAGTGCAGTTTGATTATTTATGAGTTCAACCACAGAGATCAAATGCATTCAGAAATTTACAACAGTCAGAAACTGTTGGCGGAGACTAATACAGAAATTAATCGGTTGTGCTGTAAAACAATTTCCCAAACTCACAATTCCTGTGGACTCATTAAAAAAGGCTTGTTTTTGGAACAAACAACTTGTACAAAAGGAATGTCATGGCAAATGTACATTCAATTTAATGAACTTATACCACACAAAAGCAATTTATTCAGTGGACTGAGGAAACTTCTCCACTGACTTCCATGCAAACGGGTCTCCAAGACAGCAGCAGTTGATGTATCTGAAGTTGGCAAATGCAACACGTCACATAATTAAAGGGATAGTTCAGCCAAAAATTAAAAAAATTCTGTCATCATTTATTCAACCTGTATGCTTTTCTTTCTTCAGCTGAACACAAAAGAAGATGTTTTGAAGAATACGGGTAACCAAACAGTTGATGGACCCCATTGACTTCCATAGTATGGGGGAAAAAAATACTATGGAAGTCAATGGTTACTGGTGTGTTCTGCAGAAGAAAGAAAATCACACAGGTTTGGAACAACTTATGGGTGAATAAATGATGACAGAATTTTAATTTTTGGGTGAACTATCCCTTTAACGTGCACCTGACCAGATGTGTACACTTTTATTTATACATTCATACTAACTGTAATGTAAAAACGTGCCGTGGACGCATTATGCTTCAACCAGCACACTGCATTATGCCAAACAAGCAAAGTTGTTTTTGTCTCTAGTAAACACTCAGATATTTAAAGCTCGTTTTTGTTTTGTTTTGTTGAAATCTACCGTTACAAAGAAACATATTGCTTTCGTTTTATGCTTCTAATCTTTCCAGGACAAATGAGACAGAGGTCTTAAAAACACTGTGTCTGTTTTTATGCAGATAGAGAGGAAGGATGGGCATGTGTGAAATAAGGGAAAAAATGCACCTAGTCATCACCACCGTCCTGTTGTGCATTAATTATTTCAACCTCCTTATAAAGGCAAAACATTCCTCTAAATCACCTCCTCCGTTCCTCAGGTCAACCTTCGATTCATGTCGTAAATGGGAATCTGTAGCTTTTTGAGGGGAAGAGGGGCCATTCAAAATTCTAATAAATGTTTTGCATATTCGTGGCCGCATGTTAACGTGCATGAAATTGGGTGGAACTGGAGCGAAGAAAGCGGCCTCGTACCTTGACTGCACGCGGCTGTTTTGCATCGTGACCTGAGAAACCCTGTCTGAAGGCGTTTCAAAAAGGATCCGCGTCAGTCTCTGTCTGCAGCCTCTCACATTCATACAGTCCGGGAAAGTTGTTCATCTTTAGACAACTGATCATTAAACTGCTTCTCTTGTTCTCCAGAAATCCTGCCCTGAATGTCAACTAGCTCATAGACGCAACAGTAATTTAAGCAACAGCGCCACCAAGTGGCCATGTTGCAAGAATGGCATTTTCCAACATTTTTGTCTCACAGCAGCATAGTAAGAATCAACTACCCATTCATTATCAACAGCGATAAGTATGTTCAAAAACAAAAGAAAGCAATAGTATGTTTTTGGATGGTGGTGTCTAATTATCAGAGGCACAACTTTGAGTGAAAGACAATATCATTTTTATTGATGTCAATGAGTAGATGACTAAAGAAATCTGCGGTCTTTATATACAAGTGTCTGCAAGTGTGACACAATTTACATTGTCTTGCTTTGTTTAAAAAGTAATTGAATGCGATTGCAACCCAAAGATGAAATTTGCACTTCAATGTTTTCATACAGGTATCCTGAACACTGCCGTCAGTCTTAAAGGGATAGTTCACCCAAAAAAGAAAATTCTGTCATCATTTACCCACTCTCAAGTTGTTCTAAACCTGTATAAATGTCTTTGTTCTGCTGAACACAAAGGAAGATATTTGGAAGAATGTTTGTGACCAAGCAGATCTCGCCCCCCATTGACTACCATAGTGGGAACTCAATTTGGGGTTGCAAGATCTGCTTGGTTACTGACATTCTTCCAAATATCTTCCTCTGTGTTCAGCAGAACAAAGACATTTATACAGGTTTAGAACAACTTGAGGGTGAGTAAATGATGACAAAATGTTTATTTTTGGGTGAACTATCCCTTTAAATACAAAATAAATCAATTAATTAAATTATTTAATCTTTTGACAGCTAATATGTATTTTTTATTTAAACTGTAATTTCTTTTTAGAGAGTTTTACAAAGTAAAACCAAAGGTGGTTATTTCAGATATTCTAAGAATATCATAAAATCATTTAATTGTTAATCTTTTGACAACTAATATGTATATTTATTTTAAGTTGTAATTTCTTTTTATAGTTTCAACAAGTAAAGCCAAAAATAGTTTTTTTGAGTAGTAAATACAGTTTATTATATTATCTTATATTATTATGAATCATAATTAATGGTAACACTTCATTTTACAGTGCCGTAGTTACACATTACTACATGTACTTACTATAGTAATAACAGTAAATTATGCATGATTACAAGTAACTAAACCAAACTCTAAGTTTCTAAAGTAACCCTAAACCAAACTCTAACCCTACTGTAACTTTATAGTAAGTACACGTAGTTAATTAATAGTACTCAGTACTTATTTGAGTAATAACAATGTAATTACGGCACTGTAAAATAAAGTATAACCTCATTAATTAGTATGTATAAACAATTAATCTACTGACAGCTAGCATGCATTTTTTTATTTTAAGGTGAAATTTCTTTTTATAGATTTAACAAGTAAAAACAAAAGTAGTTATTTAAGAACTTTGGGGGGGGGGTCATAAAATGAATCAGTTATTTGAATCTTTTGACAGTTATTGTGTATTTTTTAGAAGTAATTTCATTTTATAAGTTTAACAAGTAAAAACAAAAGTAGCTATTTCAGAACCTGAAAAACAAAAACAAAAGAAACTAATACAGCTACTATGTATTTTTTAAGCTTTAGTTCATTTTAACAAGTAAAGTACTCTTTGGAACTAGTTCAAGTGCCCTTTATAGGGTATTTGTACCATCACTGTTCTAAAAAAACTAGAAGCAGTGGCATCATAACCTTAAGTTGTTTATTTCCTCACTGGTCTGCTTAAAAGACACAAATAGCCATCAAACGAAAGGACCCTGTGAACTGACCTGTCTCTGTAGAATTTCCTCTGAGACATTGTCTCCCTGAATGACCGGCTTCAACACGCCCAGAATTATGAGCAGACGACTCAAACCTGCGGCTGCAGAGAACTGCATCATCTGCAGGGACGGGACGAGGTGAGAGTACCTGTCAACATACACAAACATGAGATTACAACTCATTTACTGTGACCTTCAGAGCTTTGACCCATTCCAAAAAGACCATTTATTGAAACTAAACAACAAAAATAGTTTGTTTAATTCTAAGGGTCACAGTAAGGATGTTAAACCCCAGGACATTAGACCCCGAGCCGCAGCAGTGCCGTACGAATCAGTGACAGGCGTCTCCCGTGATGAACTGCATTAATTGAGCGGTCATTACCAGCGCATGAAGGACTAAATGACTCCTCGCTGTGCAGTCGAATGCATCACAATGACAGCTCATTTATGAAGAATGAATCAATGACACAGAAACACTGATCAACACTCTTGTGAAGAATATTTAGACACATCACAGAACGTTCACACACACACACACACACACACAGTGCTGCTATAGTAGGAGCTGATCTAGTATTCTGGATGGTTGTGGACTGGCCCAAGTCAAAATGAGTCTCTATTTTGGTCTCTTGACATGGCTCAGGTCTCTCCTATGGAAGCTTGTTTCCACCACTAAATAAAAACTTTTATTATTGTGACTTTTATTCTCACAATTCTGACTTCTTTTCACAGAATTACAACGTATCAATTAAAAAAAACCAAAAAAAAACGCAATTATCTTTTTTATTTTAAATTTAGTGGCGGAAACAAGCTTCCATACCCTCCTCGCAATTGACCGTTCGCAAAGACCTGCCCCCTTTAGTTACTGTTGCCGCGCGCTCTCGCGCCACACATCATGCTGTCACGAAGTGAAAAATACATCGCGTAGCAAAGAGGACACTGACAACGGGTCGACAGACAAAACAGAGCAGGTTACTTTTGATATGAAACAGTTTCATATTTAAAATATCATAATTTTTTAAAGAAGTTTAAACAATAAATAGCGTATAGTGTCTCTTTAAAGTGTCGTGACAGATCGCTGTAGCTCCTCGTGAACCGATCATCTCTTCATACTAGTTCATTTATAGCATCAAATAAACATGAATGAACATCAGAAGGAATGTTGTTTCAACCATGGAGAGACGCGAGTACACACAATTTTTTGAAGTTCAAGTTCACCAACGTTAATCTACTAACTCCCTGCTTTTCCTGCAGGTAATCTACTAACTGCTTTGTCGGACACAGTGGTGGATTCGGGGTTATGATTGGTTAGATCGCCTGTCAATCAAACTCCCAGCAAAGGGTCAATTCTGACTTTTTTTCTCAGAATTGTGAGTTTAAATCTTGCAATTCAGACTTTATAACACAATTGTGAGTTTATATCTCTTAATTCTGTGAAAAGACATCAGAATTGTGAGATGTAAACTCCTCTCATATCTGTCTATGAAATATGTTTTATCGCCCACCAGGAATAAATCTAGTTACACTGATCGCTTAGAAAAAAAAGAATGCTTTTCCTTAAGAAGACCCACGTGAGTTCAGGTATCATTCATGTTCAAGAGCAAGACTGTGACTAAACATAACAAAACTCAACAAAAATAAAATGTAAAATTTACTAAAGTTTTAGGAAAACAAAGTGCGAGAAGTGCTTTCAATTCACACAAAAATTACTTATTTCTTTTCAACAACTCAGTCAAAAACGATTCACAAAACAGCCTCAAACTCACTCCTGAGTTTTCTAAACCTTTATTAAACCTCTTCAAACAACAAACAGACAAAAACAAAAACCGCTCATCAACAGTGCAGAGTGCAGACAAGTTACTGAAATTCTCCAGAAAAAAAAATATATATACACATATTTCCAACCGCTCGACCTTCCCTCAAAAGTTTAGCATTGAAAGTTAAAGACTGAGAGTTTGAGCTCAGCTTTTTAAATATTCCTTCACATGTCATTTTAGCCCTTTTTTTTCAAACAGTTCTTCCCTGACACTTTTCATCTGTCAGCATTTCCCCCAAAACACGGCCCCTATCGAGCCTGACAATTTGATTCGGAGTCAAATCAGTCCATTCGCTCTGACATTTTATTTCCACCTGTCCTATTCTCTCCATTTCGTCATTCTATCAATTCCTCCCGTGCTAATTCTGCCCGGTAGGTCTGGATTATGCGCAGGAAGGCATGCGTGTCAAAGGGAAATTTAGCGAGGGTAAAGACAGCCTAGATAGGAGGATGAATTAAACAGATAACGGCAGGCAGACGGAGTGAGGAAGTCGTGTCAAGCAAAACGCCTCACCAATGTTGGTCATTTTCCTTTCCGTTCTCTCTCTCTCTCCTTCCCCCCTCCTTAAGCATGACAGAAAACTATCTAAATGAATAAAAAAAGTGATGAAATGACTTTGGTGCCGTGGACTTTCTGCTCTTTGACTTCCCATCTGGATTAGTGCAGGCTGAATGGAGTCTGTTTCTTTTGTAAGAACCAACACATGAGTCAGTCTGAATGTTTCTCTCTTTGACACACACACATTCTGTGCTTGATAAGAGCCTTCTGAATTTGCATGGCAAATTGTGTCCTGTACGACCACTTGAGCTGCCCAGATGGACGGCTCAACACAAAGGAGAGACAAGGTTATGACAAATAGATTATTCAACTGACTATTTACCTTTGCTTGATTCAAACTGATTTGAGGGGATGGACGGCCGGCCTAATATAAAGTATTTCCTTCTGTTCATAAATTGAATTTCATAGTTTGTGATTCGTCTGAAATAGACATTTTTTTACATTGCAAAAGCAGTGCTATTTAACTGAACAAAAAAATTAATATCGATGAATGTTAAAAGTGAAATACGTTATTCTGAATCACTAACATCGTAAAATGAATTTGCAAAGACAATCCTGAACTTTTGATATTGATTGGACAAATCGATTTGGAAAAAACATTAACAAAATTATATTTAAATGTTTAGGTGTTTAAAGGATTATGAAAAACAATACAATTCAACTTTTCTTTAAACTATTGGAGTGTATTTCCCTGCTGAAAAATAGAAACTTCTTAAACCAGAGACATTATAGAAAGACAAACTTGACGACCATGACTACACTGTTAGTAAGCAACTTATTTGATTCTTCCTTGTTTCGTGAACCACAAGTATGTGACAGATGTTCTAATAGCATCTTTAATGTAGACTTCAGAGTTTGATTCATTTGGGAGACAATTCAAGCTGTCCATTTCAATATATCGACCCAAAACTCTGATTGAATTGGGCTCTAATTGTTGGCTTCATCACTCAAAAAAGCTCACAGACGTCCCCATGAGGCATTTTAATTCCATTGAGAAGTGTATCAAAAACATGTGAAGGTAAATTTTGCTGTTAAATACTGTGTATTGTTATTATCAACTATAACTATTTTATCGACAAAAAAAAAAGATTTAAAATAATGTCACAATTTATTTTTCAAAAACATTATATTTAATTATATTTAATTTTTTTTTATATTTTTATTTAATTTTTACTTTTAGTTCCTGCATTAAATAATTTGAATCTCTTTGACAATATAAGTAATGCTTGATTATTTATATTGAAACAATGAAATAATGCTTTCTCTGACCCTCTATTATATTGTTATTACAATATTACATTTTATATTATATATATATATATATATATATATATATATATATATATAGGTATATATGTATGTGTGTGTAATATAATATAATACGTATAATATAATTTTTTTTGGATTGTTACTGACTGAGTACGGTCAGTAGGGGGCAGTCATGTCTCACAGTGATTCACTGAGAGTGGACAAGAACGGCTGTAAACACAGCAAGGATAATGTGGCCTTACTTCATTACTGAACACTAACAGCAGTTGCTCCAGCACCAGAAGCTCTCATTACTGTTAATTGTCATTATTGGAGCCAGACACAATTAATTCCAGAGGACCTCTCACCTACTACAGAAGAAAATGCTTTAGACAAGGCCAGCAATTTTCCCAATATGGCTTTCATACACATATGTATATTCAGATGACTTGTTTGACTTTTTCCATTGACTTTTGTCTTTTAGAGATGTCTGTGTTGAAGGTTTCTGACTGTGAAACCTTCATCGACCATCAGCTTTGCGCCCTTCTAAAAGTGTGTTCACATTAATAACGGTTTAATCGCCTGATCTCTGTAAGATGTTGAGCTGTTGGTTGCAAGTAGGCATTCCCATTAGATTGCACTGTCCAACACAACCAGGAGACGAATCGCATGAGCTCCACTGTCTTCACTTAAATTAGCAGCTGTGAATGTTTTGCAGTCACTTTGTCTCTGCTAATGAGTGAACGCCCCTTGTTTTAAAGTCAGGTCTCAACACAATAAGAGCTGGAAGCAGGCAGCTACAAGTACAGTCAGTAAACAAATCTTTAACAACCAATAAAGGTCTTTAACAACCTGGAAGACTCTGATGCCATCTGGCAAAAGGTTCTATGGTCTGATCAGACCTAAATTGACCTTTTTGGACTGAACTCCAAGTGCTATGCTTGGCAAAAAGCAAACACAGCACACCACCCAAAACACACCATACCTACTGTGAAGCGTGGCGGTGGCAGCATTATGTAGTGGGGGTGTTTGTCTTCGGCGGGGACTGGGCGATTGGTCAAGATTGAAGGGAAAACAGATAGTGACAAGTATATCGAAATTCTTGAGGAAAACCTGCGTCCATCTGCAAGATGGCTGCAGATGGGCAGGTCATTCACCTTCCAACACAACAATGATCCTATCATCCTAAACATACCACCAAAAGAACAACGCAGTGGCTTAAGGATAGGAAGGTGAACGTCCTTGATCTTAAACCTTAAATCCAATAGAAAATCTGTGGAGGACTTGAAGAGAGCAGTCCATTGTCGCTCACCAGGGAATCTGACTGAACTTGAGCAATTCTGCAAGGAAGAATTGGCAAATATTCCCCAATCTAGGTGTGCAAAGCTAGTACAGACATTTCCAAAAAGATTAATGGCTGCAATTAATGTAAAAAGTGGCTCAAAGAAGTATTAAATCAGGAGAATGATGACTTTTCTAACTTATTTTATAACTTTTTTTCTAACTTATGTTATTCTAGTTTTTCTGTTTGTTTATTAATTTTCAAAATAAATTTCCAATGGATATGATGATTTTCTGTAGGCACTGAATATATGTGGTCCTGGCAAACCCTACATTATGGGGACAATGACATGCGAAGATGGCATTACCAGAAATCTTTGATGTTGTGGGAACATTTTTTGGTCCCCATGAGGAAAACAGCTTATAAATCATACAGAAAGATGTTTTTGGCAGAAAGTTTTATGTGATGGGTAGGTTTAATAGGGTAAGGGGATAGAATAAATAGTTTGTGAAAAAAAAATGTGTATGGAAAGTCCCCACAAAACATGAAAACCAAGCGTGTGTGTATAAAGATTTTTTAAATAATATTATTTTGGAGTTTGATAGATGAGATGCACAGACAGAGAAGACTTTATCTTGGGGAAATCCCTCTCGAGATAGACTTTGAAAGTTGACAATTCTGACATGTTTACGTGTAAATGCCGGCGTGGGGTTTTCTGATGGATGCTTCTGTTCCTTCAAAAGCAAAACACACAGGAACTTAATTCAGCTGTTTTTTTTTGTTGGGGGGGAGGGGTTGTCACCACAAGCAAAAAAAAAATTGTTCGCAAGCAACCATATTTTTGTGTTTAGAAATGGTAGCTGGTTTGTTGCTTGTTCAAGATGGTCGACTAGTTGGTAACCCAGTTAGTTGACCACCTAAACTGTTGCCAAATTCATTTTAAGCTGATTTCAGCTGGATTTTCCAGGATGGCTAGATTCAACTTATGTCACCTCTGAAGTGGCAGATGATTTTTTTGTGATCTGACAATTTCCCTGACCGCACATCAGAGTCCAGACCCGATGAGAGCTTGGACACTCTTGTTCTCCAGCGATGGGGACTGACTCATTTTTTTCAGATATAACAGAACTCATTTCAGAGTGAGGCAGCGTTAATGAGAAGCCCCTTTGATGTGGAAATCCTGCTGGCATGGGGAAGACGTTGATACAGTCTCCGCTGTCATCCTCAGGTGCAGCGGCTCTCCCTATTGGACACCGGCAGTTTATCTCTTAGTCGCCACACGAGGCTTCTTGAAAGGAAGGAGACGGCAATTACGCAGACTTGTGACCCAATTAAAATGATTCAAAAGAATACAGAGCCACTTCAGTCAGCAAAACAAAGAGTCTTTTTAGTTTGAATTTACACCTCATGTAATGGCCTCTCATCGCTCAAAGAATTAACGCCTGCTTTCGACACACCTTGGAGACACTTAGTAACATAAAATGAATCAGTAAGCAGGAAACGGAGCTAGAAAGTTATGCTAGTCAAAAAGTCCTAAAGGAATATGTACAGGAATTCAGAATTTGAATCATAATATGCAACCAATAGCATTAGTTGCTTCACTAATGTGCGATGGATTCCCATTAGGATCAGTTCCAAATTACAATAGGAATTTTATTTTATACACATACTTTTATACAAGTAACTGCAGATAATAAAAGTACACTGTAGGAAATCCTAAGGATTATTCCAGCCTGTAAATCTATTCTAAAATAAATAGAGTATGCAGTATATTATATTGCACAACTATCACATAATCTCAAGATGAAGTATTTAATACATCTTCAGCATCTTTAATTTAAACTGCAACACTTATGATTTAAGTAAGATCAGTAATAAAACTTGTGTGATATGGATATTAACTTAAGCCCTGAGTTAATATCCACAACATTTAATTCAGTGTGTCCAAAGTAATTGGATTGCATGTACACCGTCTTTCTCTCAATAGGTCGAGCATCTATTAATCAAAGCATAATTGCGTACATTTCCTAGATAAATGGCGCTGCTTCACGTCCAGTCATGTACAAATGAGTCAATCCGGGCATATTCATTTCTTATCTAGCTGAACTCATTCGAGTCGCATAATGGCGATAAATAATAGAGGTAGGAGTTTATGAAATGGGATATTCTGAGAAGGAGCTTTTTAAAGCTGTGCAGAAGGGATCTCTGAGGAACCGCGATCATGTCCCTGCTAAATTACTCCAATAGTGGGTAGAATGAGGCCAGGAAATGCGACTCTATTTCTTACTGACTTCCACTGAAACTGAATAGCTTCAGCATGCTTAACTATGGACATAAACTGCAACTAGCTGTAAATACCCATGTAATTGGGGCTGGACGTGGCTGTGTAAATATTTAATGAGTGCTTATGTGGGCTGTATATTAGTGTCGATGAGCAGCTCAGATTTTTCAGGACTAAACACAGATAGTGTTGTCAGATTTGCTCCCTTCAGCTCTGACAAAAGACACTGTGAATGTAAAAAGGACGGGAGTGATTTTTCGCTCATACAAGGATTCAATTCAAATTTTTCCAGAAAAAAAATCATAAATGTGGTCACATTTGGCCTGGGGCAATATAATTTGGACAATTTATTATCTTCAGAAAAAATTATTTGAAGACTACAATAGTTGCACAGGTTTTTGGTTAAAATTCATCTGAATGTTCAAAGGAAAATGTATCTTTAAAAGGAAAAATACTCAAATTATGCTGCAATAACATGAATTATCAGGTTTTGCACAAATGTATGGAGTTCATTTCGATAGTAAATACTAAGAAATTTCTGAAATATTTTTTTATAATAATTTCTGAAATATTAATTTCATTATTAATATATATTATTTATATATTACATTTTATATATATGTATACACATATATATATATATGACAATGTAATGATATATATGCATAAAAAATTAAATATAAATATTTATAATATGTTTGTATATATATCAAATATATGGTTTGATAGTATAATTTTAGACTATCAAATCAGATATTATTTCTGTGCAACAGTGAATACAAATTTAGTATATAGGTATGATTTGATCCATTTATTATTGTCCCGTAAAAACCAGTTAAAGGTGAAGTGTGTAATTTCTGTGCCACTAGTAAAACCAAACATGATTGTTTTCATTGTGCCTGGCTAATTGGGATGATAAAATGAACAGAGTTATGTGTTGATACAACAACAATATGTATGCTTTGCAGGGAAATCAACCTCTGAATGGCTTACTTAAAGTAAGAGAAAGTATTTTAACATGCTAAAAAAATGACCCACTTAACATTTATTTCTGCCTCTGAAGCTGGTATATGTGCCTCACATACTCTCTCTCTCTCAGCTGATGACTCACCAAAACTGCTGCCACTTCTCCTCTTCAAAGACATCCTCTGGGATCGGATCGATCAGCACCAGGTCAGACACTTGCCTGAAGAGACAGAGAGACAGAGTGAGGAGACCACACAGAAGATACTTCAAGAGCTCAGATGAGTCCTCACTCACACCGAGTGAGCTCGTCCTGTAACCAGGGAGAAATGAACAGTGTCTATTGAGTGAGATGAATGGGCTCAGAGCCACAGCAGGGACAATATTTTCAGTCCTTGGGCGCTACAGGGCTGACACAGCTGAATATATGGGTCCTAAAGCTGCACATCAGAGCAGATGAAACGTTAAATCTGTCAGACGGAGGGTTGCATGAGTGTGTGCCGAAAAAGGTCGGTCCCATTTTGCCCTAATGGATCTTTTGCTCATGGTAAGTCCCTGTGCTGTGATAAATGCCTGGAAGAAAAACTGTTAGGCCTATTCAACACTATTCACCAATGTATTGTACATACTGAACAAGCATTCTGTGGTGGTAACAAACTTCCTGACATGTTCAGATACTGACTGATTGTTTCCAAACAGAACAAGTTGACTTACGTGTCATGGATGTGGCTATAGAACCTGACATTGAGTGTGCCCAGTTCAGAGCCAATCAGAATGAAGGGTGTGGCTATATCTGCAGCCTTGATCAATCGATGAAGGTCATCCACCATCCTGAAGGATAAAAGAGGAGAGATACAGGTCAGTAATGAGCGCAGGTTTGTGCGAGTGAAGTCTAGACATGACTCATCTGATGGTTCATTAATCACCAGGACACATTATGACACACATGTCCGTTCACCTCCAGACGGGACGCCCTCTGTTCCAGGCTCCTGCTCAGATTTTAAAGCGGTTAGTGATGTTAGGTGAAGGACAAACTGACCTCAAACCAGAGGCTGACATACTAAACTAATAAGCACTGTGTACCATGAGACACTAATGGGTTTTATTTCTGACATCCTCATTAACTAAAATGCCATGAAGATTCAGTGAGCGCGGAGTGACTTACTGCCGTATGTCTTTGAGAAGTGCAGGGGGGCCAGAAATTGGTCAAGAAAATCTAGAGACTGACCGACATTGCTTTTTCAGACTGCTATCAGCTATCAGTACAGATTATGTTTAATTATCCAATAAACAATATACAGACCCAATAGTTAATATTTGTTTTTGAAATTAATGATAATAGTAATAAAAAATAAATAAAATAATAATTACTATTTTATTATTATTCATTATTATTTATTCTAATGATAGCAATTAAAATATTTATTTATTTATTAGTTATTAGTAAATAATAATAATATTTGCTAATAATAAATAAATAAATAGTTGTCAATTATAATTGATATTAGAATAAATAATAATCATAATAACTTATAAATAAAATAAGTAGTAATTGCTGTTATCATAATTATAATTGTTGTTATAATAATGATAATAATAATAACTAATAACTAAATGATCAATAATTAGCCCATATGCCCAGAGAGGTACTAAAAACATATTTAAAACAGTTCATGTGAGTACAGTGGTTCAACCTTAACATTATAAAGTGACGAGAATACTTTTTGTGCGCCAAAAAAACAAAATAACGACTTTTCAACAATATCTAGTGATGGTCGATTTCAAAACACTGCTTCGAAGCTTTACGATTCTTTTGTTTTGAATCGGGGGTTCAGAGCGCCAAAGTCACGTGATCTCAGTAAACATGGCTTCGTTACGTCATAGGTGTTTCGAAATTACAATAGTTCATGCGACTTTGGCAGTTTGACACGCAAACTGAATCACTGACTCAAAAGAAAAGATTCGTAAAGCAGTGTTTTGAAATCGGCCATCACTAGATACTGTTGAAAAGTCGTTATTTTGTGTCACTCTTGTCTCTCGATTGCATCAAAAATATCTTAATTATGTGAATGACATGAGGGTGAATAATTAATGACAGAAGTTTTTTTTTTTCATTTTTGGGTGAACGAACCCTTTAAGTTGTAATAATATTTCTGTCATGACAACTCTCTGAGGGTTTGTCATGGTAATGGGTATGACAATGTTGATATGTTTGGTTTTGGCTGAATAGTCTGCTACACTGCTGCTGCTGTTGCTGCTTTTATTGCTGCTGTTGTTGCAGCAGAGCAAGTACAGGACTTGATAATGCCAATACATACACAACACGCTGCTGTGAGCAAGTAAGACATGCTGCTGCTGTACAATATACCACACATGAATTACCCATATAACAGATCTATACAGGTGGAGCTGGGGAAGGTGGAGGGTTTCTGAAGCGTGCTGCACTGCTAAGTATTTGCTAAGTATCTGCTACCAAAGTATTTTGAAGGTTGAGCACACAAGCTCATTGGCTACTGATACAGCAGGAGCCAATCAGCTGTGCCCAATAGTTAATGATTTGATCACAAGCAGGTTGAGTTAAAGGACCTATTAGCCCACGCTATCTAGAGTTTCATGACAGAACTTTGATCAAATAATTGAGAGCATTAAATGTATATATAATTAGAAAATTGTCAAGAGTTTGACCACTCTTAAAAAATAGAAATTTTATAGTGATGCTAATTTATTGAATTGTCTCAGGAGGTCAACTTGCATTTTATGAACCATGGTGGAGAAACACATCACTTCCCAGAATGCTATAATTCATCTTATCAAGTTTCAATATCAATGAAGGTATTTGAAAAAATGCAATTGACATTTTTTGGTACCGTTACACCTTCAACGTTGAAAAACTGTTGAATGACACTTTCATACCTTCCAGTGGTTGATATTCCCCACACTTTGTCTGTGCCTGTAGTTTCGTTCTGCAGGGTTCTTCGGCTAAAACCCAGACCGACTCTGTCATAGGTGCACACCTGAGAAACAACAGATCACAGATCATCAAGTGTCATAAAAATGAGAGCAGGAGAAACCTCAACTGACACTCAAAAAAAACATCATTGATAAATTCTTCAGGAAGCTTAATCTAGAAATAAAGAATCACTGCGAAATTTACAAAGTCGCATAATTTCACCATCAAAATCATCAGTTCATCTTTATCATCAATCATCGCAAATGTATGTAATGTAGTCACTGAAATGCAGGCCATTGGCAGGAATCTCCAGCACTCCAAAACAGTAGATTTGTGATAAGAAATCAAGGTTTGACAGCACGTCACAGAAATGCTTCACCACTTCACTGCCTTACCTAACTAAAATAATACAGGAGCACATGCGTTGAAAGCTTAAGTCAAGTAACTTTACTGGAGATGAAGAAAAATCAATAATGTCTTTATGGCCTTTATGTTCTCTTTGGATTCAAATCAATGAAAACTCTGGTGCTGCCTTGTTTATTTAATATTGTACATGACAGCAGTGAAAGGCTTTCTCTTTTCATCTCGTTAATGAAAGAGATTGCTTTAGATCATTCTAAACAGAATAAGTGTTTTTTGTTTTGAAAAAGCATACATAAAACTACCTGACAGATATCACTGAAATGGGAGTTGTTAGCTTGTGAATTATTAAGAATGTGAGGAGAACAAGACAAGGCAACTATAAAGTTATAGTCTACAAAGCAAGCATCACTCAATTGTGCTGTCCTCGAAGAAACTAACATACAGTACTCTACAGTACAACATGTCATTCAATTCGCATATGAATTACTCAATTATTGATTCAGTCAAATCAATTGGCAAATCATACACAACAGTCACTGGGTCTCAATCACGTAAGATAGAAAACGTGTGTATGAATATTATCAGAAAGAAATAAAGATACACAAATAACTTTTGTACTAAAATTTATTAAGATACTAATAAACTAGTATTACTAATATACTAATTTTTTTTTTTTTTTTTGGAAATAACAAAAACCACACATACTGTACAAAAATGACACTCTTGGTGGCCGTATATGTTGACCCTCTAGTGTTGTTCGGACATTTCAGGCATAATTTTGTGATTTAAAAATCGCTACATAGGAAACTATAGATGGCTATCCATAGGAAATGAATAGGAAATGGGCAAACATACACATTCATGTTTTCAAACATCCAGAACTTTGTTTAAACTGACCTTTGTTGATAATGAAAGACTCTCTTGCACATGGTGCCAAATATCTGAAGACATTCCTGCTGGAGCATCAAGAACAACTGAAACACAAATGAAACATCACTTTCACTGTGCACAACTGATAATATGAAGATCAGACTTTTCATTTTTTTAAATGAACTATTAATTTAACCTACCAACTGGTCTGCCATATCCTTTGCACAACAGATGGATCTTTTGGCCGAGGCCAATATCAATCAGATGAGCATCTGCAAATAGAAACAAATATTAAAACAAATGAGCTGAAAACTTACCACTAAAGTCTTCCTGAAGAGATGATGAGGTCTCACCTGCGGGTGACAGAACCTGCCCCTCTCTCTGCAGTGAGGCGTAGTTCAGGAAAGCTGGAGTGAAGATGACGAAGAGCAGAACCTTCATCCAGAAGGACACAACAGCCCAGCAGCTCCTCTGAGAGACAGTCACATCTGATGTCTGTGGCTGGGGAGTTCACATGACATCATATACTCCAGCAAAAACTACTTAAATAACTCTTATTTTTTAAGATTCAGTTATTATGCCTGAATCACCAATAAATTGACCCTTTTTAGATTATCTGCATCATCTGATAACCCATCTAACAGCCATGGCAACATTCATTTCCGTTTAATTCTGCGAACGATTCTTCTAATTATTACCTTTTAATTTTGTTGTCATTATGCATTATTATTATTTACTTATTATGTATTACTATTAAAGAATAAAATATGAAAATCATGCACATTTACAAAATAAATGGTACAATGAGATGGTATCAATAGTAATAGATTCGGTTGCACTTTATTTTACTGTATTTTACTTACAGTGTACTTGCCTATTAATACTGAGTAATATAAGGTGTAAGCTACAGGGGTTAAAGTTAGGTTTATGTGTAGATTCAGGGTTAGTACATAGTTATTACCTAGTTATTATCATTTCTGTAATAAGTACATAGTATGTACATGGGGAACAGGACTGTAAAATAAAGTGCTACCCATGATTTTATAATTTACACCATTGCGACAGTATTCACAGGGTACTTTTAAAATATACCATGGTAATACACAAGTACAGATAGATGGCGTTACCATGGCACCATGTCAAAAAATCCTTTTGTACTACAGTAAAAACACATATTCAGTCCATGAGTTAAAAAGTTCATTGTGTTTCATCACCTTCTTTCTGTCAGGTTTGACACTGTCCGCATCTTCTCGTCCGTTTGTCTTTCTGCGCAACATCTTCTGAAAGTTTTTCACTCACACGAAAGAAACATATTACATTTGTATGAATGAGCGTCAAATACAGCATGGAGACACTTCCGCATTGACGGGGACCCGTGAGGAGTCAAACGCGTTTCGTTAAAGCTCATCTGCGCTGAGAGCATTTCAACTTAAGAATGACCGCATGTATAATCATGTTATTATACACTGAGCGTTTTGATTGGTCAGTTAGGCCTATTAAATTGTCAAAAAGTAGAGCTGAAACAATAATTAAAAACCGGTTTGCTTATTATTAGACACTTAAAAATTAAATTCGCTTTAATTATGGAAGAGAGGAAGGAATTTATTTTTGTTTGTTTTATTTTTAATTACATTTACATTTATTAATTTAGCAGATGCTTGATTCGAAAATGAGGAACATCAAAAGCAATCATTTAAAATGCATTGAAGATTCAATAACAGTATTCATACAATAAAAATATTGGCTACAGATTACCAAGTTTCAAGTATAAACTATATATATAATATTTTTATGTTTTTTATGTTTTTTATTTTTTTATATTTTATATTTTTATAATATATATATATATATATATATATATTACATTTTAAATTAACTTTTATATAGTCCTACATCTTTTTACTTTATGTATTTATTCAATATTTTTATTTTTTAAAATGCATCGAAGATTCAATAATAATATTCATACAATAAAAATATTTGTAGTAGGCTACATATTACCAATTTTCAAGTATAAACTATATATGTATATATATATATATATATATATATATATATATATATATCTTTTTACTTTATGTATTTATTCAATATTTTTATTTTTCTAACTTTTACCTTTTTAAATAAAAATGAATAAAAGCATGCATAAAATTTAGCATGTACAAATGAGTACAAGTATGAAATTGAAAGTGATGTCCATGTTTTCTTTATAACTGACAATCATTTCCACAGAACTTGGATCCACCACTTTAAAGCCTTGCAATGAAAGATCTGTCCTGTAAGAGGTGCTGTGTGACATTATCTCACTGTCAGTTGATCCATTTACACAATAACCATCTTAAACCACATTTTATGTCACACTAGCAGAAGGACACACAAGATCAGTTGAGAAATGTCGAGGCAGAGCTGCGCTATAAAGGAATATTTAATGTGGCAGCAGAAATAAAGGTCACAATAAAGGTCAGTTCCAGCACTGCAAGGTTATACATGAGTGTGAGTGAATTTAACATACGCCACAGGATACTGACCCTTTTCAAGTCCTGTATAGGTCCAGTTCAGAGTTTAATTATGTATACAGAGCTGCTAGTCATTCTAAGGGCAATGCTTCTGTCGCAGATGTAATGCATGTAAATTATGATTTTATGCATCCTTGCTCTCACTGCAGGTTTACGTCAGAGCACAGCATCCATATTGAACAGACTCTGAAGCCTGTGAGCAATCTCAGTTTATGTCAGTTTGTTTCCTTTATAGATGAGGTAGGCCATGATAAACTGAACAAATGTAGGTGTTCAGGGCTCTTCTCTGCAGGAACCCTGGAAAATAAAACAACGATGACATCAAGTGCCAGGAAATGTAAGACTTCACGCTGTGCTTCAAACAGCAGGTGTACTGTCATGTGATCGCAAGCGTGGCTCTCTGTCTGTCATTCACAGCAATCACTGAACGATACCACCGCCAAACACTGCAGAAGGACGCTTGTTTGTTTTTTACACAGCGTCAATCATCATGATCTGTTCAAACATGTCTTTGCCGTAGTCAATTTGACAATAATGCCAGACGTATCATGCCCGTTCAATCAGCACGTGGGATTTTAAAAGCAATAAATGCTTGAGGGCACATCAGCAAAAAGTGTAAAAACAAGATGCTTTCTTAAAGCTGCAATATGTAAAATTTTTGCAGTAAAATATCCAAAAACCAAAAGGCCAGTGTTATATATTTTGTTCAGTTGAGGACATACAATATCCCAAATGTTTCCAACTATTGAGAAAATCCAACTGTGAGAAAATCGCCGTTTTAACCAAGGATCCGGGACGTGTGAGTGAGTCTTGTAAATGGCGTCCTATCCGCATTACCCTCGGTTTCGGTTTTAACTTAAATACTATTTTGTCAAGTAGCTAACATAGCATAATCAGATGCAGATTTTTTTAACAGTAATACAGAATTTACTCCATCATGCAATAAGTTTTACAAATAATTGCATGCCATTTTTTGCGGATGATGTTGTTCTGTTGGCTCCATCGGGCCAGGACCTCCAGTGTGCACTGGGACGGTTTGCAAATCCGAGTGTGAGGCGGCTGGGATGAGGATCAGCACCTCTAAGTCTGAGACCATGGTTCTCAGTCGGAAAAGGGTGGCTTGTCCTCTTCAGGTTGGTGGAGAGCTCCTGCCTCAAGTGGAGGAGTTCAAGTATCTTGGGGTTTTGTTCACGAGTGAGGGAAGGAAGGAGCGTGAGGTTGACAGACGGATCGGTGCAGCTTCTGCAGTAACGCGGACGATGTACCGGTCTGTCGTGGTGAAGAAGGAGCTGAGCTGCAAGGCGAAGCTCTCGATTTACCGGTCAATCTACGTTCCTACTCTCACCTATGGTCATGAACTTTGGGTCATGACCGAAAGAATGAGATCCCGGATACAGGCGGCCGAAATGAGCTTTCTCCGCAGGGTGGCAGGGCGCTCCCTTAGAGACAGGGTGAGGAGCTCGGTCACTCGGGAGGAGCTCAAAGTAGATCCGTTGCTCCTTCACATCGAGAGGAGTCAGCTGAGGTGGCTCGGGCATCTGTTTCGGATGCCTCCTGGACGCCTCCCTAGGGAGGTGTTCCGGGCATGTCCCACCGGGAGAAGGCCCCGGGGAAGACCTAGGACACGCTGGAGAGACTATGTCTGTCGGCTGGCCTGGGAATGCCTCGGTGTCCCCCCGGAAGAGCTGGAGGAAGTGTCTGGGGAGAGGGAAGTCTGGGAATCTCTGCTCAGACTGCTGCCCCCGCGACCCGGCCCCGGATAAGCGGTGGAAAGTGAATGAATGAATGAATGCATGCCATTTTATCAATACAAGCCATCCAGCATTAAATATGATATTCTAGTATCGATCTATCTCACTGCAGTTTGCAAAAAATAGCCGCCGATCGAACGCATAGATGATATAACATCATTTTCAACACACTCAAATGTATCTAATATGATAAACAGAGCTGTGTTACCTCATGCTCATGACCGGAAAAGCGGAAGAGACAACGGCGACTGTGTCATAATAAAAGTCCCGCTGCTCACGAGGCGTGTGTCGCATTCGTCTCTCATTAACAATCGCTCCAGTGCCTCGTTCAGCTCCACAACACTCGCTCCTGCTCTGCTTCACACTACAGTAACGTTAATAATCGCATCCATGAACGATGAATGGTTTCTGCCCGAGTCCCATCCCGATTCTTTTCCACCGGCCGTGTTAGCGTCATCAAGCTACGCCTTTGTTTTGAATAAGCGACCTCTAGCGGACTAAAAAATTACATAGTGGACCTTTAATAAAACAACTATTGGTTTCAGTGTAACTTATCTGCTAGTTGCCTAGCTTAATCATTAAACACCATTTTGATATTACAAATAAACTCCCTGGTGAGTTTGTCACATCATGGACAACTGTGTTTTTACGCTGTGCTATACTGCAAGTGACTCAAATATTCAATGTCTGTTAAGCCGGGAACACACAAGCCGATGGCGACGAACTAGTTGCGAAGAAAGCAGACTGTGGGATTGACTCACGTCAGCAGCTTCTGGGTGCAAAGTTGCCCTGACTCACCAAACCGACGCTCGACACCTGCGTATAAAGGAGATAACTGCCTATTCAAGCAGATATATTTGTCAATATTCATCATTCAATCCATAAACAATAATTACCGTTTTGAATATCAATCATGCTGATCACGTTCGTTATTCCACTCCGCTCATGTTATTATGAAAATATTCGTGCATTCGAGGGCTCGGGTAAGATTATGTAAAATTAGAACAACCTTCTGTCTGTGCCGTCATGACTTCTTTGCTTGCTTTCATAACGTTTACTTATATTCTCGTGAACTGACTCGTTTGCTATACTGAACGAATCGGCCGAAAAACAGCCAACCGACAGGACCGACACACAAAAACTGGCTGACCTTGGGCTTTGTGTGTACCAAGCTTTATGTACAATAATTATTTTTAAAAATTTCTGAGAATATATATATATATATATATATATATATATTTTTTTTTTTTTTTTTTTTTTTTTTGCAGATGCAGTACTAAAGTTGAGGTTAAACCACTGGAGTCACACGGATTACTTTAGTGATGTCTTTACTAACTTTCATGGAGCTTGAAAGTGGTAGTTGTATGGACTGTCAGTGGAGGGACAGAAAGCTCTCAGATTTCATCAAAAAGATCTTCATTGGTGTTCCGAAGATGAACGAGGATCTTGAAACGACATGAGGGTGAGTAAATCCAGAACTTTCAACTAGAACTAACTCTTTAAAGATTATTTTTTAAGAGATGTTATGCAAAACTCCAGTCCTTGTGGATGCCAACTATACTCTGAAAGAATATCAGAAGCAACATTCTAGATATTTCAAATGTAAAAAAATAAATCAAAATAGAGTTGACCACGAGAGTAGCATACTGTAGTTAATCCAATTAACGTAGTTGACTTTGAAAACTACGAATTGTAAAACTAATCCATATGAATTGAGCAGTTTTGTCTAAATTTTCTGAAGAGACTCGATCGCTTTATATGATGAACTTAGGCGTTTGTTCACATATAAATATTGATCAGCAAGCATAAACAGAATAAGCTCGAGCGAAACTGCTGGACGCACGAGAATGAGTTTTAGAGATTAGTTTTACGATCTCTTTATGAACGTTTTGGACTGTCAATGGAGCAACAGAAATCTCTCAGATTTCATTCAAATATATTTATTTGTATTCCGAAGATGAACGAAAGTCTGGCAGGTGTGGAACAACATGAGGGTGAGTAAAAGATGACAGAACATTCATTTTTAGGTGAACTAACCCTTTAATCCTTCACCATCTTGATTCATGCTTGTACACATCATGTTCACACACACACTCAGTCTCTTTTGACACATATAGGGTTAAATTATAAGAGAAAAAATATCTATGGCAAATCAGAGGACACAGTAGTTTTTTGACACAGTTTTTCAAGCTTTACGTGGTAACTTTGTTGACAGTTTATCCATTTTCATTCATATTTTCAATGGCAGGCCTAGTCTGGCCATCCAAATGTTATTGTTATGGTACATGTCCGGGGAAGAAGCGCTCAACAGAGGAAGTCCGTAACATATAACCTTTTAATAATCACAGGAGATACACAGGACCGTAAGCACCACACCATTCAACTAACAACAACGACGGGCAACAACTGAACAAAAACTCAGGGTTTAAATACAAATGAACAGGGGAGCAAACAAGACTATCAACGTCAAACACCTGACATAAATGAAACAATAATGGCGTATTTTCTTGATCATGTTAACCTTATATTAAAATTTTTATTTGAATTAAAATCATAAAAATATTGAAAACCATAACAATGTACCCAACATTGATGGGCAATACTCCTTGACAACAGGTCATTTGAGATAAAATTAAAAAAAAAAAATAAGAGGAAATTTACCGTAATGTGTTCAAAATATCTGCCAGAACAAAATGAGATCACATGATGCTGGTCAAATGGTTTTTGGATAAACCATTTTTTTAGTTTCAGGGGGTGTTTGGTTAGTAACATTGACAGACTTTTTGAGGACATAAACAAATTTATATTGTATTTATATTATTATATTATTATGTATTATATTATATTTATATTAAATATTTTTTTATTTTAAAGAAAATTATATTTAAACTCAATCTTTCTTCTAAGGTATTAAGATTAAATTTAATATAGACAACCTTGACTGTTTTTTATTCATTTTTTTGAACTCAAGACCAACTCATTTCAAAAATCGGACATTGCAAAAACTAATTTAAGGAACACAAAGGCAATTACAAGCAAACTGATTTCCATGCTTTCTATAACACTGTTTGTAATTGACATTAATTTACAAAGGTAAATAGTAAAATTTCAAATTTTGTGGCAGGTTAGACATTGTGAAAAACACAGTACAGTAACACTACATAATAATTTCACACATTTTCCATAATTTTGAGCTTGATGACACTCTAAAAATATAAACTAAAACTAAACAAGTAGTGGAAAATGTAAATTTTCACAAAAACATACAGACAGATCCCAAAAGAAAATTAAATTCCTCTAATGCTGCTTTTGTATAATAATTTCAACTCATTTTATATTTTATTGCCTTTTTTTCTACATACAGTTTGTAAAGATATATTGATTATTTTATAATCTGTGCATGCTTTTGGCAGTTCAACATATATATTTTTATCATTATTTGTGTTACGTGGGAATCAAGTCTTTGACCTTGGCATTATAGACCCCTATAATGCAATCTTTTACCTGCAGGATGCTTTCAGAAGCAACCCCTTAAACATAAAGTGAAGCTGTGGAGGAACTCACAGTAAATGGATGAAGGAGGTCCTGCAGCCCTGCATTAGTTTCATTGCAGGAATGAAATAAAAGCGGGCAGATATGGATGATAAATGGCGGTTATTGACGGGACTGTCAGGTAGCGTGGGTGTCAGATATTTTTAAACAGCGGCGTTGAGGCCTGGAGGCTTGCGTTTCCAGAGGCTGCCGTGAGCTCAACCTCCTGCAGCTGTTTCTGTCTGGCCTAATTAAACTCCAGGACGACTGATCTCATTAAATTCAAACCGTATAGAAGACAGAACAGAATCTGACCATTAATATCCAGAGGCTCAAGCCATTATGTAATCAGCTGGAAAATGTTATTGTTTGTATTATGGAAGTATGATGTAGAACTCTAATTAATGTAATCAGCATTTGCCATGTCGTTGGGACGGACTGATGTATATACATACGTTATCATGATTTTACCACCATAAAATCTCAACGTGAATGAAATTATGTAAAATGATGATATTGTTCTTAATTCATATGTCCTGTGCATTTTTACCCATGTATGTTTTCCTTATTTTCTTTTTCTGGAAAGATATTTTCACTCTTTATGTTAACGCCTGAGATATGTTAATACATTAATTCCAGAAGCAGTAAATCGATTGAAATCACATCATGTCTGTCTGCAATTAGAAAGAGGCACACAATTTCAGTGAGTAATCATCATTGATTTCAAATAATTAGAGAAGAAAATAGGAACATGTGAGGGTTGCAATAAACTCATTTTTCACCAAGCTTTCTGTGCCATTAAAGGAACAGTTAACGCAAAGTTTTCCGTTTTGCCATTTGCAGTCTTCTAAAGTCAGCTTTGTGTAATAATCTTTGAGTGATCTAGCTATACTGCTTTCTATTTAATATTAATATTTAATATTAACAGAAATTGTGCTGGGTAATAAGTTTCTCTTCACCTCAAAGAGTTCACGAACACTGCGTGACGCAAAATAAAACAGAGAGAAGCAGCTGTCAGATGACCTGTCAGTCATCTCAAAGCCAACAGCACATAAATCTTACTGGTTCTCTGAGGAAGACGATGCATTTTTAATGAACCATTTAAAGGGCATAAACTCTGGCAGACTAGACACACACCATGTGGGTATGAAGAGTCAGTCTGCATACTGACACAGCTTGAATATTTCTACATATTTGCAACAGGCTACTCAATGAGACATTTTAGAGTAGCTAGGTCTTGACTCATCTGTTGAATTGCATTAGCATGAGCTTGCAAGTAAATATCATTCTTTTTTTTTTTTACAATTTTTTTCAAATAGAAACACTTTTCTTCATACCCAGAATATCCTATTTGCTATTAAATGATAACCAATATACCACAGCATTACACAAGGCACTTCAAAAGGTGAAACGTGGTCTCGCGTATAACCAGACTGATTGCAGAAGGTCTGACTCAGGACTCTATCACAGCTTTCATTGGCCAAGGACCAAGAGGACGTTTGACTGACATGTAACACAACCAATCACAGATTGTTTTGTTCCGCGTCATGTTTAGGGGTGGGACAATGTGTGCATCTAATAAATTATTTATTCAAGAACGTTTTGCAAGCTTCCTGCAACAAAGGAGACGCGAACTTTACATACTTTTTGAAAATCCAGCGTTAGTTGATCCTGATAAGCGCTCAATGTCTCAGTTGTAAACACTACAGCGTTCTTCTTCCACTAGGGGGTTTGACGTCTCTGCATGTATTTCCAGGCAGACCCTTAAAGAAAGCGACATGCACGTCTCCGGGACACCCCGTAATTCAACCAATCAGATGACGACTTTGAATATCCCGAAGTGTTTCCAGTTTTGTGCCATATGCATCAGGCGTTCAGCCAGTGGCCTCTGAGGCGTAGACTAAGTGAAACGTTACCTTTGATAAATGCTGAAAAGATCTGTGGGTGTCTGTGCCTTCCTCCGTTTGTATCTCTATGAGCAGAAACATATCCTTTGATTAGTGTATTTGTTTGAAAAGCTTTCACCTGTGGAAAGTGTGATTCGTTTTAATAAATCGGTTCCTTCAGACTGTTCAAAAAGCAATTCGACCAAGGGAATTGTGATTCATTTTAGTGAATTGGCTTCGTGAGACTATTAAAAAAGCAATTTACCTGAAGGAAGTGTGATTAATTCCAGTTTTTCTGTTCCTTCATACTATTCAAAAAGCGATTCAACTGGGCGAAGTGTGATTCATTTAAGGGAATCGATTCCTTCTGACTGTTCAAAAAGTGATTCAGCTGAGGGAAGTCTGACTCATTTTAGTGAATTGGCTTCTTGAGACTATTAAAAAAGCAATTTACCTGAGGGAAGTGTGATTCATTCCAGTTTTTCTGTTCCTTCATACTATTCAAAAAGCGATTCAACTGTGCGAAGTGAGATTCATTTAAGAGAATCGGTTCCTTCTGACTGTTCAAAAAGTGATTCAGCTGAGGGAAGTCTGACTCATTTTAGTGAATTGGCTTCTTGAGACTATTAAAAAAGCAATTTACCTGAGGGAAGTGTGATTCATTCCAGTTTTTCTGTTTCTTCATACTATTCAAAAAGCGATTCAACTGGGCGAAGTGTGATTCATTTAAGGGAATCGATTCCTTCTGACTGTTCAAAAAGTGATTCAACTGAGGGAAGTCTGACTCATTTTAGTGAATTGGCTTCTTGAGACTATTAAAAAAGCAATTTACCTGAGGGAAGTGTAATTAATTCCAGTTTTTCATACTATTCAAAAAGCGATTCAACTGTGCGAAGTCTGATTCATTTAAGGGAATCGGTTCCTTCTGACTGTTCAAAAAGTGATTCAGCTGAGAGAAGTCTGACTCATTTCATTTCAAATTCTTCTGTTTATCATTGTTTTCATCTCTTATATAAATAGTTTTTAGTTTTATTAGTTGTAGGCCTATTTGCTTTTGATTTATAGGCTATTTTAAAGTAGTATGTTATCAAGTAAGATCTTTATTGTCTTTGTGTCAGATAAACAATGCTCTTGATTGAGAAAATACATTATTGAAATATATTATTTGTGTTTTCGGTTCTGAACTGGTAAAGTCCATACGAAGATGGGAATGTAAGGTACAATAGGCCTCCCTAAAGCCAAATTGCACATTGGGGCTCTTCGAGGTCCTTGTTTGCTGGTCAATGTTTGTCATTTGTTGTTGGGTTGCCTGAGTGGGGCTCAAAAACTGGCACACTACAGATTGTGGATCAGACTCTGAGAAATAGGTCGGCATGCCAAATCCTACATGCTTTCACCGGCAAGCAGGACTGATCCCCAGCTTCAGATACAGCATTCAATGAATGCGATTGCCTTTCCCTACTGATTAAATAGAGATATGATGTAATAACAGATAACCTTTTCACCTCACTGTCTGGTTGTGTGTAGCTGAGTGCGCCAAATGTTGAGACATCACTCCCGGCTAACATGAATGTTCTCTGAATGTTCAAGACGTCCAGTTTTTAAACATCTTAAAAATTGTTATGTGAACATTAAGGGAACATTCGATTTTATGACTTTGCAAACATTATGGGAACATTACTTTTGAATGTTCTAAACATTCTGAAACATTTGATGATTAGACGACTATCCAACTAAAACGTTTCATGAACGATGTGTAAATAATGTTTTTGAGATAACATTTTGAGAACATTATTAAAGACCATATTTTGATAACTTTGAGCAAACGTGGAAGAACGTTTGTTCATAACTCTGCCAGAATGTTCTGAGAACGTTTCTTGTTAGCTGGGCTGGAGGGGAAATGTTTTTTTATTATTGTGTTTTAGCATTTTCTATCATTTCTTTTTGTGGTTCCTATAAAAAACATATTTTTCACCTTGTACACCACAATCAGAAGTTTGGAATAATTAGGCCTGGACTTCTTTGAAAGAAGTCACCAAGGCTGCGTTCATTTAATCTTAAACTGAGTAAAAACAGTAATATTGCAAAATATAAACTGATACAATTAAAAATATAACCTGAAAATTAACTGTTTTCTAAATGATGAATTTTCCACATCATTAATTCAGTCTTCAGTGTCACATGACTCTTCGGAAATCATTCTAATACACTGATTTACTGATTAATTTTATCGATTATTGGCCTTTATTATTATCAATGTTGTAAATATTTTTGCCGCTTAATATTTTTGTAGAAAACATGATAGTTTTTTCAGGAACCATTGCTGAATGGAAAGTTCAAAACTACAGCATTTATTTGAAATAAAAATATTTTTTTTCATCACCAAATCAGAACATTAGAATGATTTTTAAAGGATCATGTGACACTGAAGACTAGAGTAATGATGCTGAAAATTCAGATTTGATCTTAAATATTAAAATAGAACAAAGTTATTTTAAATGATAATAATATTTTGCTGTTTTACCTTTTTTAATGAACTAAATGCAGTCTTGGTGAGTATAAAAAAGCTTCTTCCAAAAACATAAAAAATGAATTATTCCAAATGTGTATGTGGTGCTTATTCTTAAAGCAGATATTCACAAATCAAAAAAAAAAAAAAAACAATTTCTATGCAGATGCATGTTTCATTCATGCAGTCTGTGACCTTTGACTGAAATAGAACAGGTTCCTCTGTAAAACTCTAGCAGAGCAGCATCGTTCTTGACATTTCCACTGTGTCTTCAGCCATCAGCCATTTTTCTGTGATGTTTCTTCCCTACTGTTCCCAGAGACACACTGTTTCTCCCAGCGGGAAGCTCTGCTGTGATGAACAGATTTTGAACAACTGTATACTGCTCTCAACAAAGTCACATGCAAAATTATGAATAATAATTTCTTATTCAGGCAAGTCATCTCTTGACTCCATTTTCCCCCCAAATTGTCTTATTCCCTGACTTTGCATAATCCAACACTGCAAATGTATCCTGCAAATGTCCCCTACTTGATTTCTAGGCCTGAAGAAAGACATGCAGAAGAGAAAGATTTATCCTCAGTAACAGCCTAATCTGAAGCCAGAACTGAATTTCAGCACACGTTTTCCAGCAGCCGTGTGAGATGTAGCTGTAATTGAGATAACAAAAGCGTTCATGAAAACCCATTTCCCATTTGTGGTATCTGTTCATCAGATATGCTGGGTTCACAGGAAACCGTATCGGCGGTGTAGGAGTCGTATCTCTGATGGGCATCGTTGGCCTCTGCTGGGCGTTCGAAGCAAACGGCCGGTGCTCATATCTCCCCCACCTGATTTCCTGCCAATATTAATTTTGCCCTCAACATGTCCATCCAACGGCTCAGGGGCTTTTCAGCTCAATATGGACTCCGCCGTCTCAGATATTCTCCTCAAATGTAATGAAAAACTTCAAAGCCCTCCATCATTTCTCTTTTAAATCGTTTATCAGATGTGATTTGAATCGTTCACTGCTTGAATTTCACAAATGCCGCATGAGAATTTATTCACGCTAGTGCAGAATTTAAGATCTGCCTGAGTTATTGTTGTTACTTTAAAAGAGATGTTTTCCAGGTTAATCTGTCTACAAAAAAACAGGGTAACACTTTATTTTACAGTGTCATTGTTACATATGTTACATGTATTTACTATAGTAATAACTAGAAATTATACATAATTACACACAATTAACCCTAAACCAAACCCTCATCCTAACCCTGACCCTATAGTAAGTACACGTAGTTAATTGTCATTACTCAGTACTTAAATGTATAATTACACTGTAATACTGACAACTTAAAATAAAGTGTAACAAAAAATTTATTTTATACTGGTATGACTGGTATCCCATAACTTCTAGTCTTGTGTGTGTGACATGTATACATTATTCAATGTTAATTTGCTATAAATATTATAATATATATATATATATATATATATATAGGTAACGCTTCACAATAAGGTTCATCAGTTAACTACATTAGTTAACATGAACTAATAATGATCTGAACTTCTACAGCATTTATTAATCTTTGTTAATATTCATTTCAACATTTACTTATACATTATTAAAATCTTGTTAACATTAGTTAATGCACTGTAAACGAACATGAACAAACGATGAAATACTGTATTTTCATTAACTAACGGTAACAAAGATTAGTGAATACAGTAACAAATGAGTACCGCGCAGCGCCGATGCATCTCGAACAAGCCCGTTCATGACATATTGCCCCATTCGATGTGATAAATGGCTTCAAAATTCACATCTAAACAAACCTGAAGTTCCCTAGTCATTTTGATAATAAAAGTAACACGCCTCTGTTAGCTAATCAAAAATAACCTCACATGGACTAAAGTGTTGTGCTTCAGAAACAGTAAAAAAATCTCGTGTGTGCTTCATGAAGCAGCAATGAAATGTACATTTTCTCTTAACAAGCCATTATCACATTCATGAGAATCGTGACATTTGTGAATATGTTGCCCTTTCTCATGCAAATGCATCTTTTCCTTGCTTTCTTCCCTAATATGTGGATATGAGGATCACGTGACTGCCTCAGTATCTGACACATGTAAAAAGCGGCACTAGCATCTAAGCATCTATGAAGGTCATCAGTTCCTGTGGCTGCCATCTCAACCTTGCTGTTCTGCTGTCAGTCTTTTCATACGGATAATGATGGCATCAGAGCATGTAGCCTAGATAAAAGGGGATATAGACCCTAGAGCTTTGTTACAAAACCCATGGTTCCATGAAGAACCTTTTTAACATCCATGGAACTTTTCAGGTTCTTTATAGCGGAAAAAGAGTAGTGGAAAACTGTTTTCACACAAAGAAAAATTGTCTCTTTTAAATTATTAGAGAATTATTAAGAATATAAGAATTATTTCTTCAGTTGAACATAAAAGAAGATATTTTGAAGAATGTTGGTAACCAGACAGTTTACGTTAGCCATTGACTTACATAGTAGGAAAAAAAATACTATGGATGTCATATTGGCTACTGTCAACCATCATTCTTCATTTCTTATTTTGTGTTCAGCAGAGGAAAGGTTAACACTTTACAATGAGGTCTCATTGGTTAACATTACTTACCTAACATGAACTACATTTACATTTATTCATTTGGCAGACGCTTTTATCCAAAGCGACTTACAAGTGAGGAATACAACAAGTGATTCTTCATGGAGAGTGCTCACAATACAAGTTTCAGACATTGTTCAGAGTAGCATAAGCTAACAGGGAGGGATTAGAGGACAGTTTTTCTTTTCCATCTGTCTTAGGATGAGGCTAAGTCCTCACAAAAGAATTAACAATGAACTAACAATGAGCATTTGTTACAGTATTTATTAATATGAGTTCATTTTAGTTAATAAAAATGCAGTCGTTCATTGTTTGTTCATGTTAGTTCACAGTACATGAACTAATGTTAACAAATACAATGTTTGATTTTAAAAATGTGTTAGTAAATGCTGTGAAATTAACATTAACTAAGATTAATAAATGCTGTAGAGGTATTGTTCATACTAAGTTCATGTTAACAAACGTTAACTAATGAAAGCGTATTGTAAAGTCTTACAAAAGTAGGAATTTTCATGTTTGGGTCAACTGTCCCTTTAAGAAAGGTTCTTTGGAGAACCCAAAATGGTTCTTCTATGGCATCACCGTGAAAACCTTCTCTTGGAACTTTTATTTCTTAGTCTGTACACTGAGTTTAAAGTGCCCAAAATTGGTGGTATAGGCAGCTATATGTTCAAATATGTTCCCATGTGTTTAGAGGATGCTAACACAATTCATCGCTGGTTCCAATCATTCTCTCTCTCCCACTGACTCTCTGACTTATTTATGAGAGCCCACCAGGGTGTTCATGGGAAGGCATCAGAGGCATCCGTCACAGCTCTCTTGGTATCCACACAACACCCATCGATTTCCACCTCTTGCGGCGGACGCTCACCATCAATCAATATGGTAACAAGTCTTCATTTCTGCTGGGAAAACCCATTCTCTGACTTCAACGGCTGATGACAACAGGCAATGGAATAAATATTAAAATGAGAACAGCAAACTAGAATTGATCTCATTGCAGCTCATCATTACAGCAATAAAATTTGCATTTGATTTTGCTTAAATTACAAAACAATTATCTATCGCTTTCATTTCATATAAAAACGTGAATGTCTCAAGCATGTATACACTCTAAAAACCCCTGGGTTATTTCTTCAACCGATTTTCTGGGTTATTTGTGTTGGGTTAAAATTATGGGTTATTTTTGACCCAGGAGTTTTTAGTGTGTACACTCAATCATTTACTGTATGTAAATGTATTACTGTATGTACTGTATATTTCTCTCAGAACCGACATATGAATGCAAACAATTTTGACCTTAAAAAATATAGAGATAATCTTGAAATCTGACATTCCATTAGACCCATATCAGTTTAACATGGTTTCATCTTCTCTTCGATTCCAGGTCCGAACAGTGAGTGGATCGAACAGAGCCAGATCAGATTATATTACTGCATTAAAACACATCATGTAACACATCTACAGTCATATTCATGTCAGGAAAAGGTGAAAAAACTTGAAACCAGTTGTGTTTATTATAATGTGTTTATTTTGTTTATTTATACAGAATAGATATACAGTATATATATATATATATATATATATATATATATATATATATACTGTATATCTATTCTGTATAAATATATATATATATTATAAATGTTGGATATTGTGGGTTAAATAGCTTTTTATATATATATATATATATATATATATATTTTTTTTTTTTTTTTTATATATATATATATAATGCAATGATCTTTGGATAATTTTGTACTTGTATTTTTGTCTTAAACAGGAAAAGCTGACTTGCTGGTTGAAAAAAAAAACCCATTTAATTTCCTGTGTATGTGACATAAATGCTTTGGTATGATCCATTCCTCCCCCTTTCTCAGTGGTTCAGTCTATATTTAGAAGGTCAGATTACTCTGCGTGCGTCTCATCCTGCGCACAGATGCACGTGTGTCTGGCTGCATAAACTCATCACAAACATCCGTGTACAAGAGACCTGGGACATGGAGAGAGCTTCATTTTAAAGAGTGAGTCCCATCATTTATTTCTTCTCTGTCTCATGCATGTTTAGGGAAAGATGCTGCATCACCTGCATGCTGTGAGTCTTTGAACACCTGGATGATACTAGAGATCATGCATGCTGATGTTTATGTATTAAGTTGTAAGACTGATGCATTTATAGAGACTGTTTGGTGTTGTGGGTTTTGCATGGTGTGCAGATACTGAACACACAGAAGTCAATCGTATCTTATATATGTACTACAAGTTTTACTAGTGTTTCAACTCAGTAATACAAACATAATTTAGATGTACTTAGATATTTAGATTTAGTAAAAGTAAAAAAAAATGAAATAATAACAGTAATATTAATAAGTAAATAAAAATGCTTTTACTCTCCAGTTACATTTAAGAGTTTTTTTCTCTTTAATTGAACAATGTATTTTTAACTGATTAATAATATGAAACACACACACACAGACACGCACATATATATATATATATATATATATATTATAATAATTTATTATTGCTTTTAGTTATTCATTCAACCTCCTTTTTCCCCTTTTTAAAGGTATTCTCCTTTAAAGGTATGCTAGTGTGACAATTTCCCTGAATATATTTTTGTTCTTGATGTGTTTTGAATGATTCTACTCTCGATTTATGCAACAAAAAAAAAAAGAAAAGAAAAAAAAGAACAACTTTATTAGCAATGTGTTTAAATAAGACTGTAATTCACTTCAAATATTGATGATTCATTGTCGGAATGATTTTCCCTGAGAGCGGCTCTGTGTCTAAAATCAGAGATGAGCACTGACTCAACCCTTGTTAAGAATAGAATTGCACTTTTTTTTTTTTTCTTATGGACTTTGAAAACTTCAGTACAAATGATGTTCAAAAGTGCAAATGTTTCAAAATGACTTTCAATACCATCATAATGCACACACCATTGAGTTCAGAGTTCATATTTTTTAATATGAAAATATGAGAAGCAGATTGTTATTCAATGTTACAGAAGCGCATGTGTGTAATCCACCTCATACTCTAGGGGGAGCTCTCTATCATAGTTTTGCTTCTAGAAAAACTTGAGTTTCAGAAGAATCAGAAGGCAGTCTGAGATCTTGAATCTGTTTTTTGTGTCATCATACACTAAATATTGAACAAGCTGTCCTGAGCGGGGAGTTTAAACACGTCTGATATGTATAAAACATTAAATTCTTTTAAGAAAACTCTAAAACTGAAAATGCATTTTGCTCTGAAGTAGTCTTTGGAGAAAAATATTTTTAAAATTTGGAATAAATCTGTTAACTAACTCGCCCAATTAATAATGCATTACGAAATGAAATGCGACACACCGTTCGCATGATTGTTGAGAACACTCTTTACCCATTGGAAAATCAATGTAAAGTATATCCTGTGAATATTAAGCGGTACGGTTTAATATTCTTTGACATACGAGTTCAGATGAAATATTCAGAGAAGCGCAAGCCCACCGGAGAATTTGATTTATCTATAATGAATATATCTTTTCCTTTTACTCCTCAGTTCCTACAGAATATAGACACTCTGACAGTCGTGTTTCAGATAATACATTTCACTCTTAATAAGAGGCCTCGGCGTAAAACAGCAATCAAAGGTGCTCTTTTTATAGCAAAAAAGGTATAAATCTTGACAACTCTTTCCATTATTCGTGACACTAAAAAGTGACAGTTCTGTTCAACTGTTCAAGGCCGCGGTGTCTTTGGCTCCACTGTCTGGAAGATTTCCTAGAAAACACAGTTTCTTTTCTTTATGTGATAAAGACATGAATCTGATTTAGCTGTAGGTTACAACAGCATAAAGATCATTTTGACTTTATGTTCTCCAACAATACTTATTAGGAATACAGTATATACACTATATGTAGTTACACCAACGTTCTACGTGTTTTGGTAGGTAAGTTTTTTGTAAGGTTTTTGAAAGACATCGCTCTTTATTAAAATTATTATTATTTTTAAATGTAATTTACACACGATCCTTCATAAGTCATTCCAATATGCTGATTTGCTGTTCAAGAAACATTTCTTATTATTATCAATGTTGAAAACAGTTGTGCTGCTTAATATTTTTGTGGAAACTGAGATAATGTGAGAAGTATTTTTTGTCACTTTTGATCAACTTAATGTGTCCTTGCTGAATAAAATAATGTCTTTCTTTCTTTCTAGTTTATTGTTAAAACTGTTGACTAACAAATGCACATACTTTTGTTCTGGCTTCTAGAAGCTTAAAAAGCTTGACAGTCATATTCATATGTGATAAATATCATCATGTCATTTCACGCCATTTATTTTCTATTTCTCTAATTGCGCAGTGGACCTTTTCTCATCTCTTAGTGAAATTAAAATTCAGCTCTATTCTCTCTAAAGAGAAAGTCACATGAAAGACTAAACATCGCGACAGCTTGTCTCTCTCAGATTATTCAAAATGAAGGTTTCACAGTTTTTTTTTTGACAGATCACTCATTTACAGCAAATAAATAAATAAATAAAAGGTTTCTAATTAAAACTATGGCTCTGTTCCAACATCAAGTGAGCTGCCTTGCAAGAAGACATTTCTCTCACTTCATCCTCTTGGATACATTGGCTGTCCGAAAGCTTAAAAATGCTGCTTTCGGAGGACACATTCCAAGGTAGGAAGGCATCAAGGAACGTCCAAATCCAATGTTAGCTTCACTTCCTGTCTCCTGAGATACCTTCATCTGATCGATTTTTGTAGGCAGCATAGATGTATCCTTCTCTGCCTTTGATATACCATAATCCTGTGCTTTCCATTCTTTGACAGTTGAGCTAAAACAAAGATGGCGTCTGAAAGTTGCCGTTGGTGGTCAGTTTGTGTGAAATGTATGTTTTGACCAACGTTTTTCTCTTCTAATTTCATCTCTAGTTGTGTTGTCAAAAGTACCGACCAAGATACTAAGTCGGTACTAAAAATGTGACGCTTTGAGCTGTTCAGCGGATTCGTAAACACCTCTGACTGGCCTTTGTGTTCACGCGCTCATCAAAGATGTCTGTTATTGGCCACAGTGATCGATGCACGGGAGCGTTTAAAAGAGCATGGAAGTGTTTGAATTTGAAAGCAGGCGTCTTATCAGTGGACCGGTTGCTTTCAAACGCTCCCGTGTGTATCTGTGTGAGCGCTCGGTGAAGAGTGTCATTGATGTCTATTTACAACATATTTTTGAAGCGTTGATCATGGTAGCCAATTGACCGTTCGCAAAGACTCACCCCTTTAGTTACTGTTGTTACTCTCACGCCACACATCGTGTTCTCACGCAGTGAAAAATACATCGCGGAGCAAAGAGGACACTACCAACGAGTCGACAGACAAGACAGAGCAGGTTACTTTTGATATGAAACAGTTTCAAATTTCAAATATTGTAATTTTTTTAAGAAGTTTAACCAATAAATAGCGTATAGTGTCTCTTTAATGTGTCGTGACAGATCGCTGTAGCTCCTCGTGAACCGATCATCTCTTCATACTAGTTCATTTATAGCATCAAATAAACATGAATGAACATCAGAAGGAATGTTGTTTCAGACGTGAGTACACACAATTTTTCAAGTTCAAGTTCACCAACGTTAATCTACTAACTCCCCTGACTGCTTTGTCGGACAAAATGGTGGATTCGGGGTTATGATTGGTTAGACCGCCTGTCAATCAAACTGCCGGCGAAGGGTCAATTACAGACATATCTGATGAGCGTGTGAACACAACGATTACGAATCCACTCAAAGTGTCATATTTTTAAAATATCAGTAGCGACTTGGTACTTTTGACAACACTAATTTCTAGTGAGAAATTACTATTGTAGTAATTAAATATTTGCTTAGTTGACCAAAGCTCACTCTATTTTGCTGTAGATCATTAAACCGTTATACGCCGCCTCAGAAGTCAGTTCCGAAATCAGTTTCATGAGTTTCCTTTAAAGGCAGCGAGGCAACAAGACAGCTGCCTACATTTTCAAGCGTAGCCCTTGTTTCAAAGAGCTTGCCGCAATGCATTCTGGGATTGTCATCTCTGTGAAAGATGCATACAATGCTGCCTTTTCTAATATGGCTAAGATAAGGTATTGTAATCATGCAGAACTAAAATGCTGCCTGCATACATAGTCAGCTCACTAGGTTTTGGAGCAGAATTGATGTGTTTGTGTTGTGTTTGTTTTGAACACTGCAACAACGTTTTGTTTTTTTTCTGTCTCTGGCATTATAGTCAGCTCTTGCATAACAGTGTAAATCCTAAATCCAAAGAAGCCGGTCGAGTCCTCCAGGTGGTTAGAGCTTTACAGGTTCAGTCTGTGTGATATATCATACAGCCACACTTCATTTATGAATTAATAGTGCGCTTACGCTAAGTAGTCAATGATTTATGGGGCAGATGGGAAAAGCTGATGTATCAGGAGTTTAAAGATGGGTGTTGTTTGGAACTGCATTAAAATCTAGTAGGTATGTTTATTTTTCATGAGGAGAAAATGTCTAAGCTCTAATGTCAGTTTGTTAGTGAACTAATGCAGTAAACGTGTAGTGTCACTGCACTTCTGCAATCAATAAAATATTGTATCTCTGTCTACCTTTCTAAATGAGACAGCATGCATTACAATAATTTTACCACTGGTTAGGAGTTTTTAGGTGTGATGTGAAGCCATAACAGTGTTAAAATCGTTGTAACATACGACATTGGAGTAGCAAGTTGCTTTTATGAAGCATCTGCAACAATATTCAATAAATAAATATGTTAAAAAAGAAATATTTTGACACCAAGTAAGTTCACTACACTGTTTTAAAATACATTTTGTGTCATAAATTGAAAACGAGAGGATCTCTTAAATCCTAGAGCACACTGGTCATTAGCTCACAATTTGAACAGCTATTAAAGCACATTTTCAGATTGCATAATATTTAATAGTTATTATGATAATCAGTTTATGGTGCTGGAGGTCCAGTAAAAGCTTTGAATCCACAATGTAAACAGAAGAGAAGTGCCAGCTGTAGATTAGAGGGATTTACTCTTTTAAGCTCTGGTAACACAGTGACTGACCCCTGCAGACTGGACTGTCGTGTATGACTCGCCTGTTGCATGCATTTACATCAAAAACAGTCCACACCATGACCATTTTCCTGCCCCGTTGTAGAGACATTTAGGTTAATCTGCTGTTTTTGATGTTTTCCTGCAAAAATGGGAGGAAACCAATTTCCTATTTAGCTTCCACAAAAAGAGAATATTTCAGTCTACTCAAGTACTTTGTGTAGCTAAAACCGAAATTGCATAAAAACCTCTATAATCACAAACTTTAACTAAAATCTTTTGCATTTACTTTGCAAACAAACTGGCTTGCAATAGCACAAACACTCATGCATGTCCTAATGAACATAATGTTCTTTTGTCCATCCATAACCACAGGCTCATACTCTACACTACAATTGTAATCCCCAAAACAGATTAACAGTTTAAATCTCAACATAACAGAACCTTAAACGCTAACATACTGTATATCGCCCCTATATTAAAGGTACACTATGTAACTTTTGGCCCTCTAGTGGGGAAAAAACTAAGCTGCAAATTTTGCGGAAGAAGATTGTTTTGGTTGTGCTTTGGCTCGGCATGACTGTACGGATGAATATGTTTATCCTACGGCTCATAAAACATTCACTTCAAGGCTTAAAGGGTTAGTTCACCCAAAAATGAGAATTATGTCATTTATTACTCACCCTCATGTTGTTCTACACCCGTAAGACCTTCGTTCTTCTTTGGAACAGAAATTAAAATATTTTGGATGAAATCTGATGATTCAGTGAGTCTCTATTGCCAGCAAGACAATTTACACTTTCAGATGAACAGAAAGCTAAACATTTTTAAAACAGTTCATGTGAGTACAGTGGTTCTACCTTAATATTATAAAGCAATGAGAATACTTTTTGTGCGCTTAAAAAACAAAATAACAACTTTTCAACAATATTTAGTGATAGCCAATTCCAAAACACTGCTTTGAAGCTTTATGAATCTTTTGTTTCGAATCAGTGGTTCAGATCGCGTATCAAGTCACGTGAACCATTGAAATTTTGAATCACTTAGGACGTAACGAAGCTTCGTTTACTGTAATCATGTGACTTTGGTGCGCCAAAGATTTGTAAAGCTTCAAAGCAGAGTTTTGAAATCGGCCATCACTAGATATTGTTAAAGAGTCGTTATTTTGTTTTTTGCCGCACAAAAAGTATTCTCATTGTTGGGTGAACTAAGCCTTTAAGAGATTTAACCAGTTTACGAGGACATGAATGCTTTATACAAGTTTTCAGTAGCAGTAGTTTTCAATAATTCAATAGCAGCAGGTATTATGCTCCCGCAACTTCTGATTCAGCCAATTCGATTTTGAGTTTGGGATGGAACTAGCCATTGTTTAAAAAAAAATGGCAGATGATTTTGGTTATTTTTTTATCTTGCAGATGATTAATGTTGGATTGAAATGGAAGTTGCAAGTCTTTTCTTCCCTATTGTGACATATCCGAGTGAAAAGGCTTCTTGAACAAGAAGAAATGTTGTTCGGGACTTGATTTTATCCATTGGGAATTGATTGTGTTGTTGAATCGTTGTCGAGGGCACATGAATTTAAAAAAAAAAAAAGATGTCCACAGATAAGTCATTTATAATAAATTCTGCAATATTACATAAAAAAACAAGAATTGTCCATTTTGATTCTCTGGTGATTTTAAATGTGTAAAAAAAAGTGCATGACTTGCACACTTCCCCTTTAAATACACAATACAGCTAGATAGCCAGTGTGATAAAAATGAAAAACAACCAGCAAATTCCTCACGCACATGACAGATACCAAAGCGGGAATGAAATGCTCTTATAGGACTGAATCTGTGCTTTGTTGTACTGAAAGGCGTCCAGCTCTTGAGATTAAATTTACCTTGGAACAAAGTCATTTTAGAGCACTGCCTCCTGAGGCATTTGTCTCTGTCAACATAATATCATTTTGTGTAATGACTCAGCAGAATAAATCCAGAGTTGGACTGACAGAGTCCCACCTTGCCAGGAGCTCAAACAATCAGGTCTGTGTTCGGCATGTAAATTGAAGGGAATGTAGCTCAAGCACACATTCACATTTCTGCAAGGTTAAAGCATCGTTTATGTTCTATGGATCTGATAATATATATTTACCGGAGATGATATTACCAAGAGTTGCGGATCAATCCCAAATGCATTGCAGTTCAAGAGGCTTTAAAGTCCCCCTGTGCATGTGGTATTTTCTAATATACTTTAAGACAAAGCATGTACAAATTCATAAGTCAAGACTATTGCTAAGTATTTTCTCTTTAATAATGCAGTGATCTAAAGACAGTGTCAAAAATGTGGTTTGAAATCGCTGGTGTTTCTGACGTCACAAACCACCTTGTAACCTATCACATCAATGTTCCGGCGGGCTTTCGCATATCATTAACTATAACCGCTCTGAAGCAAGGGAGTCTCAGGAGAATGCAGGGATATTTTTCTGTTGATGTGAAAAATCAGATTTAGCAATATATGGTGTCTAATGTAGGGATTACGATGTTATGAACTATATGCCTTATCCACTGATTTCCTAACTTGTTCAAAGCATTTGTAAGGATGCTGATTTTCAGAAGGCAGCTGCCTGACTCTGACATGGTGAACGGGAACATGGTTTGTGAAACATTAGCAACACATTATCAGCTGTTTGGTAATGTAGTCAACCAAAAGACTAATCATATTAATTGCCGTTATGTGTCCGATGTTGTAAAACCGATACAATTGTGCAGCGTTTACCTCAGTAAGTTGACCGAGTGGATCTCTGAGCTCGTGCGAGTAAGTGGAGGCGGGGCTAATTAGCATATTCATAGATCCACGTATACTAAATGAAGCAAGGGTGTAGAGTTACATTCAAGCTATTTTACGGCATGACGAATTTTTTTCACAGGAAAAAACATTTAAATATGTAATTTCGGTGATCAAAGATCATGTAAGCCTAACAGGTGATTTTGCAGCTTTGTGAATAAAAATGTAAAATATGAAACTATCAAACTGTATTAAATATGATTAAACAAACACTTACATGTGTTGTTAGTGCCGTGGGTCACTATTTAGTCATTGTGCTCATAGGAGTGAAGGTACATTTGAATGGAAAGATGCTTTCTGATGCTACAGTAACTGACCAGAATATTCTTCCTAAAAAAAAAAAAAAAAAAAAAAAAAAATCACCTTTCGATGTTACTTATTTATTTATTTAATACAGAATATATCATATTCCTAGAAAAGGCAAAATTATTGTTTATGATAATCCACTGTGATAATCAGTCACACAGAGAATAATCTGGAATATTCCAGGAAAACAACAACAGAACTCAACCACACAAGAGGGAACTGTATCATGGGAAATCCCACATATGTCTCGTCTCATTCTAGTCTCATTCTGTGTCAGGACAGGTTAATAATTAATTAAAACAAGTGTGTCTGCTCAAGGGTGGCAAGGTCTTGTAATGAATATTCTGAGTAGATCTCAATCCCAGCGTGTCTTGGATACCAAGACTCACACAACTTTCACTTCAACTTTTCACTTACTGAATAACCATGGACGTGCAACTAATTTAAAGAATAGAACATTTGCATTCTGACCTCCCAAACAAATAATATTGTGATTTTATATCTTGTTTTTTGTGATATTGACTTTATATTTTTTTGTATTCCTCAAGCACAAACTACAAGACTGAAGCTAGGCACACTTTGATGTTTTTAATACATTTTCTTGAAAAATCAAACTGCTGCCCACGTCTCCCTGCACTGTCTCTTCCATATTTGTTCAGCTTTTTATCATGTTCTCTATAAATGAAAAAACAAACAAGCTTTTCTTTCAAATTGTTTGATCACAAATCAAGAATAAATGTTTAGTGTAGCTATGAAAGTTGGGCATATAGTTGGGGGGAATTTTCTCTAGTCTGTGTTAGTTGTATAAAGTACAGACCAACATACACAAAACAATACACTAAAATTTTAAAGTCTTTACAAAATTTACAAATCTTATGATGTGTTTACTGGAGTGATGGCTGTTTACCTGTCACTCTCATCAGCAAACCAAAACCATCCAATAAATTCCTGATTCACAAAAATCAAGCTCCGCCCTACATTTTTTCTTGTTCGTGAAGCCAATTCACTTCAATATAGGCTTACACAATAGGGAAGAAAAGATAATCGCAACTTCCCTTTTAATGCTGACTTTAAATGTGCATAAGGAAACAAACTTCAAGTAACCCTTTGCCAGCAGTTTGATTGACAGGCGATCTGACCAATGTGAGAACATGACTTGTCAGACATAGCAACAGTAACTAAAGGGGGTGGGTCTTTGCAAAGGATCAATTGGCTTTAGCTGTAAAATCTAACAGGCCTTAAACTGAATAAACAGACTCGAGAAAGAAAAATTTAAAACACACTTCACATAATTTCTTCACTTAACAAACAATTTGGATGCAATTAATAAATATTTGATTCCAAATCACATAAATGTCTCTCCAATTATGTTAGCTCTCATCATAAAACAATAGGTAGTTTCATCAGTACAGATCTAAATGTATGAATTTTTTAATGTAAATTGTACTTGTGCATGTCTCACCTTTCTAGTGCTCCATCATTGTTGCCAAGAGGACTGTATTACTGATGTTTGGGAGATACATATAGTGAACAGGCTAAATTGGCCATTTTCAGTATCTTTTGTGGGCTCTCTAGAATCAGAATTTGACATTCGATGCCCGTAGGTCAATAAATCAATTGACTCGGTTCGTTTGGGGTTGAGAATGATCTGAATCGATTCGCCATTAAATCTCTAGTATGTATTTACCAAGCCAATTTCACTGAGGCACGAGTCACAGTAAAATTTTACTGATAAATCCATGCCCCATATAGGGACCATTTACCAACCAACCAGATAAAAAATTTACCCTCATATTTCAGCAAACACATCGAGTGTCCCGTTTTTTTTCTGTTGTTTGTTTTGGATAGCTGTAACACAGTATGTAAGAATGGGAAGAAGGAGGCGGGAACCGGCGAACATTCAACACACAACCTCCAAACGAAAGTAAAAGGGCGGCAGTTCCTCACGGCGACTGCCGCCCACACAAACAAAATAAAATCCAGGCCTGGTCCTCTCTGGTCCTTCACTATCGTCGCTCCTCTTTTATGCTTTCGGAGCTCCTCCGTGAGAGATTTGAGACCGGTGCACCGAGCAGCTGATGCTCATCATCAATCACGTCAGCGGCCTCGCGCCGTTCCCTCACGGCTCTCGCCCGCCCTGCTCGTCACAATAGCGATGCCTGATTCGTGAGGGAATCAATCTTCCTAGCTGATTTTTTCACTCTGGTTAGTAAAAGATTCCTGAATTAGTCGGATTAATTTGGGCAGATCAGTCACGAGCACGTTCTCGTTCAGTTAACAGAAAAACAGATCGCTGAATAAAATGGATGTTTAGCTAGGATCCAACTATCCCAGTTTGTTTACCAGCGATGAAGAAGGTCTTTATTACTTCAACAGTGCAGGTAGGCTATTTTCCAGTGAAAAGTTGTGATTATTATTATTATTATTTTAAAACGCTACATCATAACAAATAATGAAATACATTATAAGAGTAGCTCAGGAGATACAGTGTATGACAGTATCTCTGAAGTTGTGTTTCAAGTAACGTTAAACAAAAAGAGGCTGTAACATATTTTTCAAGATACAGCACTAGTCTCGAGTACCTTATTGCTTTTATGAAACGGTTACCACACAATATAAATATTAAAGCCAAAAATTCTATCATTGATACTTTCATGAATTAAAATACGTAAATGCTTTCCTTCGGCCCGAAAAAAATAGTCCCTGACCGTGAACGGTAACAGAAGTTACATTATTACGCCATTAGATGGCGGCAAAGACTGTCTTTATGAGTGTGTCAGTCAGTATCGAGAACTTTTACATTGAAAAGACTGAATTGTTGCATGGAACAAGACGCAACTGACATGCTTTGACTAGCGCTGTCAGTCACGGAAAACCCCTTAACTGTTAAAAGACAAGATATTGCAGCGGACATTTAAATAGATTTCTTTATTATGAAGAAAAATGCTAAATCTGAGTGCAGGTAATAAACTCGCTCGCTCGATCTTTCTCACGATACTCTTCTACATAATACAGTAAGCTTCAATGAACAATATCAATTGAGAACAAACAGTTTACGTTGCTAAGAGTGGTTGCTAAGGGTGTTGTGTAGTGATACACAGAACCGCTGGGTGAAGTGGTCATAGCCGTGTTGAATCATATTTTTATACTTACATTTTATTCATTTGGCAGTCGCTTTTATCCAAAGCGACATACAAGTGAGAAGTTGCCCTTTGGTGAGGATTGAACCCGGGTCTCTGGCATGTTAGAAGTGAGTCATTAGTCATGAATAAAACACAGCTATTGACCAATCAGAACCAAGGACTGGAACTAACCATTTTATAATTAGATATAAATTATCATTATTATGTCAGTCAGATGTTTCTCCTAAATACAAGGCTGTTGTTGACACTGAGAATACAGAGTGGATTGTGTAGCTCAGATAGTATTGGAACATACATTTTTGAGTGCATGCTCACAACTGACTATTGATTGGATTGATCTTGGCAAATCTGAGAACACATTGTGTTTAGATCTTTTCTGAAACTGGTGACGTGTGAGATCACTGGAGTCTATTTCTCAGGAGAAATAATTAAGAAGATTTCATTTGGATTTCCATTGCTATACAAGAATTGAGATCCTTTTTTATCTTATGGGTATGTAATTTCACCATGTTTGAATCTTTTTCAACACACATTTGCATGTAAAAAAACAAAATTGCTCCAAATAGATCCAAAATTAGATGACAAACTGACGTTAAAATTTCATACATTTGGTTGACCAGACTTATGTCCAGCACATTAAGAGTACTTCAGTGCTGTTAAGAGTAACTAATGCTTAAAAATACACACTTCAACTTTAAATACATATAGTTTATACAGTACACACATGCGGTTAAATGACAAACAAACATAATTTTTAAGCATCGCCATTACTTAGTGTAAGGCATGATTGCGTTGTCTTTGTCATTAGGTTATGAACACACTCCAAATACTGTGTTTGTAAAATCAGCAGTGTTTATGATGGTTTTTATTTGTTAATCTGCATGAGCAAATCGTCCCCCTGCGCTTTGATTTATTGATTAGATGGCAGGCAGTGAACAGAGGTAAACAGAGGCCTGATGAGAACTGAACCTCTGGAATGAATGTAAACACAGTGCTTAGAATCAACAGCAGGGCTGTTTACACGTCTGCCGCAATTGCAAGGGGAATTTCCATAATCACGCCATGTTTTCGGCAGGCTTCATTTGACCCCTGTTTGTCCCTGGAGATGTTGTCATCTTTAAAGAGTCTCTGTAAGAATCAGGTAAAGGATGACGAGAGCGCAGTGGAGGATGAGTCACCACCACTGATCTACATTTATATAGATCACCACGCCGCAGTCACACAGTGATTAAGACCGCAGAAAGCCAAACCAACACGGATGATTTGTTTGCTTTTGTGCGGGTGATTGTGGGAAGAGAATGAGGATGAGTCAGAATTTGCTTTGTAATATTCTACATCTATGTTCCATTTAAGGACTTGTTTAAGACTGGTAAACAGTTCTTATGAAAGAAGGGTTTTAGACATGTGACAGAGGACCTTGTAAATACCATGGTGGGCTGTATTACCAAAAACTTGAGATTGATCAATTTTGTATCACAAAAGTTATTGTTTCAAAACTACTTTATAGAATTATCGTGTCATGTCATGACTTTCTGTGATATTGTTCGGATTATAGTTTAAATAAACTGCAGCTCTAGAGTTACTCTCCAGTCTCAAACCTGAAACTAATATGAAAAAATGACTCGTTCTGTTCTTCTGCAACTTTGTCATGCAGATGAATGACCAGAGTATGTGAGCGAAGTTAATCGACAGCAATTTCTCAAAGTCCAATCCGATTTTCCAATTCCTCCGTTGCTCTCTGTTCATTCGCCCCATTGGAGTTTCTGTTTGGTTGCACTGTAATATTCTTTTAATGATTTCTTTTAACATACACTACCATTAAAGAGTTTGGGATCAATACGATTTTTGAAAAATTCATGCTTTTATTCATTAAATTGATCAAAAATGACAGTAAAGACGACAGCAAGATCAATTAATTGCGATTAATGGCACCTAACATAAAAGTTTGTTTACATAATATATATGTGTCTGTAAATATATATATATATATATATATATATATATAATAAAACACAAAATTTTATGTTAGATTTTAGGTTCGATTTTATAGCCTTTTGCAAAATATTTCTATTTCAAGTGCTGATCTTTTGAACTATCCATTTATCAAAGATTTCTGAACAAAATATATCATGGTTTCATGGAAAACATTTTAAATGGCAAAAGTGTTTTCAACATTGATAATAAGAAGAAATGTTAAGCACCAAATCAGCATGTTAATGATTTCTGACGGATCATGTGACTCTGAAGACTGGAGTAATGATGCTGGAAATTCAGCTTTGCATCACAGGAAAAAAATACATTTTAAAATAATGAAAATAGAAAACAGTTATTGTAAATTGTAAAAATATTTTTGATCAAATACAGTAATGCTGCTTTTTTTAAAAAATGTAAGAAATCTTATCGACCCTAACTTTTTTTAACAGTGGTGTTTTTTGTTTTTCTTCATATTTTTTTCCATACGTGAAAGGAAGACTTCACATACGTATTTAGTTTTTTTAATCTACAGTGAATCTACTTTGGTAATACCACAGTTTGAGAAGTGTAGTCTCAAGGGGGGAAAAAAATCACATCAAATATTTTTACACTTCATACGGAGGACCACAATTCCCAGTGGGAAGCAGGACTCAAAAAAAAAGACAAGCCATCAAAGTGCCGACGAGCTGCTGCCCACATCTCCCCAGTCGCCATCTCATCCATATTGTTTTTCTTGTTGTTCTGTACAAGAAAATAACCGTAAGCCAGCCTACATTTTGTTTGTTGATGTTGTCAAGAACGCTTGCCTTGCTTTGTGTGTAAAGTTTGTATAAGAACAGTGTGACTTGTGGGTGTTTGTTTAAAGTCAGGGAGGAGAGTAATCTTGTAATTCATGTACCTAGTCTGTGATTAGTTGTGTAAACTAGAAGCTTTTAAATATACTCATGGCGAACCACTTCTCTCTTGTAGTGTTCACTGCGCTTTATATATTTCAATGTCAACAGCGTTTAGTTTCCTCAACAAGCTTGCCACTGCCCTCTGAAACCACACACACAGTCCGTGCCACTTTATTTTGGAGCGATAAAAGGCTTTTGATGAAATCACTGTAAATGTGTGGAACGCTCAGACCAGAGGGATGACTCACAACTGAGAAAAAGAGGAAATGCAATAAAATAAAATAACCTTCTGAATGTGCCATGTTTCCCTCTGCTTCCGCTGTGGGATTTTGATATAAAACGCTGAACAAAGAACTGATTTTTTTTTTTTATACCTGCTGCAGGTACCACAGCTTTCATGATTACATTTCTTCTCTTTCTTCAACATGCCCTGTCTGTTTTTTGTTCACATCTCCTCCCACACATGTCTCAGATGTGTTGGGTTAAAAATAGACTAGATTAAACCAGCAAGTGAAGATCAGAGTGTGAAAGTCAGAGTGGAATACCGAACAGGAGAAAATCCCATGAATCGCTGCTGTTCATCAGTGACATTTCTTTGTGTGTTCCCAGAACTCCACGGCTCTTAAAATAGACCGGTTTGTGTGACTTAGGACATTAGAAGGAATAAAACAACAAAGCACTGACACAACTGCACATACGTAAAACTCAAGCCACCTTATTTTAGTCCATTTTTTACTTGGCTTTCGTATTCATTTTCCTGCTTTATTTTTATAACCATTACATTTAAAGCAATTTATTTTGGTCTAACTAACAAGCCAAAACATTATGACTAGGGGCGCAGTGGTTCAAATTACTCACGGTTCAGTTTTTATCACAGTTTTAGGCTCACGGCTTCGGTTCGGTAAGATAGTTTTTGTGGGAATTCAAGTGCAAGACTTGAAAGAGAACTCATTATTTACGCGCTTCGGATGAAGTCTTCTCCAAGCACGAGCGAGTTCTCTTTCGCATCTTGTGCTGCAATGTTTAAATTGTCAAGGCTTAAATGAGTTTAGTTCAACACAGATAGCAATGTTTGCTGTTCAGGTGATGACACCGTAAATGACCGATCATGGCTCTACATACGGCACTCGCACTGAAAAAAGTTTAGGGGAAACCAGAATGCATATCCATTGACAGAAACATACATTATCCTAACTCTGTCTGTCTGTTTAATTTATTTTCAAGAGACCATGTTATAGATGCGTATGCGTCGTCAGATATGAGATGAACCGTGTGTGAAGACTGGTACTGTTTGATTTTTTTTTTTTTTTTTTTTTTGCAGAGAACTGTTACATCCCTAATTCTGATCATTTACATGTTAAGCAAATATTGTTGATCATCTCCTAACTAGGCTACATATTAATGTCTGGGTAGATTAGATGGTAAGCAAGCAATTATAATGAACAATTATAATGATTAATTGTAATGAATGTGTCGGATGCAGGAGAAATGGGCAGGAATAAAGATCTGAGAGACTTTGGCCAAATTGTTATGGCAAGCCGACTGGATCGGAGTATCTCTAAAATGGCAAGGCTTGTTCATATGAATGGATTTATGAAGGGTTTACTTTTTTCCCTGCTTGTTTTTCATAAATTAAGGTCTAATTTGTGTATCGTATTTATGTTGATTTCTGCATTTTACTATTACTGAATTGGTCTCTGTTAGTCCGTGTTAGTGAACACTCTGAGATGATATTCAGGTCATCTTCAGGTATATACTGTTATGAAATGTCATGACACATATTAGAAGAAGAGGAAATACTGTTCATTTAAATGCTTTCTAGAGGGAGAATGTGCATTTGCTCTCATGACTCATGAAAACTCGCTTCGAGGTGTTGGAGATGAGCAGGTCTCCAGAAGACAAAGAGCAAATTCATGTACTTTTTCCTCTGTCTGCTCCCAGAACATTAACTTCTGCACTTACCAACTCTTCCAAGTGAATGTTTCTAAGCGAAGGCGAAGGTTTATTTTTGTATAGGCACATATACCCTAAAGTCTTAGCAAGAAGAAAAATAATGTAACTGAATTTTTCCACCATTAACCAAAACGATCTTTGAATTGACTTATCTTGTTAAGGTAATATCTTGTTTTAGTTTGTTGTTTTTTTGTGAATGTCTTCCTCATATTCTGTCTCTGTCAGAGCCACAAATGTGTTTTTTAAAGGTAGGGTAGGCAATTTCGGAGAGGCTCGCAATAGCAAGCTAGCATTGAAAGCCTCAGATTCCGGCCAGTCTCCAAATCCACTCCTTCAAAACACATGAAACGCGCACAGCAGATTCTGCAAAGCATCAACGAGAGACGGCGTTAAATTACCTCATGTCTCAAAACACACAACATTGCAATAATAATGAACGTAAACGATGTGCACTGATGAAAATAATTTTATGGTGAAGTAAATACTACGGAAAAAACAAAGCTAATTTCTACATGAAAAAGTTTTGCATTCAGGCTGAATGCAATTTTTTTGGTCCCGAGACTTTCACAGAAGATATATGTACATTTTATTAATATTTAGACCACTTCTATTATTGATTGCTGTCAGGATGTGAAGAGAGAGTTTATGGGGAAAAAAAACACCTACCCTATATTTAAAAGCTGTTTTTGTCATGTTGGAGCAGAGCAGTCGCTCCTTCTCATTATGACACATTTCTGTCTTTGAGGACCTGCGCATGAATGATGACCTTTACCGTCACTGCTGTAACCTTGAAACACTGCTGTGTTAAAGATTACCTATAGCCTGAGGGCTACATCACTTATGCATGTACTCCTGTGTAGCATCTTTCCAGGTGTATTAAAACATTCTGATTTTCTGCACCCTTTAGATGTACAAACCACTTTTATCCACAGAAATCCATATAAAAACCTCTTCAAATGAAAGTTTAGAATTTTGAACCAGCATGATTTTTTTTATTTTTTACTCATATGAAATCCACACAGCTCCCATACTACTCTACATTGGAAAAAATGACTTCCAGCTTGTCATTTGTCGGAGCTGTCTTCAGGCAATGTTATCAATACCATAGCATACTACCCCTACTGTTTCTGTTGTATATACATGTATAGACTTGTGTCCCACAATGCACTGCTCTCAAATTGACTTTTCATTTCCAGCGTACCAAAGAACAGAAAGAAATATCAGTGGTTCTCAGAATAGTGCACTATAGCAAACTACTATTTCTGTCATATAAATATATGGCAGAAGTAGTTCGGAGTAATAAACTATTCTGAATTCAGCCAGCATCATTATATTTATTGACATACTGCATACCGTTTCATGTACTGTAAAAAATCATCAGTATAGAGCACAGTATTCAGCAAGTATTCCATAACGGCTTTCAATGTTGACAACACTCTTTAATTTATCCCAGTTAACAGATGAAGACGACTGCAAACTTTTGCTTCTGTCTTTAGATCAAGTACAGCTTACACTCGCCAAACATCTCACAACATTCAACTAGTGTGATAATGAATTATTCATCAGCTTAGTGAAACTATTAAACTAAGCCTTTAATGAGAGCGTTTGAGATCATTAAGCTCAATTCACTTCAGTCAGACATTAATCAGCCAATTTGTTCTTTTTTCATATATGTAAATTTGTCCAAAGTAATAATATTGTATTCATTATAACTGTATATATGTGGTATTTTTCTGTTGCGAGATGAGAAAATGATCAAACTTGTGTTTGAGTCTGTTCTCAATGTACTTTTGTTTTTTTGTGGGGATATAATCAGTGTTATTTTGGAATGTTTTGGGCTCAGGTCACCTTCACATTTCTGCTCTTTATATCCTTTCTGTCTCTGGTTGCTTTCTCAGGTTTGTCCCCGAAGGAAACCTCTGAGTCAGAGACAAGCGTCCTGCCAACATGTTCAGCACCAAAAGGTCAGAGCGACACTGTGGTTTGTTGTCTGTTTTTGTGATCTTTAATGAGAATTTACTGCGACTTTGAGGGCTACACTTTATTTGCATCATTTTAATCATGACATAATAAATCACTCACGTTAATGGAAATGCACTTGAGACTGTTACATTTTTGCTGCCATTTTCTGAATATAAGGTTGTAGGGTTTACCTATAAGTTTGTCATAATTTCTTTTCCCCATTTTGGTAGATCTCATGAAGTCCTTTGTACTATGAAAACATATTGTAGGATTCGAAACTCAAAATTTCCTGTCTAGTCTGAGGTTATCATTCTTTGAAGTTAAGCAACAAAACAGCTTCTATTACATTTTGAAATGTTGACACACGATCGGCAATTGTTTTTCCACCTGAAAGATAGACTTTAAGAGAGCTGGATTTTATGATAACACATGATGTAATTTATTTCATTCAGGCTGTATATTCCCTCTGAAATGAATTTCCGTTGCAGCCGTGTTTTCAGAGTGTCAAAAGCCGGGTTTGACTCATCTAGCTGAATATGAATATGCCTCTTGTGGGTCATTGTGCAGACACACACACACACACACGCTGAGTTTGACGCCACAAACAAATGTAATTGGTAGCTCTTGAAAGCAAATAAACCAATTGGGATGCACAAAATTGACAAAATCTGTGTTGAGAGATTGCACAGTACAGATTCAGCCTACTTACTAATTAAGACTGATCATATTTGTTATAAGTGTGATTTTAAACAAATATATTTCTTGTGAGATGTTCATTTGACAATCTAGAAGGGATGGTGACGTTTTTGTTGGTTATCCCTGAAACCCATTCTGACTGACAGATGACTTTGGGCGTACTGTGTGCATATATTTGGTGCATGCATCACTTTTTGAAGCGAAAATGTTTTACATAGACTCTTGTATTTTTCTTTGATACATAGTGGAAGCTGGTCAGAATGATTTTACGCTCCCATTGCATTATATTCCATTAGCCGATAGTTGTGAAAGTTTGTTGTTTTTGTAGAAATTTGCATAAGTGACGAATGACTGTTGAAACATGAAGCATTCATGGAAGAATTGTTTGAAATAAGATCAACAACATGCATTTAGAAAATGGGATGAGTTTCCATTTCATGCCAACTTTAGATAAGAAAACATTTCAATTTTTACAGCTCACAAGTTTGAGCTTGTTACTAAATGGTACATGTTTGGTTTTTAAAGCTTGCTTACTTTCCACCTCCTTTGACAAGGCAACGTTGCATGACTGTTTTGAGGAATTTATTTTCCATTGGATTCTTTGTTCTTAGTATTTCCATCCAGCATTTGTTTTATGCATTATCCCATGATTTTCATAAAAATATGTTGATGGAAATCTGGCTAATGACCCTAATACTGAAATGACAATGCTTTTCAACATTATTAAGTGTAGCACACACGAGTACGTAGTTTTGAACCAATCTGCATCCACTATAGAGCTCTTTTATTGTTTGGTTTTGGGTTCTCATCAGCAGTTTAATGGCTCATGTTTGCATGCGCTTGTTAAACTGTAACAGGAACACGGCTAAATTGAATCCTTCATCGCTTAGATTGTTTATTAAATGCATTACAGTTGAAGCACCTCATTAAAAATGTTGCCCTGCCATCAGTCTTCTCATGAAAAACGAGCTGTAGTTTGCTTTGAGGTTGCAGTAATGTGTATGCGCTCTGGGTGGCAGATAAGCCTTCCTCTAATTAGACTTACCAATGTTTACGTTTTAAAATGGGCTCGGGCAGTAAGAGCTAAACCCTTCCACCGATGCCCCAGGCACTGGACTCATTACGCAGTCGTCACATTGCAGTCACCGAAATCATCTTGACCTCCTGTAGCTACAATGTCACTTAAAATCCTGCAAATATACAGTTGACCTTGGGCAATGGAAAGAAGGTTTATCCTCCAGGTCTGTTTTGAAACAAATCACATTATAGCTTAATTTATTTTTGCATCCTTGTGTGATTCCTGACTCCAATGACTTCATGCTGAAGCAGGAACCGTTCTTCTTAGGATGAAGAGACTGAGCTGTCACTTAAAGGGTTTTAATTGCTTTCGGTGAGAACTGTCATGATAGTAAAGCATCAATGAGTTGAACTCATGAGCGAACATGAGACCGGTTTGGTGTGATGCTGGCTAAAACAGAATGGTGTCGTATTGTCCGGCTGAATGGCGTTATAAGAATGGAAACAGATGGCAGTGTCACCGAGAGCCTGTTATTTATGGAAAGAAAACTTTGGATATGATTGTTAAAGGTCTTGATTATGATTCCACAACTTTAGTTAGTGTGTAATGCTGCTGTTTGAGCATAAACAACATCTGCAAAGTTTATGACGAAAAACGAGGGTCAATTCAATGCTGGATTTACACAAAAGATTAACATGATGGCACATGCTAGTCAATGAGTTGAATCAACTCCACAGCAACTTCATAAATTTATCCACTAACCGTTCAGAAATGTCCAGATGCATTCTAGAAGTTTTAACTTCTTCCTGAGTCTCTCCATCAGTGTCGACTCCGGTTTGAACAATGTAAGGCTGAACACGTTACTGATCATCATTATTTTGGCTGCGTGAGAGTCTCTAGCTTTGTTGTTGAGCTGTTGAGCAACCAAAGAGCGCAGCAGCTCATTTGCATTTAAAGGGACACACACAAAAATGGTGTGTTTTTTCTCACACCCAAATTGAGCAAATTTGACAATCTATAATAAATGATCTGTGGAGTATTTTGAGCTGAAACTTCAGACACATTCTGGGGACACCAAACACTTATATTACATCTTGTTAAAAGGGGCATAATAGGTCTCCTTTAACTTTACTCAAAAATGTCAGGTAATGACTTGCTCCATCATTTACTTTGATTGTGTGAGGAAAATAGAGACGTATGCAAATTGAACAGAATTAAAAATCTCTGAAATTAAAGGCTCTGTTAAAGTCTAAAGTCAAAATTACAACTAGACAAAGTTACTTCAGTTTTAATCTTAATATAACAAAAATAATTAAAAGCTTACCGGTATCAGCCAGAGTTTTAATATTACTTTTGACTGTTGTCAAAAGCAAAATTGATGTAAGACGAATCAAAGATGTGACATTGACAGCAGCAATCAGCACCACGCTGTTCCCATGTGTAGTGCGGGCACAAATCAACCTCCCTAACCTTGCTAACATCAACGGCCCACACTTGATTCAGACAACATAAGCCATGAAGTGATATTCAGTGCTGTTTTAATCAAGGCAAAATGACCTACAGATATCCTGATTGACATTGGGAATGCTTTGGAATTCTGAGATGAAATCACAAAGACGTAGAGAGAGCTCAAACGATTACTGTTTGACCCCCTGCAGTTTCCTTTCCTCAGGGTGATTTTGATTCCCCAATGGAAGGTTCATTAGCATAAAGGGGAGGGGTCTGGAAGCTATTCAGAGTGTGTTTTTCAGATTACAGGAGGCACATGCAATCATCGGGAACTGATTTTTGCCTTGCGCACTCAGCATTCCCCAATTCGCACTCTGCAAGTGACGCATGCAAGTAAAAATTGGCTTTGACAAGAAAATAAAATAAAGGCCTATAACTTTATTAGGAATTGCCACAATAGGTTTTGTTTAAATTGAAGTGTGAGAACTGTAGTCTGCCCCTGAGACGCGTGTGATTCAATCTTTTTTTCCCTCCATAACCTCCTGTTGTGACACACATTCCTTACATAAAGCCACCAAAATAAAAATATGGAAAGAAAATCGGAATGTCTCTTCACGTTTTTGTGACACATGTTGGTTTATCTTGTGGATTGCACTGCGAGTAACTTGGAGAGTGTTATTTGGTGTTTGTCACGTGTGGAAAGGGGGGGAAAAAGGCAAAATAATTTTGTTGTTATAGAAACCAAAAAATAACTACTAATTAAAAGAATGCAAAATACACTTTTCATGGCCGATACGTTGTCAGGTGACTGAAAGTGAACACATTTGCAGTCTTGTCAAATCCAAAATAAGAAAGATTGGCAGGTTTTATTCCATTTTAATCAGAATATACATATACTAATATACAGCACTAATGCATAAATTCAAGAGTTGAGTCGAGGCATTTATTTGTCATTTGCACAATTAACACTGGGGAAAACTGGGCGTTGAAATGTTTGTGACGAGGCTTAGACATACAAACCCACTAAGTTCAGAGTACTCAAAATTATTGTAGACACTGATTACCTCAAAAAAAAAAATAAGTAAAGCAACTCAAATCTTTTAAGTAAAGAATAATTAAAAAGAATTGTTTATTTAATGTTTAAGTCCACTGTACTTAAAACTATGGTTTACCATACATAATGTTTCTTATTTTTCAATTATTTTGATGCAGTGGTTGTTAAATCAAATAAATTCAGATTACTCCAAACATTTAAGTAAATAACTCAATGATTATTTAAGTAGAACCTTAAAGAAATATTCTATGCTACTCAAATTTGGTTATTACAATTTAATTTAAAAATTGAATAAACTAACACCTAATCTTTACGGTTATGTGTTATGTATCAAATAGCATACGCTAAAGTAACCATCAAAGAGACTATCACTACTTACTTGAACTGTTAAACAATATGTTGTATTTACAGCCTTGATGTTACACAGCCCACATTCTCCATCTAACCACAGGCACTACTCTCCACCACGATGGTAACCCTACAAAACTTTAATTGCAGCGCACTCAATCTTTATAAGTTAGTAGTACTGTTCGGGTTTACAGTGACCGTACACAAATACACAGAAATTAGGGAAAAAAGGAGGAAAATTCTATTTTCATTTGATTTGACTGACAGCAGCATTCTCTTTCCCGACAGTGAATAACATGAACCGAATCAGACAGCTCTTAAGAAAGACATGATGGCCAACGATGGATGTTTTGTCTTGTTTATCTAAGCAGCCTAACATGAACGCACACCCTTCAGCTCTCGATATGTGACTGACGACACCACTGGCAGTTGACAGTGTTTGTCTGATCTGTTTGTTATTTAAGATGTTTACTTCTGTTCAGTGTGTCTTCTCAACAATTTAGGGTCCTTGCTGACGCATGTTGAATCATCTCTCTGCTTTTTCTAGTTGCTATGGCTTGGAGATTCAATACATGTGGCTGTTTCTTCAACTCTAAATTTAAAAAAACACACACACTTTTATACTCTCACTTGTTATTTATTATCTACTAACAGTGACCAACATTGTACATGGGTCAATGACGTGACGAGTAATTTTTTTGTCCAAAGGCATTAATAATAATAATAAAAAACAAAGATATGACATCCGAAGTATGTAAGGTAGTACAACTAGATCTCTTTTATTGAATCCAAAAGAGTTTAATTATATTTTGCTACATATAAAGGTATTTTAAAGATTTTGTATATAATTTTTATCATTTGTATATATATATATATATATATATATCATATATCATATATCATATATATATCGTATATCATTTATATTTATTCTGGCATGATTTTATAGCATCATGTATCAACAGTGCAAAATGGCATTAAAATTATGTGTAGAAGTCTTTGCTTTGTTATGAGAAATAATGTCAGAAAAAAATGCATTTTATTGATGTCATTCGGAGTAACCAATATAAAGGGACCATTTTGGATCAAGTCATGTGGTCAATATCATGTGACAGGATGTGACATCATTCAGACACCTGCAAAAGACCAAGCAAAGTAACTAACTCTCTCTTAACTATTTGAAAAATTCACTTGCTCATACGCATGTCCGAAACATCAGGTCATTCGGTACAACCGCTATAAAATGTGGAAAATGTTGTAATAATTTAAAAACTTGTCCTAAATATAAAATGTTTTATTATCCTTTTGTTAGCTAGCTTGCTAAATATCAGCCTGTTAGTACTGTTTGAAAATATCGTCATTTGGTAAAACCAAAATTTTGATTAAACCAAATTACTTTTTTCATGACAAATTTTGTCCATCTTGTATAAAATTACAAAAAGCAGTGTTAATTGATTATAAAAACCACATAATCTCATTGTCAACACTTCAAAAATTAATTATATCTCCATTATGTTTTTTAAAAATCTTATTTGTCAATGACCCATATACGTGCATTACAGAAGTCGTTTTTGTATTTGTTTTTGATAAAAAAAACAAGCAGATCTGATTCCATGTTAGGAAAAGGGAGTCAATGTTGCTCCAGATCTGCTTTGTCACAAACATTCTTCAAAATACCTAAAAATGTATACAGGTTTGGAACGACTTGAGGATGAGTAAATGATTACAGAATTTTCATTTTTGGGTGAACTATCCCTTTAACTATTTTAGCTTGATTACAAATGATGCACAATGAAAATATTCAGTTTTCAATATTCAGCACAATGAAAAGTGACATTTACCTTGATTTTTGTTTTGTCTTACAAATCATGTATATCATATCAAGCATGCTCTTCCCTGACACACTCTTTGTGTCCATTTAAAACTACCTTTTGTACAACACAGTACTTTTGATAAAACTGTTTTATGTGTTTGTGATGGAAATTAAGCCTGAACAGAAAATCAGAATCAGACTGTTATTTGTGTAAAAAATGACTACTTTTCATAAAATAAGTGGTTTATGATTTTGAACTCTTTATTTAGAAGTTGACAGTTTTTTGTGTTATTAATATTATTATTATTTCTATCATTATTCTGATTTTTTCTTAGTTTTTTTATCAGTAGTAGCAAAAGTGCTTTTTAGCTTTGAAACAGTTAACTGGCAACCACAAGAACATTTACATCTTTAGGGCAGAGCGGTGGGTTTTTAAACACTGTAGAATGAACGCCGCTGCAATTCCCTGACCTATATTAAAATCTTTAAGACCACAGTGAATTTATTTAAAGCTCTGGAGACATTAGACGAGGGAGGGCTGCTATAATTTCAAATTCGTCAGGGCTTGAGCAAATATAGGGTAATTCTGACTTGCTGATTTATTTGTAAAGGGGCTACTTATGAAAATGCAGTTTTATATAAATTTTTCAGAGTGACTCATTCATGACACAAACACTGTTCCAAAAAGTAGACTTAATTATACCTCCTTCTAAGATACATTCTTTTCTTCAACTTGGCAGGATAGCATCTGTAGTCTTGCATGTATCGGGAATCAATTCCACATGAATTGTTAATATAATTAATACAGTACTGAAAAATATTGTTTTCCCCAATATTTGTGAGTGCTGTGTGTTGTCACAAGATATTAATGCCAAATAAGTTGTGAGTCAAATGTGCTGTTGATTTCATTTAAGATGACTATGTAGGCAGTAGACAGCAAGGCTATGTACCAGAGCCGTTGACGCAATAAAACTCTTTATATAGTGAGTTGAATTCATTTAGGAGGACCGTTTTTTATTGACCGTTTTCGTTATACCATCGCCATTTACTAACATGCTGTTCACAGTCTATCAAGAACTCCAGCTTCCCTCCGTTGCAGTGCTGGGATACGGTCGTTTTTCTCTATAGCCAAATACTGAAGCAGTTTTTATGCCCCAGTATATGAAGCTCCATTTTTATGGGATTATTTTTTTAGGCTGCGACTTTAACTTCAAAGAGACTGATCTTTGCCAGAGGTTATTCCAAAACGCTATTTCCCATTGGAATACTTTTTTAATGTTCTCTTTCTGACTAATTTATCACTGTTCCGCCACTCTGTGTTAATGTTTGGATGATTTATTCCAATATTTGCACTGTTAAAGTTTTTAATACACAGTTGATACTGACTTGTTTCAGATTGACTTCTTTTGATTGTCAAATGTGTGACATTTAAATGATTTTCCATAAAGAATACCACAATATTAACATGGTGTAATGTCCAGAAACATAGTAAGTGCACAATTTGTGATGAAATGACTCCTTTTTGTATATAGTTAGTATTTCTTTGTCTTTGTGACAGAATTTATATATATATATATATATATATATATATATGTATATATACAATCTCATCCTTCAGCTTTTAATTGATGTTTTGCAAGGACAGAATGTTGTACATGAATTCTGGCATCTGATGCGACAGTATGGCAGCGGGTGTTGTGGCAGGCGGTGATACTAAGCTGCCATGATCATGCACTGAGTATTGAAATGGGCTGCCAAGGAGCCCTGCGTCCTCATATTAACACTTCATATGAGGCGCTTTATTGTCTAATTTCATTTCCTACTTGAACCAGCAGTTGCTTTCAAGGTCATTTATTCTGTCATTATTTATTCTCCCTTATATTGTTCCTTTGCTGCTACTTCTTCGTCCTCCCAAGGGGGAGTAAATAATGATAAAACGTTTATTTTTGAGTTGACTATTCCTTCAGATAATCAGAGAGAGTTATAGAATTGTGCCGTGTTTTCATCCACAGTTGCTGAGCAGAATATATCAGCCTTGTGAGTATATTTTTTGTCAGACATGCCAGGCCATTTTAAAATGTGTCTCTTCAGAGCTTGCCTCAGCAGTTTTTCCCCCCCTTTATACTTTCAGTATCAAATCATGTCAGATTTTACACTAGACACTTGATTAGAAGTCTTTAAATGACCCAACTCTGCCACAGGCCTGAACTCCCCCTGCATTTCTCTGCCACACAAACATTTGCTGACGAGGAAAAAAATGTGATGATGGAATGTTCTGCTGCTGTCACCACGAGCAGGGCAATGATCCTCCAGTGTGCATTCATTTAAATAAGTAATATCAGATTTTATATATATATATATATATATATATATATATATATATATATATATCATATATCATATATCATATGTATCATAGGTCACTTGCTCAGTAGGTTTTGGAACAGAGCATCTGATGCGTGGGAAATGGATGTGGAGGTCAGTGACTGTGTTTTCAAGACTTGCCTTTTAGCTGATGCTTGTTCAAAGCAGCTTATAGCACTTTAAATGAGTTTCGACCCATTTGACCTCAAATAATCATGACAGATATTAGGGCTGCACGATTTAATCGCACGATACGAAAAATAACATTGAATTTGAACACGATTATCACTTAAACGTGATTCTTAGAGTGATTATTAAATTGCAAAGGCTGCGATTATTTTTTTTATGCGCAGCTTGTCAATGAAGTACGGCTCCAAATGCTAATCCATCTTACGGGTGTAGAACGACACAAGGGTGAGGAATTAATGGCAGAATATTTATTTTTGGGTGAACTAACCCTTTAAATACCTGTTTCTATTTTACTATATTTTAAAATGTAATTTCTTCCTGTGATGGAAAAACTGAATTTTCAGTATCATTACTCCAGTCTTCAGTCACATGATCCCTCAGTGAATCATTCTAATAGGCGGATTTGCAGCTTAAGAAACATTTCTTCTTATTATCAATTTGGAAAACAGTTGTGCTACTTAATATTTTTCTGAAAACAATGAAACATATTTTTATTAGGATTTTCTGAAAACAAAGTTCCTGAAGCAGCGGCGTGTTTCTCTGACCATCCCTCCAGCTGTGGATAGAGGATGAGGAGTATCAGTCAGACAGCTGTAGACGCAGCAGACGGCAGGCTGTTTCCTGTAACCCCAGGAGCCTCTGCATGAGTCCAGAGCGCCTGCTTCATTTTCCTGTTAGCATTGCTGAGTGTCTGAACAAAGACACTGTTTTCACAACTCCTAATAAGCCTTGGAAAATGCACAGCCTTTCGCTTGCATATAGATTAGGGAAGCATGATTTACAGTTACTAGCTAAAAGGGCACAAGTAATTGTATCTTAAAAGTGCTGTATTTGGAGTTTAAAGGGGTTATACCCCCCCTCCCCAGGGACCCACTTATAAAGTTTTTTTTTCATTATTGAGTCATAATTTATTTTTCACCCTCTCTCTTACCCTTAAAATTAAATAGGATGTTTTTTGGGGTTTTTTTTGCTGCTGCTGAGCCTTTCACGCTTCTTCATAAACACAATTGAGTAACAGCACTTTTCTGCACTCGCACACACGGGCTGCAGGTTTAATGTGAAGTTCAGTATAGTTTTTAATTGCTTCATCTATTATGAACAGCTTCTTTGCAAGCTGCATTTCATTCTGACAGAGTCACAAAAAAAGTTGAGGAAATACTGTTGTGAAATCTGTTTTGCAGTTCACTTTCAGTATGCGCGCTCTTTAGATTGGAGAGGAAGTTTTCAGTTCTGAAAGTTAAAGTAGGCTATGTTTTCAGTGCAATTACCTCTTTTTTATTTATAGTAGGCATGAAATACAAGTTGCGATAGTCTTTTCTTCCCTAAAGAGTGAAGCGGCTTCTCGAACGAAAAACAAATATAGGACGGGACTTCATCTTGTTCATCAGAAATTGATTGTACGGTTGTGGTTTGCTATTGGTTGATCTCATGTGAGTGACAGGTTGTCCCGCCTTCGCGGCAGTAAACACAACATCAGAGAAGAGAAGAGATGTCGCAGGAAGAGGGAGGGGAAGTTATCTGGCTCAAAGATTACAAGGCACATGCATTAAAAAAATTATGCTGCACACGGAAAGATAATTTATAATTAATGCTCCAATGTTCCATTTAAACAAAACAAGAATTTTCAGTTTTCATGGTGACTTTAAACATATCAGATCACGATCATGTGACATGTTGTAATTTTCATGCACTTGGAATGTGAGACCTTGTGTCAGACCGAGAAGCTTCACGTGTCCACGGCACATGTCGGTGTCACGTCAATGTCCTCATGAACCTCACGATGTCCTACAGCTGCACTGAAGCATCTCTCAATGATTCCTGACAGAGTCGCCCACTGCTATGACAACCTGTATGTTTGTTGTCTTCTCTCTGGTTCTACACAGCTACACCATCTTATGAATGCAAGTCGTTCAACCTCAGGGACATCGTTTGAAGGATACAGTGGCTTCATTAAAGGGGACCTATTATGCCCCTTTTTACAAGTCTCAGCTCAAAATACCCCACAGATCATTTATTATACCATGTTGTAAATGCCCATTTTTGCGTGGAAGGAAAACATGCTGTTTTCATGCATATATCTTTAAATGCAAATGAGCTTCTGCTCCCCACACCCTACCCAGAAGAGGGTGGAGTCTGTTCAACTCATGCCTCGTATACATCTGTTTGGTTTTGATGATCATCTTTATCATGGCCATGCTCACATGACATTCCAGTTCTTTGACATCATGAAAGTTTATTATCCGCCATAACAGTTTAAACTTATGATATTTTTTTGTCTGAGCGCACACACCTGAAGCATGCGCACAGAATGCTGGCTGTTCTGTGTCCTGTGAGAATTAAACTGATTTCTCTTACAATCTTCTTACACTTAAACTGTTAAATACATGCAATGTTAAGTCAAAAACACACAAACGCAGTCTATTATGTCTGTGAACTTGAAGGATTAGTTCAGAATTAAAATTTTCTGATTTACTCACCCTCATGATCATGTCTCATCCGAAAAGAAATTAAGGTTTTTGAGGAAAACAATCCAGGATTTTAATCCATATAGTGGACTTCAGTGAGGTTCACTGGGTGGAACGTCCAAATAGTTTCAGTGCAGCTTCGAAAGGCTCTCCACAGTCCCAGAGGAGAAATAAGGGTCTTATCTAGTGAAACGATCGGTCATTTAAAAAAAAATAAAAAATTTGTATATTTTTTAACCACAAATGCTCGTCTTGCACTGCTCTGTGATCCGCCTCGCATTACGTTGAAAGGTCACGTGTGACATAGGCGGAAAGAAATTGCGTGTGTATTAGATATTTGTACTAAAGTGACACCAGCGTAATATACAGTACTACTGTATTTTCTGTTAATATGAACCAAATAACAAAAGAAAATCACATACTTTCTTGATTAAATAACTTTGGTAGCTTTTAAAGAAAATACATTTCTGACTTGAATGCTGCGGTTAAATACTCTGACGAGGAGATAAACATGGCGGAATGTTTACAACTCTCACGGGGGAGGAGCTAAGCTAATAGGGCAGATCACAGGTCATGGGCGGGGCTTCCCCTACACTTACATAAGAGTACGGGAAAATCTGGAACTGATTGTTTGGAAAGACTTTGATTTATGTGGATTATAAAAAAAAGAGTGGGTGGATTTTTACAATTATATGCTGATTGTTTACATGCACTGTGGACACATCTGTGTTCAAACACCTTATAAAAGTAAATTCTGCATAATAGGTCCCCTTTAAAGGGTCATATTATGCTTTATTTTACATTTTCAACTTTCTTTAGTGTGTAATGTTGCTTTTTGAGCATGAAAAAGGTCTGCAAAGTTAAAAAAGCACAAAGTCCACTTCAAAGGGAGTTATTGTCTATATCAGCAAGTGAACTGTTACTGAACTCCCTGAAACGCCTCAATTCTTCCTTCCGGGAACAAACACATCACAATATTCCTCATTTAAATGATTTCCACCCAAGCCATACGCAAAAAGAGGAGAGGCCTGTTGGCTTGCGTTAGTAGTGTTTTGAAACTTGCGGTTATAGTAACATTTCCCAAACATGCTCGAATTAACCAATCACAACTCAACTCAGAATATTCCCTTAATGTGCATGTGTAAGGGAATAAATGTCTTTATTCTTACAACATTTAATGAATCATCATATAAAATCAGACCAGTACAGCACTCACACAGGTCTGGAATTGGAATGTTTTGCATCTGCGCTCAGAGATTGTATTCTGTAATCAGAAAGACTCAATTATAGATAGCACTTATCACCTGCACTAAATGCTCGTGCTGCCCTTTAAATGTGTTCTAATGAGTTTTATTCATCCTTTTAATGTCACTGATAATATTGATCTGAACCAGCGGTGGTTTAATAACATCCCAGAAACAGTCCTCTTCTCTTGTACGCTTGTGTTTATAAACCAAGGTCAGTGCTGTCCGCTGTAAACAGATGAGAGAATGACTAATAGATTAGGGGAGAATGAAATGCCAGGAGATGAGTTGAAAATCGAACTGCTTCATTTCTAAACTTGCTGGTACTTCTTCAGGGACGCTGCTGGGAGTTAATTGTCTCTTATGTAATACATTGGACCACGTGTTTGCTGGCATTTAGATGTGAGAATGTGTGGTGAATGTTCAATGCATCCTATAGATTTAATATAAAGGGGAATTTTATGAGGAATCAAGTTTTCCTGTGAAAACATACTGTAACTGGAAAAATGGTTCTTTCTGTAACTTCAACAAATTGATGCGGTAGCACTTTACAATTAAGGCACATTTGTTAACATTAGATCATGTATTGACTAGCATCAGCTAACAATGAGCAATACATTTGTTACGGTATTTATTAGTATTTGTTAATGTTGGTTAATAAAAAATACAGTCATTCATTGTTTGTTCATGTTAGTTCATATTGCATTAACTAATGTTAACAAATACAACTTTTGATTTTATTAATGTATTAGAAAATTGTGAAATTAACTAACTACTCCGTAAACCCTAACGCAATAATTAGCTGGTTTGAGTAGGACAAACTTAAATTAAACAATTTAGTTCAGTCAAATGAATTTTTATGTGTACTTTTAGCTCTTTATTTTTCTTTCGAGTTCACAGAACTGATATAGTTTAAGTAAACTGAACTGTTTCATTGCTTTAAGTTTTATGAACTCATTTCTTTTAATTTAGACAAACTTAAGTTTCACTGAAACTGGCCTAGAATTTTTGTTTCCCAGCATGCTTTGCCCATGGCATTTGAAAGGAAGAGTAAATGCTAAAATTAAGTGTTATATAATGTTTTTATGTTAAGTGGAAAATTTAGTAGTTTTTAATGTTTTGTTAAGCTAATTTAGAAGAGTTTCTGTTAATATGGGCTTTTTGTACAGTTATCATGGTGTCAAGTGGTGTATGTGGCTTGGTTTGAGAGCAGCATGTTAAATGTTTTATATTGCTGTACTCATTATACCCTGCTATTGCTAACATGTTAGCAAATTAGCAAGTTAGCATTTTCTGTCTAGCTATAGCTAGCTAAGTTCCACTAATAAAAATGTTTTCGTTAAGATCACATGATAATTTTAAGTTAAATGTATGAATTGGTTTGCTCAAATATTTCAATTTAAGAGCGATTACCAGTTCTGCTTAATTAAACTTTGAATTCCTAAAATTTTGATGTTCCGGACTGCCTCAATTGTTTTGAGTTTTGCCAACTTATTGGGGTTTACAGTGTAAGATTAATAAATGCTGTAGAAGTATTGTTCATTCTTAGCTCATGTTAACTAATGAATCCTTATTGTAAAGTGTTACCATTAATATTTATGAGCACATGACCACATTATGAACCCTTTTTTCATATGATGTTGTATGCATTTCTTATTTCTGTGGAGCAGAAAAGATTTTTTTGACCATTCATTGGAAATCAATGGGCTCCAATGTTGTTTGGTTCTCAGTGTTCTTCTTTTATGTTCCGCACAACACACTGCATACAGGTTTGGAGCGACGTGAGGGTGAGCGAATGACACAGTTTTCGTTTTTTGGGTGGACTGTCCTTTTAAAGGCCAAGTCCCTAAAATAATGATAACATAAAAAGAAGCTTGTTGCAGACTGTTGCATCCAAACACAACATTGTGAGCACTGCTTGCATAAGTGTTATATAAGTAAAGATTGATGCAGAAAACCATTAGAGATGATAAGAAGAATGATTCGCACAGCTTGATGTGATTACATTGATTATTCCGCAGTCTTTGCCGCTCAAGGTAGATGTCTGTGCATCCGCCGAAGCTTGATAAATGCTGTTCTGTTTCACCTTCAGCTCAGTAAGGCATGCTGGCCTCGAGGCGGCCCGAGGAATCAGTGAACCCAGAATAGGCTAGAGATGGCGGAGCTGTCCTGACTTCCTGGTGGTTCACTGGAGCTCTCAGTGGCTGCTGTGGCCAATGGAAAGTGACATGAGACAACCACAGGCGCTGCTGGGCCATGCTGATGTGACACAGCTCATTATATGGCCTCGTCGAGACTTCCCCGCCAGCTGCGTCATGTATTTTTAGTCTATAAGGCCAAGCAAACTGCTGTGTGCCACAGTAGATAGGCACAATTATGTAGTGTTGATTCAGATATCTTTCAAGTTGTGTTGTCATTTCTGAACCAATTGGAAATGCAAAAATAGCTATTTTTTTTCAAACACCTAATGCCCCGCCCACTTCAATATTGCCCCCCCCCACACACACACACACACACACTATTGGTTGAGCCAGAAGCCAGGTCGTAGGGGTGTACGATACTGAGAAAAATTGATATCTGAATGTTTTCTAGGATTTTTGTCGAAGACTGGTCAGTTTGACCAGTGTTTCCCAACCTGGTCACCCTCTGAAAATTTTCAATAATTTGTGGCACCCTACACTAGTGTTGTCACGATATTGTAATTTCTAACTTTAATAAAATATTGTACCTTGAAAAGTATCGATATTTGATACTGTTGGAAAGAATCGCCGTAAATACTGTTATATAGATATTTTAAATGTTATCTCATTTTTGTCCATCTTTTGAAAGCCTAGGCAATCAATACTTTCATTAAAAATAAAAATGAAATAAACTGCGTAAAGTTTTTCAGTAAAGCTTCAGTAAAGTTTTTCACTTTAAGACCTGATGCACGTATTCCGTATACACATGCGTTTACTGTTTACATTCATTTAGGGCGATTGTGCTTATGTGAATACTCAGCAAGACAGACATTGTGATGTTATTTCTGTGTATTTGACCATTTAAAGGCACAATATGTTTTTTTTCGCCGCTAGGGGTCGCTAAACTCTTCAAAACATTAACAAATATTTATGGGGATGTGTGCATCCCATGTTTTTAATATGACTGTGGTATGAAGCAGGGCGTGGCCGAGAATAGCGGACGCGATTGCTAATGAGAGACCCGGGGGATATAAAGAAAGTGCTGAAATACTACTCATACCGGTCAGTTTATTTGACGAATTAAAACTGTGAGGTAACGCAGCGCTGTTTCACTTGCTCTAACGTTACACTATCATACTAAACTGTATTTGACTGTGTGGAAAGTTGTAATGTTTAGTATTAGTTTGTTGTATGTATGAGACGAAACAGTAAGCTAGATCAACATTAGATTATCATACTGATGATATTCTTACACTTCGTCGTGTTGAGCTTTATAATGTAGTCTTATGTAGTCTACATTTGCTTACCTCGTCTAATAACATGCAAGAGCGCGTCTCTGTCAAGCCGTAGTTTCTCGCAAAGCTCTCGGCATCTCGGAAACGCCACACCGATATTGATCCTCGTTATTTCTCCTTATGTCCCAAAGTTTGCTTGCCATGGTCCATAATGTTTGAACGAAACAACCGCATCCCGCTAGCCGTTACGCAGCTGTTCTTGTCTGTTGCCATGGTTACTATGCAGCACGAGCGGAAACCAGGAATAACGCAGATATTACGTCACTGACAGCCTGCTCTCAGATGGCAAGAAATAACTGAATAAGACGTTGTTTTATGAGTGTTTTTGTTTGTTTGTGCTGGTGCCTTGACTGGTTTAGGCCTGTCATTCATCCAACTGGTTGTTCAAATGGCTGATTCATTCAGGAATGAAGGAAATGAATCACTGATTGATTTGACCAAAAACACTGATTCATTCAGGAACTAAACACCACTGTGTGTTTCTCAGAGTTGCATAACTGTTCTGTTGTGGCTTTGTTTGAAACTATTTTTGATGGTGAAACAGAACAGATGTTAGCAATATTGTGTCTAAAATGTAACTCACAATATTAACTGTTGTTTAAAATTAATATCACATTTTTCAGTCGAGCTGATATTAGGGAAACAGCATGTTTGCTTGTGTGAAATTGCTTAACTGTATCATAAAAGTACAAAATAAAACTAAGACATTTTTGCTGCCATATATTGAATTTTGGGGGCATTCTGACTGCATTCTACTAGGCTACATCAGTGAAGTCTCAAAACCTGTTTTTGTTCATTTGTTCAAAGTGAGTGACATACTCGATCATGTCAGCTTCTACATTGTTAAAACAACAAAGATCTCAACCTAAAAACATCATCTTCCTCCATTTTTGGCCTACAGTTATGTATTTGAGCCATTCTAGCAATTCATCATATTTGTGGTCAGATTTAGGACACTATGACCAACAATACAGCCATTTGGCAGCTGGTCAGTGTGTGATCTGGACGTTGTCCGTGTGAACGCCCCCGTGTTTACAGAAATCTCACAGCCAACTGAAAGCTGCTTGTCTTTGTCAGAGGACATGTCTGATGCTTTAAATCAAACTTGCGCCTTTGCCATCGCTGGGTTACATAATAAATAACAGCTACTTTTAGGTTGAGGTGCCTGAGGACAGCTGAGCAGCTGTAATTATCATGAAAGGTCATTCAGCGCTGTAGAGCACACATCCTCTGGACCGAAGCTAGAATTGGCCAAGAACAGCCCAAAGGAAGAATGAGTTAAAGGCCATTCACACTGACTGTGATTTTTTTATTATTATTATTATTATTATTATTATTATTTTAAAATCACTGGAAGTTGCCAAGATACTTTATTGTTGGTTGTAGTAAACATTTCGCCCACTGGATTCCACATCATTATTGGTGGGCTTCACAAATAACCATGGCAATTGACCATCTGACCTGGACTGAAACAACTTCAGTGTATTGTTGGTGTAAGATTTTATCTCCCTTGAACCCCAAAGCAATTCTATTGGCTGGAAGAATGTTTAATGAGTAATTTACTTGGTGCCTGATTATAAATTGCACAGATTGTTTATGATTATGAATACAATTATAAATCCCATAAATCATTTTAGTACATTTACATTTACATTTAGTCATTTAGCAGACGCTTTTATCCAAAGCGACTTACAAGTGAGGAAAACAAACAAGCGATTGTTCATGAATTGGCATATAACACAGGAAGTGCTCACAATACAAGTTTCATACATTGCTCAGTACCATAAGCTAGAGTAGGATTAAGTGTTCACGGAAGAGATAATTATAGCTAATTAGTATTATTTATATGCTATTGTGGTATGTATTGATATTTTGAATAATCTATTATTTTTATATTTTCAGTTTAATTTTAGTTTTAGTAAACATTAGTTTTTGATTTTTTTAAATATGTCCAATTTAGCTATTTTCAAAGCTTCATTTGTCATAGTTATGTTCTGTTTAGCTTCATTATCATGGATTTTTCGTTTGTTGTCATTCTCGTCATGTGTTCCTTTGTTCTGTTTTCCTGCTCATCATTATTAGTTCATTTGTATCAGCTGTGTTTTATTAATAATCATCATCTCTGTTTGCTACTTAAGTTCCTCCCGTTCACTTGTCCGATCACCGGGACGTTTAGTTGTGTTTACCCTGCGTATCTGTCTCCCCGGCGCTTTATTATTAAACTTAGTGTATTAGCTAGGAAGACCAAGAGATCAGGATCAATAATATTCTGTGACATATTTATGCTCAGTTTTAATAATTTTAGTAATGTTTATATATTTATAGTAGTTTTTATATATTTATTTCAGCTTTATTTCTATGAACGTTGTGAAATATAACTGAACAAATGATTTTTAATAGTTTTACTGTAAAGAGGAAAGAGGGCATGTGCTGTAAGTAGTTAATGGCTGAAGTCAATTTATACTTAACAACACAATTTGAAAAGGAAAAATTGTTGCACTATTTATGAATATGTGGAAAGTTGGCTGCGATTTGAGAGATTTTGGTCTGTTTATTTCACAAAGCTATCGTATTGCTTTAGAAGACTTGAAATATAGTGCACAAGTTGTATAGACCGCTTTAATTATACTATTATGATGCTTTTCTTGTAGTTTTTGGATCCTGCACACTATGCTGATATTGCGTGTTCAGGCAAAAATTTTATCTTTTTGTGATTTTTGAAAGTCCTGGGGGTTTGAAACAACAAAGTAAGTAATTAAAGCATGCTCGTTTTTTTGGATGAACTGCCCCTTTGATTCTTAATTACATCTCTGACATTTAGAATTTCTGATGCAGCAGGTGCTTCATTAGCCTCATGAGTTCCATCATTACTAAAAACATCTTCAATATGTTCTCCAAAATAAAACTAACACTCCTGCTTTCAAATCCCTAACATGCTTTTCCAAACTCTGAAGCTACCTGTAAATGAACCCATTGGCCTCCTCCGACTATTAATTAGCAGTTGACAGTTCAGTGATTCCCACTAATGAAGATCCACGGCTTTGTCTCCACTGTGCCGGTGTGAAGTCGTGGCATCACGAGAGCAGCCCAGAGGATATCTGGGCTAAATTTGATATAAAGTTGATGTCTTCATGAGAGCTTCACGTGCTTGTGGTGTATAGAGCATCATGGCAGTCTGCTACACCTCACCTCACAGGCTCTTTCATCACTGATATATACAGATGCACGTTTCTTATAGATGTCACGAGGATATGAACCATGTCCCATGAATTGCCGCTGGGCATGAGCCGTCTTTAATGTCAGCTGTGTGAAGTGATTTCTGAGCCAGATTCTTGCTGAGCTGTATCTTAGCAGGCTGTTGTTCAGAAAGAGAGAGAGAGAGACAGAGATTGAAAGTGAATGGAGGAAGAGAGATCAGTCTTTTTTACTCTAGCTCCCTGTTCTCTCCCCAAGGCTAAAAATCTCCAAACCCTCCATCTGGGTCAGTTGCAGTGGCCGAGATGGTTTTTGATGTGTGAGAAATAATTTAGCACCTACAGTGCACACGTTTTTCTCTATAGCCTCATATATGAAACATTCAAAATTACACGAAAAAAAAGTGTGATTATTACCCTTGGCTGCTAATAATGCATATCGCAAGTCTGCCTCAATAGAGAAACATTGTGTTAGCCTTCTCCTTTCTGTCTCAACGGATGATTTTAAATATGTCTTATTTATTTGTCAGTTTGAAAAGCGATTTTATTATTTGTTTCGTTTAACTGCCTTATTAAATGACAAATAAATAGACCTTATTTAATTCACATTTTTAAATGTGAATTAATAATTTTACTTGTCAGTTTGAATAAATGAAGTGATTTGTTTATTGATTACGTCAAAGTAATAAAGTTGAAGTCCTAACTGCCTGTTACAGATGGGAATTATATGGGATTTAATGATTCTAGTTTCAAATCCACTTCAATGAATGATTCCATTAATGATTACTTTAGTACATTTCAGGAAGGAACCTTTATATATATACTATATCAAAACAATATTGTAAACCTACTAAAATATTTTAATTCTTTGTGATTCTTTTTAAATGTGTGTGTGTGATTTTGCCCCTATTTATGAGCGAACAAAAACACGCCGTTTTTGTGTGTCCCTTTAAATGCAAATGAGCTGCTGCTCCCGGCCCCCTTTCCAGAAAAGGACAGAGCTTTAACACCTCACGCTTCGGGTGCAGTCGAACACTGATGGAGAGATGTAGTCTTTAAAAAGTGATTCCTGTAAAAGAAAATACCTCCCTTTGCATTGAACTTTGTTTTTGCTGAAACAGCAACATTACACACTAACTAAAGTTTAAAAAAGTGAAATCATAATCAAGGACCATTTTAAAATGCATGTGTGCAGATAAATGATGCAGAAAAAGGCATTCAAAAACCATTGGTAGACCCTAATGCCATGAAAATGGAATTTTTAGCTGGATTTTTGGAGCATTTGTGTGCTTTCACCCCTTCTTTGCATGCCTTTTTGTTTTTGTGCTTTATCTAAGCCTGTTTTTCACCCCCTGCTGGTCAGTTGGTCCCCAGTCGTCTTTAATGAAAAGACCCGGTCAGCTTTAGCTTCAGCCAATGCATCACCTAGACACGGGATAGGAGAGCGACGCCTCTGACAGCAACACACAGCTATCAACCTCATGGTGAGGGCAAGAAAAGACCAAATTTCAATTTACTGCCTGTGAAAATGTAATCTACTCATACTGGGAGCTTGAAAGAGGTTGGTGGACTTTTTTCCTGAGGACAACGACAGATACTTTGTCACAATAACACATGGCCAGAAAAAAACAAAAAGCAGGTCTATTCATGTAAGGTTTTTTACATCAGTGTGCCTCATTGATCCTAATATCTCTTTATATCTGTTATATATTTTTTCAGCCTTTTTGATTTTGATACTAATACTATTAGCAATGTAATTTTGATACTATCATTTAAAAGTTTGGTATCTGTAATTTGTAAAACTTTTTAAAATGTCTCTTTTGCTCACCCAGACTGCATTTATATCATTAAAAATACAGTAAAAACAGTGATATTGTGAAACATTATTATAATTTAAAATGACTGTTTTCTTTCTGAATATATTTTAAAATGTAATTTATTCCTTTGATGCAAAGCTGAATTTTCAGTGTCACGTGATTCCTCAGAAATCATTCTAATATGCTAATTTGCTGCTCAAGAAACATTTCATATTATTAATGTTAAAAATGTTTGTTTCTTAATTTTTGAGGAAAGTGTGATACATTTTTTGATAAATAGAAAGTTCAAAAGAACAGTGTCAATTTGAAATAAAAATACTGCCACTTTTGATCAATTTAAATCAAACTTGCTGAATAAAAATTCTTTAAAAAACATCTTACTGACCTAACTTTTGAAAGTATATATACCCCTATAAAAATAAATTTTTATCTATATACTGTATTTTTTACTAAAATATTGTAATATATGTAAGATACCACATGGAGACTTACAAACAATAGTAAAGAAACAGTTTTCTCTTATACAGTGAAACAGTGTAGTAATATCAAGCCCCTGTGTTGTTTTCATTATTGTAATTGGCTGAACAGTATTAGTTGTGAGTCCCATTTGAATTGTGTTGTGGGTTTTTTATTACTGCTTCACTCTGATGCAGTTTATTTTTGGCTCCAGACCACAGACAGCACCCTTCCATAAATATAAGCCGGCATTATTTGTATTCTGCACCACGGTTGGTAAGCCATCTCAGAGCAGGTCTATTTTTCAACCTCAGCCTAGAAATATCATCCCGCGCCACCCACTGCAAACAGGACAGAATACAGATGTGCCCGAACGGCCCATATATTATTCAGATATATTTGAGCTTCATATAGGCCACTTTCCAAGAATATGGCACATTTTTAAACTTTAGACTTAAAAAAAATGGTTGTTTTTGTTTTTTTGTAATGAGGAGGCAAGGAGCAAGTTTCTTTTTACCCATTAAAATGGTGATTTTGGCCTATATTACTTCACAACTCTGTTGGTTACTTTTCGGTAGCTTTAACTACTGCCTTAAACTGATTTGTTTTTCATTCTTCTAGGCTTTTAGCTCCATTGTATGTTTAAAAATGCTCTAGAGCTAATGTTATTGATGGTTGTGTGCTGTCAGGGGTATTTGTGAGCACCTGAAGTGATTAGTTTTATGTTCTTTTTGGTATATGGGTCACTGTTATCCCCATGTGTTTAGCCATCAGCAGCAAGAATGTGTGTATTGTGCTGTGGCATTTATATGTGTGTGCGTTTACTGTATATGTGTGTTTTCCTCTTTTACAATCTACAGTATATCCATCATATATATGTTGAGGGCAGCTATTTGTGACTCGTTTTATGATGCAGTGAATTTTCACGGATGAAACCCAGTCATGTCAGTAGGATTTCACGTGATCGGGAATTTCAGTGAGCACAAAAGATCCACACAGATTTTGCAACGCTTTCAATTTGGTCATTGAGATTTGACACGTTGACCAACAGAAAGTTGCTTGGTTTTAAAAGTGTCTTTTTTGTGAGATGTTCTTCATACATCACGACACTTACACTATATTGACAATAAACAGTTGACCTTTTGTGAAATTTTGCAAATGTGACTGCACCTTTATTCTAAAGACATTAAATCATAGGCTCTGTCATAAAACGGTAACACTTTACAATAAGGTTCATTAGTTAACATTAGTTAATTGCATTAGTTAACATGAACTAATAATGAACTGCACTTCTACAGCATTTATTAATCTATGTTCATGCTAATTTTAACATTTACAAATACATTATTAAAATCTTGTTAACATTAGTTAATGCACTGTGAACGAACATGAACAAACAATGATCAACTGTATTTTCATTAACTAACATTAACAAAGATTAGTAAATACAGTAACAAATGTATTGTTCATGGTTAGTTAATACATTAACTAATGTTTAAATAATGAACCTTATTGTAAAGTGTTACCGTAAAACTTAACGAGCTGCCCGTGTAGACAGCATTTTAAAGAATTTGCTACCGTTGTGACGACATAAGCAGCATGATTATGCTATTTTTTTTAAGGCATGCATTTTTCACGAAGGCGGCATTACCTTGAATTCCCCCTTTTTATGCTTTTTCGGATATTACCTTTCATGTACTGTTATGTAGCTGCTTGTGACTGTAAAAGGTCTGCAAAGTTTCAAAGGTCAAAGTACATGATAGAGTTAGTTTGTGTGGGAGTTACTGTCCCACAAAAGAATGAACCAATTCTGAACTAATTATAAGACAGTAATTCCAGTCTTAAGCCTCAGTCACACTACACTCTAAAGAATTCTGGGTTAAAACCAACCAAAGTTGGGTTGAAAATGGACAACCCCAGAGATTTGGTTGTTTTAACCCAGCGATTGGGTTAAATGTTTGCCCAGCATGTTGCGCGAGCCTGTAGAATGAGCGTCAGCGCTGCCCTTGAGACATTGACCACGTCTCTGCAGCGCACGTGGGAATGTCAGCAGGAATAAATGGTTCTCGCGCACAAAGCAGGTACAAAACGCGTAGGGTGAGATTTTCCACTAGTTAATCGATTGCGAACGGTTCTATTTTCTTGGGCGGATAAAAAAAAGTATAAAAGGATAGAAATAATAAAATCAAGAATGTGTTAATAAACCTGGGCAGCCCGCCTATGTCTTTGTGTGGGAAGCACTAGAATGTAAACTTCTTTTTTTTGCCTTAGATGCATGTAAACAGCTTTCGAAAAATCACTTCTGAGGCTCCGTTCCAGTTAGGATCCTGTCTTAGAGGTAAATTGTCTATGAAGGCAGTTTTGGAACAAAGCAATAGTTTCAGAGATCAAACAGTGGCAGGGGAAAATGTAGATATATAGATTGAAAACTTGAACTTGCTGAAGAATAGAGAGTAATTGTTAGTCCTCCTTGGCTAGGTAATGTTTATGTCGTTCATTCCAATTGCCTCTTTTCATGTTGTCGATATCCTCTTACTCTTGTTTGTTTAGCTTGGCTTCACAGTGCCGGACGAGCAGATTCAAATCCTCTTGTGTGGCTCAAGCTTTTCTCTGGCTCTTGCTCTTCCTGCATCATCAGCCATTTGGATATATTCGTTAAATACATTAGCCTAGTGGCCTACACTCTTTAAGGCCAGTCACATGATCTCAGTTCTGTCTTAGCCTAACCTCAGCAGTCCGTCAGTCCACAGATCAGCTCTGGAAGTGCACCATCAATGGAGCCCGTACTGCACACACCACGGTATGTACACAAACTGCAGATTATCATGCGCAAGTTCTGTTGGCCTTGCAGGAGACGTTGTGAAAGTTTCACGCCAATAACAAAATCTGTGTCTAATACTGCAAATGACTGTTATTGGAAAAGCCATTTCTGTATGGAGGCTATTGAGTTTAATTAATGTGGGATTTTGGTGATCAAAACAGGTTTAAGGCCAGTGTTTTTCCTAAATCTTTTAGTAAACAAGAATTAGTTTTAAGCTTTTTGATTGTAGCTTTTATCTGTGTTTCTCCCTTTCTCTGGAAATCATCCTTAAACGGAAAATTCGCCTTGATGCGTTCAATCATCAATAGCAGGAAAATAACAGCTCTTAGACTAAAAGGCAGATTTGCTGAAAGTTGGAAAGACTTCCGTCGCACAAGAGATTTGAAAGGATTGAGAAGCCTCTCTTTGGAGAACACTACAAGAAGCAATTATGTCTGACTGGGACTTACTTGCTTGTTCTTCAAAACACAGAGCTACTGTTTTATTTGTCATCACTTTGCACTTTACTGTTTTAATGCATTGTACTGTATTTTTGTAGGTCTTTTTTACAGGGTATAAATTCTCAAGACATCGCACATTGCACTTTTTTTTAAAGCGCAGTCAAAAAAATGATTTTGCTGCTTGCTTCCTCAACATGTTGTCAACTTAATTTTATTGGGTTCAGTCTGCTTAAAATTTGTAAAATGAAAGTTTGCTAAAACCATTCAAGTTTTTGTTGCATAAACCACAAACCGGGCGATTGATTTCTACTTCTCAGCATGCATTGCGTGGCTGGGAGAGTAAACGTCACTGTTACATTGCCGTTCAAAAGTTTGAGGTCCGTAAGAGTTTTTGAAACATTATGCTGACCACAGCTGCATTTATTTAATCAAAAATGCAGTAAAAATAGCAATATTTTGAAATACACAGTAAAATCCCCAGAGTTAAATCAACTCTGCTCAGATAACATTTGGTCCCTCTCTAAATAGTGTTAAAGTCACACTCTTCAGAGATTGAATGTCTTTTATCTTCATCTAAGACTGTGGCTGAAGTCAGTTGTAGTTCTTGTGTTTCTCTTTTCTACAGGGATTCTGCTTGTTAACAGCAGGTGTTCATCATTAATGTTCAATCATCGCTTAATTAATTGCTTAATTATCTCATTAACTTTAACTCTGCTTCAGTGTTACTTTAACACTATTTAGAGAGGGACCAAATGTTATCTGAGCAGAGTTGATTTAACTCTGGGGTTTTTACTGTGTATTATTACAATTTAAAATAATTTTTCTATTTTAATTGAATTAACAATGTAATTTATTCATGCTGGCAAAACTGTTTACGATGTTTAGGATTAAGACATGTTGCTTTAATCATCAATTATTGTGCAAAAGCCAGAATATTGACCAGTTACTTGCTCATTACATAAAGTAAAAACAAGTGCTGCTCCTAGATATGTTTTCCCAGTCCACTTTTAGGGAATGTTTGATGTGGGTCTGTAAACAATGCGCTAGCAACACCATGGCAACCACCCAAGCATGTTGACATGCTATAGCAGATGCTATGAAGGCAGGCTAAAGTGAGGCGTGGTAGGAAAGAGCAACATTTACATGAGATGTTTGCAAGCTGTTGCTCTTATTAGGTTGTGTTTCCAGGCTCTGTGTTGGTTTGAAGTGAAGTGAGCACTCCAGGACACACTTTAAGCCGGGCGATGGCCACGATAATCCCACTTGATCAGAAAAAGTGGATTTACAGAGTTTTAACCGCAGTGTCCCAGTTAGCGTGGCTGATGAAAGCCAACCCGCTGTCCTCCTCTAGCTTTTATCTTTCAATTCATTCATCCATCCATCCGTTTATCCCTGTGTCTCTCTCTTTCAGTGCATCTAAAGCTCATCAGAACTATTTAGCCTCTGGCCTAGGCTAAATTTGCAATGATATATTTGGTTTCAGACACACTCTGTTACATCATGGAGTTTACACCATGCATCCTTATAAAAATTGACATTGAAGTGGAGATACACTATATATTATGACAATGGCAAATCAGAGATGTTTAAATGAATGTATTCAATCTATAAGCTCATCAGTATGGCAAACCACTCCTAATAAATGAGATTAATGTTGCCTGATCCATAAACGCATGTTTTAAGTTTCCCCTTTATTCATGGTAGCATATAAAAACTCTGAAGAAACATCATTAAAATAAGCTTTAGGCCCAAAACAAACTGAATCACCGGTAATTTGGAAATATTTTGCATTCACTAGATGTCATGGGTCTTGCTCGCACTGTTGACAGTGTAACACCCAGTGCACACTGCAAGCGAGTGATGTGACAAAAACTAGAACGCTCTCATTATAATCAACAAGGCGTAGACATGATGTAAATAGAGGTTTATTGTGCAGTATAGACGGGTTCGTTGATTATAATGGGAGCGTTTGTAAAAGAACAGCAGGAATGAAACAGTCATATGAGTGACAGCTTCAGTGGTTATAATGGGACAGTTCTAATACTGCTGTGTTGCTTTCTTTCTGTGAAATTTATTCAGAATCTGAATAACAAATCTTGTTTTTCATTCTGCTGTCATATTCATATGTATACTGCGTGTTATGATCTATTATTAACAGTATCTTAATATCAATAAAACATTATCTTAATCTTTAAATGCATATTAGACATAATTTGTTTCATTTATCATATATGATTGCGTTTAAATATTTTTAGCAAATAAGTGTGAATGGTCAGAGCATTGCGCCGTTATCTGCTTTTAATTTACACTAATTTATGATGTTTTTCTTTGACAATGCATGCATGGGGAAAAAATATGTTTGTTAATTGGTTGTTGGATACTGGAGTTTGAGTTGTTTTAAACTTTTTTTAAAAATTTATTTTATTAACAACTTATTAGTAGCAAAAAGCCAGCAAACATGACATGACAAAAATAACATTTATAATTTGAGAACATTTACTTGGCGATAATTGCTGAAGTGCAAGTTCAGTACTGTTTAAAGCCAGTTGCTAAACATTTATTTTAGCATTTTTAAAAGTAAAAATACAGTTGTTCTTTTAGTTTTGTTTAGCATATTCGTAGTAGTGATTATTTGATGGCTGGCAGTTTAGCTCATTTGGCAGCTAATTAATTAACTCCACTAATCTGAATGCGTGTGTGTGTGTGGGTGTGTGGGTATTCCCTACATTATGGGGACCAAGTGTCCCCACAAGTATAGTTATACTAGTAAATTTTGATATTGTGGGGACATTTTTTTGGTCCCCATGAGGAAACAAGCTTATAAATCATACAGAATCTTTTTTGAAAATCTAAAATAGCAGAACATTTTCTGTGATGGGTAGGTTTAGGGGTAGGGGTAGTGTAGGGGGACAGAATATACAGTTTGTACAGTATAAAAATCATTACGCCAATGGAAAGTCCCCACAAAAAATGAAAACACAACATGAGTGTGTGTGTTTGTTTGTGCATGAGTTTGTCTCTATGTGTTACTGACTGTAGGGAAGGTCGAGAGTGTTAACAGCTGTGCCCCCAGTCGACTATCTGCACAGGAAGCAGTGTGTTTCATAAAGGTGCAGAGCCGGTGTGCTGCAATGCAGCATGCATAAACAGTGGGAAAATGTTTCATTTAAGAATGTGTGTGCAGTGTGATCATGTTTGCAGGCTCAGTGTCTGTCAAATTTCAACGGGTTCAGTATTTCATTTGTGCTTCATTTAAGAGATTGCTTTCTCTCTGGAGAGAACCTCTCATCAAGTATTTAGCCGCCATTGTAATATTCACAGGCTTACGCATGTATTTATGTAATGAGGTGGGATCTCTTTATTAGTATGAAACTATAGCAGGATAACCAAAGATCATACTCCAGCATTCAGACCTTTTGTGTAATTATAGAAACTCTTAAAGTTGAAGAACATCGCACCTTTTCTGCAGAGAAACTCTTCTTTAAAATGAAACTTGAGAAATGCAGATTGTGCTTTGCATTGACTAGCTTTGAACGAACTGGCAATTAAAATGCCATAGTTAGTGTTGAGGATCATTTCAATCTTTGAGGTCCTTGATAGTTAATTGTGACAAAAATATGTAGTAAAAGTGAACCAAATTAAATGCTTTGATTATGATTAGATGTTCATGTTTTCTCAGTGTTTCTGCCAAGACTTTGATCGTGTGTATAGATTTCAGGCTCGTTTATTGAATTTTGTGCATCGTTTCATATCGGGGTTTGTGTCGCTAGACTTCTCTGTCAGACCAACCGCACAATATACGATGAGGCAAGCAATGAAAATTGACGATACACATCAAGACAAAAAGTATGCTTATGCACACCTTAAAAGTTTGATTTCAGACTAAAACAATAATTTATCTTTAATGTCACGTAATCTGCAGTTGCACCATGTCGGACGAACAGACCTAGTCAATTTTAGCTCTACTTTGTCCAGCATTTTATCGTTCCTCCGGTATATGTTCCCGTATGTGTGGGGTCATCACCTTGACAAACAGCCCAAGTGTTGTGGTTAATACTGCTACTGTATTTACTGCCATAATCTCTGGCCCGTGCAGGCCTGGATAGACACCCACAATAAATCAGGTATAAACCCAGAGACGTCGCATTAGTTTGTAAATCAGAACTAATGGCAGCTATGTAATCCTCGCTCGGTGCTGCTCGCCCAGCCACTCGGACGTTGCTTCTGGATTCATCTTTCACATCGACTGATAATATAAACCTCTTACTGCTTTGGCTGGTCAGCCACGTGGTCTTACGTTTACCAGTGGCTTAAGAAAGACGGGACAGGGCTATTACATGACAGAAAAAGCCCCTTAAAGCAGCTGTCTGGAATGTTCCAGCACATGGGACGCACAAAACATGGTATTATTCAACAAAACTGTGTTGTTGCTGAGATAGAGAGATTGATTCATTGGTTGATTGATTAATTGGTTAGTTGATTGATTGATTGAATGAATGAATGATTGATTGATTGATTGATTTGATTGATTGATTGATTGATTGATGGTTGGTTGATTGATTAATTGATTGATTGATTTATTGATTGATTCATTGATTCATTGATTCATTCATTGATTCATTGATCGGAGAAGTGAAATGGACTTTGGATAAGAGCTTTGGACTTCACCTTAGACAGTGAAATCTAGAAGATGACCACTTGGTAATGGCTCCATCTTGTGTTTCTCCACCATCTGTTGTGTCCAGATGGAGGAAGACAGTGAAAGTGATGGTGATGGTGAAAGGGTGAAGGACAACTCAGAACTCTTTGGATGGACAGATGGATGGATGGATTTACACAACACAAAATACTCCGTTATCTGTATTGCACTGAGCATATGTATTGCACACAATATACTGCATGGATAGTATTTCATTAACATGTCGTACAGTATTGAATTGCACACAATATAGGATCAGAATAGCTGAAAACCAAAAGAAGAGTTGATGATTGTGAATGTGATGTTAATAGTTTGGGCCTATGACACCTCTGCAGCTAGGTTGAGTTGGTCAGACTGCAGGCAGAAGTCTGGAAATAAAAGACATTCATTCTACCTGAGTGCTGCTCACTCTCTCGTTCAGTGGCCTGTTATTTCTGATAATCATAAGCTTTCAAAACAGAACAATGTTCATCATTCCGTCTCTCTTCAGCAGCAGTGCATGATTGCAACTGTCATACAACGTGACGCGTTCAAATGGGAGTAATTTAAAGCCATAGACAATGGACCGCACTACCATGAAAGTCCAGAACCATCAGCTACAATTTGAACAAATGAAGCTTCCACAGTTCCTTTGTCTCCTCATCGAAATAAACACTCAAGGCTGTTTCTCAGGACTGACGGCTGTTCTTAGAAAGGTTCGTAGAGATGAGTGCTATTATGCTTGGAGTGATGAATGCTATTATGATTAGGACTGGAATGGAGAACCCAGAATGAGCAGATGACAGCAAGTTGCAATAGTACATAATACCATACTACCACAATCCCCTCATGTTATTTTTGTGCTTTGTACACAATTTCTTTACTGTATAAATTTTTCTGTATGCATAAAATATCCAGATAATCAACTACATTAACGTGTTGGGGGTAACGCCATGATGACAGACGTGTCCGTTGTCATGACAAATCGGCAAAGCACTTGGACTATGTCAGAAATAAAACGGGGAGTCTGTTTACTATCTGGAATTTGTTGTGTCGTGCCGCGCCGTGCCACATCTAGTGTAGACAGTGTCACTGATTATAATGGGTTCTGTTGTCTTTGGCCAGATAGCGTTGTGCTGCTCTCGTCCGGTGTAGACATGGTGGAATGCATTACAAGTAATCAGATTACTTTTTTCAAGCAAATAGTAAAGTAACGCTCTCCACTGTACAGGCATTAATTTGCATTTCCTTCACCCTGAGGGTATTCATTTCACTTTTGGTGTGAAAGGGCCTTTACATTTACCAAAAATAGAACTTTTTTGTTGTTATAAAAACAAACAACCCAGAAGAGAAAAAGTAACGCAAAATTAATGTAATTTTGAAATATCCACTTTCCACTGAAGCTAAGCAGGGCTGAGCCTGGTTAGTACCTGGATGGGAGACCTCTTGGGAAAACTAGGTTGCTGCTGGAAGAGGTGTTAGTGAGGCCAGCAGGGGGCGCTCACCCTGTGGTCTGTGTGGGTCCTAATGCCCCAGTATATTGGTGGGGACACTATGCTGTCAAAAAAAGCACCGTCCTTCGGATGAGACGTTAAACCGAGGTCCTGACTCTCTGTGGTTGTTAAAAATCCCAGGATGTCTTTCGGAAAAAGTAGGGGTATAACCCTGGCATTCTGGCCAAATTTGCCCACTGGCCTCTGTCCATCATGGCCTCCTAGTCATCCCCATATACTGATTGGCTTCATCACTCTGTCTCCTCTCCACCAATAAGCTGGTGTGTGGTGGACGTTCTGGCGCAATATGGCTGCCTTCGCATCATCCAGGTGGATGCTGCACATCGGTGGTGGATGAGGAGATTCCCCCTTCCATATGAAAAGCGATTTGAGTACCCAGAAAAGCGCTATATAAATATAAGGAATTATTATTATTATTATTATTTTAAGACAAATGGATGAAGCCAGATATAAACAATTCAGAGTAAAACAACCTGATTGTGGCTCCTGTTCTGAAACTAATTAATATGAGGCAGTCATCTGCAGCACTTTCCTCTCTGGTACCGTATGCTTGGATGGTTTTATCCTGGCTCACTTTCTGGACACAAACAGATGTCCCACCTGAGCCCGAACATGACGGGAATTTCAAATGAGCATGTGGATTACGGCTCAGTTCAAACATGGGTCTTCTCTGCACTTTTGAAGGAATGAACTATTGAACTGAATCTTAATGCTGCTTCTGCTGAGCTGTGCCATTCTGATTTGGTAAATATTCAGGTCTCTGTTTAATAAATCCATGATGAACATGATTATGTAGGTTTTAACTCCCTTTTTTAGCATTACAAGAACAAACTTGTCCAGTTTTCCTTTCCATCTCTCGCAATCTCGATTGCTCCCAGCCCAGATTGTGCACAGTCACGCCAGCATGATGCCTGCTGACTCTGTGTGACAGCTGATGGGATGTGAGGGTGACGTTTTCACGCCAGCTGCCCTGTGCCAGCGCAGACCGACTGGTGGATGGGAGGTGTTGGAGTGGAATGTGTGAAAATCCACGGGTCGACCCAGAAAAAAGCGCCAGGAGCCCAGACCACCATCTGAACCAAGAGTCCACCCATATGAGCCATTAAAGGCCATGCTGTAAATCTCTTCTGAACTCCTCATGTTGCCCGTAGCTCACAGCTTTTAAGCAGCAAATGTTTCATAAACACGTGATCCCCTGTGACCTCGTCCCCCACTGCCGGCGGTGTAAGTCTGCACAGATGTGCCCTGTTTCTGTCCACTAGTCCCTGCCAGCAGCAGCAGATGCCTTGTGAGGGTAGAACTGGCCACGGCACAGTGGCATGACCCCTATCAACACATATACTGGTGCTAAATATAAAGCCGAGTCCAAAAGTTTGCTTTTGGAAACTATATATAGTGAATATGCTTTTTAATCAAATACAATCATCAGCATAGCATCAGAGTTTACTCTAATACACTTTTAATTGATTCTATGGGTTTAAAAAACAGAAATATGAAGCTCAAATTTTTGCTCAAGCACCATTTATTAATCATTTTACTTTTATTTTGTACAAAATTGTTAATAATTTCTGCATTTTTCCATTGTACACTACCATTGAAAGGTTTGAGGTCTCTTTGGGATTTCTTATGTTCACCAAGGCTTATTTGTTTAAAAATACAGAATGAAAAAACGTAATATTATTATGAAATATTATTCCAATTTAAAATAGCTGTTTTCTTTTTGAACATATTTTAAAATGTAATTTATTCCTGTGAAGCTGAATTTTAGCATCATTACTGCATTGTTCATTGTTGCATGTGATCCTTCAAATGTCATTCTGATATGCGGATTTTCTTATTATTATAAATGTTTTTGCTGCTTAACATTTTTGTGGAATCCATGATACATTTTTTTCAGGATTCTTTGATGAATAGAAAGTTAACAACATTTAATTGAAATAGAAACCTTTTGTATCATTATAAATGTATTTACTTTAAATTTTGATCAATTTAATGCATTCTTGCTGAATAAAGAAATTCATTTCTTTCAATAAAGTGTTTTTTCCTCAGTTCATTGGGAAAATGATAATAAAGCAATAGGTAATAGAAAAAAAACAAATAATAGAAAAAATTCAAATAATACATGTATGAATCTCTTTGTAGTCACATAACAACTTTTTGTTTTTGGTTCAGTTTTTTTATATCAAATTGCAATTTCTTGAATGTGTTTACTTTGATAGAAGACTGATTTTATTGATTTTTTTTTCATTCAGTTGAAATCGATCTCTCTCATTGAGTGTCACATCACAGTGCAAAAGATATTCCATGTTTTTGTGTGTGTTTCTTCATCATGCAAGGTCAGTGTTCTGAAGTGAGTTATTCTGCGCTCTCACTTCACCACAACACATGGGACACAGTCCAACCTCTTCTTCTTTCCTCTCATTCTCTCTCCTCCATGTCGTATTTCAGTTCAGATTCCTGCTGAAATCATCAATGTTCTCCTCCAATCATATTTGCTCTCGGCTCACCGTATCCACCAATGAGAGAGCAGGAGAGCAGGAGTGTGGCTAGCAACTGGAGAGTTATTGAGAGACTGCGGTTAACTCAAGGCCTCAGGAACACTGTGTGTGTGTGTGTGTGTGTGTCACTAACACGCTGCTTGAGAGATGCGCTCTGATTCAGCGAGGGAGAAGTCTGTTCCAGCATCACATTTAGCTCAGTAATGAAACGGACATATTCCTCGGGGGTCTTCATAACTCCTCTGAGTTATCAGCTCTTGTCCGCCGGACACGTTTCAGTAATATTGATGTATGTTGTGAAATGAATAGCAGCACCTCTGCTTGTTGATTTACAGCGGCTCTCTAATAACAGCTCAACTGTCCCGCTCCACCCGCACATGCCGGTAAACGCCGTGCGAATCGTTAAATCTCAGCGAGAATCATAAAGTTTGTGTGTTGTTATATTATTTGCTCTGTTTTATAGTCAATTCATTTAGAAAAGCAAAGGCAGTATGAAGAGAGATATAGCTGTGAAATGTAATGTTTGCTGCTCAGTCATTGTAGACTTGAGCTTTTCATTCCATATTTTTAGTTTGATAAATTTGCATCCGGTGCAATTATTAAATTTAGATTTATATGCAATACTAAACACTTTTTTAAAAGTAGTATGCTATATTGTCACATAATATCACTGCTGCATGAGGCCTTCAGTTATCGTATTGGAAATAAATATGTAATTATAACATTTAAGTAACTAAAAAATATTAGTTATTTTTCAAAAATAAAGTATTTCAGTGTTTTCGTAAATGAAAGGTCAAGCCAAGCTCATTGCATTGTGTATACAGTATTCCATTCTGTGTGCTTAATTTTCCCAAAATGTGCAGGTCATCCGAGTACAGAAAATAGACACATTGTGCACAGTACACACTATATAGTGCATATATAGCATTAGTAAATAGTGTGGTTTTACCAAACCGGCATCTGGCAAAGTTAAAAACTCGAATTATGCTGATTATTGATTAATAACAAAATATTAGTGCATAATATATACGCCATACTATTTTCCGTAAAATAGTATGTTTGGATGTATTATGCAATGACAGTCATTTCAAATAGTAGTATACGAAGTTGTCACCTGACCTCACTATTATACATCCAGTTATCATTTCAGAAATAAATATGGTTCTTTTGTGATAAAGGGATAGTTCACACAAAAATGAAGATTCTCTCATCATTTTCTCACCCTCATGTCGTTCCTAACCCGTAAGACTTTCTTCATCTTCGAAACACACATGAAGATATTTTAATGAAATCTGAGATTTCTGTTCCTTCGTTGAGAGTCCCACACCCACTTTAACGCTTCAAAAAGTTCATAAAGAGATCATAAAACTAATCTATATGAATTAGGCGGTTTATTCCAAATTTTCTTAAGAGACTCGATCACTTTATATGATGAACAGATTGAATTTAGGCTTTTATTCACATATAAACATCAACGCACACATTAGATATGATAAATGGAAGCTCATACTTGCTTGACATGCGAGAACCAATGAGGTTCGTTCTCATGTTACGCATCACACATGAGCTTCCTCAACGACCAATGAGGTTTGTTCCCACGCATCAATGGTAGAGCTTCTGCTAATGTTCGCTGATCAATGTTTATTTGAATAAATTCAATCTGTTTATCATATAAAGCGATTGAGTCTCTTCAGAAAATTTGGACTAAACCGCTCAATTCATATGGATTTGTTTTATGCTCACTTAATGAACAAAGTAGTAATTTAAAGTTTAAAAAAAAGTCAAATTTGATTTCATGGTGACTTTAAACCCTCATAAGTTGCCATTTTGCGTACATGTCCCATTCATTGACAGTACTCTCTCCTATGAGCTGATGCTGAGAAATCGGAGAAAGAGAGGAAAGAAGCCTTGTAGGATAAAAAAAGAGATGTCTCATCAGAAAATTTTGGCAGAAATGAAGCCTGCAAGCAAAGCGCTGTACAGAATGACAGTCAGTTTGTAGAAGGATATGACAGTTGTGCATCAGTGTGTTATGTAACAGAGGGACTGTCAGGTGAAGTAACCCCATGTGATCTGGTCTCACATGAACTCCAGTTCTTCTGTTTACACTGTATACGTGATCAAACAGATGAATATGATGTTTCTCTTGTCTGTTTTATTAAAAAAAAATGTATATGTGAATGTGATGCTATACTAGAAAGAGCAGTGGTGCTTTAGGAATCGTTATCAGGTCACTTCCTGTTTAAAATGCTGTTTGTGTTGAACATAGTGACTATTAGAAACCTCTGGCATTAAACTTCAACGCGCTGAATTTTAATGCAACTCTGGCCAAATGTTTGTTCAAGCCTAGAGCTGTTTACTCCAGTTCAGACACAGTTTATTTCACAGCACTGTTGGAAAGCCGCTTTATCACTTTACCTGCTTTATGCAACACAATTTCATGAAACACAGCGTGTTTCAAATATTTTAGTTACTATCTACCTTTTTACTACATTTTTACATTTGTTACTAACTACCTTTTCAAAAGGCTGTAACAGCTTGTAATTATGAGTAGCATGAAGCATGACAAACTGGTCTTCAATCAATGTTGATCTCTTTCCGTTAATGTAAAATATGAGTAAATATGATTTTCTTCAGATGTAGCGTATCGTTCTGTATTACATCCCTTTCCTTCACTGACTCAATTAATCTGTCAGCCGTTGGAAAAGCAGAGGACTGTCAAGGCCAGTGTCCCATAACTCTCTCATAAGAGCCATGTGTAAACGGCCAAGAGTACCCACAGGAGCTGCTTGTCTCCTCTAAATGACATGTCTTTCTCATGTCCTCATTGAGTTTCATTGCATGAAGTCCGGTCTTGGTAATGGCACCCGAGAGTAACTGTCACATTTGCTATTGAGCAGCGTTGAAGCGAGCGGCCGCAGCGCTGACGTCAACCCTTCACGCTGAGATGTTTGGTTCCCTGTGCGCACCAGATCTGAGTTTCTCCCAGGCTCAAATCCATCTTTTTGAGCGAGATAAGCGTGCTCTGGCATTGCCCAAATTCCCTGTTGTTTATGCATCATTTGCCAAAGCATGTGACTACTACACTTAATCTCCAAATGTCTGGCAACTCTCTCTGCATGGAGCATGAGGAAGAGGAGAACAAAATGCCAGCTCTTCCTCTCGCTCCTTTACACATTAGCTGAAAGATAAGCATCGGAGGTACTGAAACACACACACACACACACATTTCTCCTTCTGCTCCCCTCCCACCATGTCCCCGTCGTACTCTGTTGGCCACGATAAAGAGCAGCCACGCTCACGGCCGCCATCAGCCGCCTGCCAAAGCGTTTAATCTCTCTGCAATTTCCCACCACTCTGTTTTCCCGCTGATCCGCCCTACATCCTGTGAGTGGGGGGATTTGGGACTGTTCTAGAGGTGTGGGTGAATCTCATGAAGCCTGACCGGGTCATATATCACCCCAAACCAAAAGAAAGATAGATTTTTTTTTTTTTTTTTTAGTTGAAATAAAATAAAGTCTGTTTTAAGAAATATTATGATCGTGTGCATTGTGACATTGTGTTCATGACAATTAAGCATTTTTAATCTGTGGCTCTCAGTACTGTAGTGCTCATTAAACCCAAAAAATATTTTTTAATTGCCTTATTACGAAATTTGCGAAAGGGTCCAAGGAACATGATCATTTTCATTTTTTTATCTAGTTATTTTTTTAATAATCACACTAACTGAAATGTTTAAATAGTTCTAGTTGATTTAAGTGGAATTTTATGTCATATATAGAAATTGTTTATGCACATGTGTATGAAAATGAGAGTTTGATGCATTATTGTCACATAAATAAAATCACAGTGCAAAACCCATAATTCTCCTAAAATAGAACTTTGATTTTAAAGTGAAATATGAAGCCTGTTTCCACTGAGATGAAAAAACATTGTGCGATTTAAAGTTAAAGGTGCAGTAGGTGATCTGGGAAAATGCTAACTTTAGCCTGCTAGCATTCAAAGCGTACGTCCCTCCCTCCCACCAAAGTCTAAATCCACGCCTCCTTCAAAACACAGAGATAACATTATTGGATTACAGCATGTGTGAAAACTTTACAGTACAGTGAGTAACAGTACTACAATAACAAATGTATTATGACTTTACATAACCTCTACCATCTTTTTCTCAGCAGTTTAGGAGGGTTTCCCTGTTCTGATTATTCTAACTTAGAAAACAGATTTTCTAATTATAGCTCGGGCAGTAAGCAGTGGTTTACGGCAGATGTTCTGTACCGATTCAGCGCAGCCTCTATGTCTGTGAATCACATAATCTCCCCCTTAATTGAAGGAGAATGTTGTTTACATAAACACTCGAGCAGCGACGGCCGGTTGCTGACGGTTAAAATACAGCTTCGGCATGAACGTGTTCTTCTAATCAGAGCAGAAGTCATGCGGCGAGGCGGCTGTGGTTATTATTGTTTGAAAGGAGGCTGGTGCTTTGTTTACATCTGGTGTTGCAAAGGCTGAAAGCTGGCCAGACCCTCCTCTCCCCCTCACTGTCTTTCTGAGCTGTGAATAATAGATAAAGCCACGGTGATGATTGGCACTACATCTTGTCTGTATGGAGGAATGAAAGAACGCCATGCCAGCTAGTTAATTCTCACCTCGCATCACAGCGAGAGCAGGACCTCTGCGACGACTCGCCATTTCTACCCTCATTTTCAATTCAAAAACGCCTGTTATGCATTCACAATGACAACAGGAACATCTAAATGGAGAAATGAAAGAGTGTCTGACTACAGGTGCATAAGCACTGACTGAACTAATCTGACTAACTGCATGATTTTATCTTCGAGTGTCATTGATTGTTCACTGATCTTTTGAATCTTTGATTCATTGATCTAAATTGTCCCACAAAAACTCTTTGAACGAACCTAATTTTTTTTATCATCTGCTGCTTCTCATTTACAATCACCCATTGTACAATAAAGCAACAAAATCCTCTGCATCACTGTATTTTAAACTTCAAAAATATTCTGAATTTAATTCTCTCTCTCTTGCTCTCTCGCTCTCTCTCGCTATTTAAATATATATAATAATGTTACTATTAATTAATATAATTACTTAGTGTGACAGACAGATAAATAATGACATTTGGCTGCCAAGCTAACAATGTAAGAAAAATAAATAGCACATAGGATTTGGGTAATAGCAATTTTCAATAATTATTTTTTTTAGTTGTATTTAACCTTTTTTATTAATACTTTTTGGTGTAAAATTTTATTTATAGTCAATATCCTTACCACTTTTAACCCTCTGGTGCAGTTTGGTAATTTTTTAGCAATTTGTATTTTTTTTTTTTTTTTTTTTTACTTCATCGGAGTGGTACGAAACTAGTTAAAGGTTTTGGCACTTGCACATCATTCGAAAAGATTAAATGGTCCTGAACAAAATAGTCACAATTATATTGTTTGAGGTGAAAAATGACCCCTTTGGAAATGAATGGGAGACGAATTTCAACTATTGGAAACGATTGGTACTGCGCCCAAACAAATTCTTACTGAAAGCATATTTTTTGAGATATCAACCTAAAATTTGGAGCACAGCTTGTTTTGATGTATGGCTTTGATTTTCTCACAGTTTTAGAGTAAAAAGTATTTATTTTGTATATAAATTGTAAATTTTTGTGCATTTTTCCATTACAATTAATGTAAAATTGTGTAACTTTTTTCAAGTTCACTTTTTAAACTTGTTTCACTTCAGCAATAATCTGCCAAGTGTTGTCTTTAAAAAGAGACCCAACTTAAGTCTGTCTCCAAAGCATTCCAGATTTATGACAATTTAAGTTGAAAATTTCATTTTTCAGGTCCATGCTCAAAAAGTGAATAAATGGATTATAACTACTGCATAAATATAATTCAGTACAATATAATCCCCTGAAAATACGTTATCGAACTAAAATATAGTATGGTCATTTCATTGAAATAAATTTAAAAAATGTTTAAACTTCAAAGTTAATCGCTATACGTTCAGCCGGGACTGTTTGACTGTTTTGTTGGATGGGTACTCTAAATGGTTTTTGAGCTGGTTAAGATAGACCCTCGTGGAAACTGGCTTCAGTTTTCTGGTTGACTTGCTGCTCTGTGTTGTCTAACTAACTAGTTGTTGTTTTTGTTGCGCTTCCTTAACCGTGTAATCTTGCCGGCTGGTGTTTGTCTTCTGGCTGATTGCACATTTTATGCAATGGTGAGTTGGTTTGAGAGAGAGACCGAGAGAGGGAGGGAACCGCACCTGGGGTCTGCCATCAACATGCAGTCAGAGGTGCTGTAGGCTCCGTTGTGAGTTGTTTATTTAGACAGGTGTCTGAATGACGTGCCTACACATATCTCTGTTGGGAGATGGAAGAATTTTATGTTGTCTTTTTATGCAAGGTTTTTAACTGATCACTAAGTAGTTTTGAATGCATGATACTGTCTTTCTCAACTTATTCTCGTGCAAGCAGCTACGGTACCATATGCTTATAAAATTATCACGTTGAGCTTTGGTGCTTATGCAGGAAATTAAGCTTTAAAGTTAGGGTTGGCATTTTCAGAGAGGCTAACAATGACAATCTAGCTTTTGAAAGCCTAAGATCCCACCCCCTCTTCAGAGCATCTTCAAAGCTAAGCTCCTCCAAAACACATGAACGCGCACAGCACAAGCTGCACAAGAGATGCCATTAATTTACCTCGTCTCAAAGCGCATAACATTACAGTAATAATGAACATAATCGTCTAACAGAGCTCTTACTTGTGCCACCTGACTGATGCAGATTCATCTCGGCGTTGATTTGGTGTTGACATAGAAATGCATAAATCCGAGGATGTCTGATCTCCGGGTAGAACGTCATGGGTTGCCATTTTGTAATTGTGGTTATGACATGGCGTGAACGCAGAATAAGCTCTTGTTTTGGTTCAGGAGGAACTGTAAAAGATGACTGCGGTTTGTTTTTGGCGCTCTGCATTAACTCTGATGGTTCTTATGGAACACACTGATGGCATGTGATGTCTGAGTGAACGGGGGGTATGGAAATATACATGTTGATAGGCAGGTGCATCATTGCATTTGGGCCGAGCATTTTCGGGTCCTGAGACTCCCACAGAATATATATGTACATTGTTTTTAAATATTCAGGCTACTTCTGCGATTGATTGCTATCAGGATGTGAATAAAGTTTCAACCAGTATAACAAAAAGTGTTTATAATGGCTACGCTACCTTTATTTAGATTACCCAAATTTAGATTAAATTTGGTCTTGATCCCATTATTGTTTTTTTCTCTTTCCTAATAATTTATTGTCCCCTTTCTATGACCTCTGCAAATAGAACTGGATTTAAAAAATAAATAAATGTAGATTTAAAATAGATTTTTAATAGTAAATGTAGTATTGTTTGTTTTTCCATTTTTGTTTGTTTGTTTGTTTTTTGTATTATATTATTTTATTTTTTAGCTAAGCATTTTTTTTTTTTTTTTTTTTACAATTTATGACCAGTAGGTGGTGCCGTTTTAATGCGTACGGACCACCTTTGCAATGTCCTTATGTCACGGCCAAACTCGGATTTTAATGAACATCTAAACTTTCAGCACTTTCAATTTTTTTTATTGTATTATTTTTTTCAGCAAATTTGATTATGCTTACAGTTAACAATTAAAATGTAGAGTTCTCATTTTACCATGTTTGAATCTATTTCTCAAAAACAATAAATGTAGAAAATAGCATTGCAGAAATATGAAAGTCTGCACATTTCATCTACAACTTATTATCTGGCTCTTTTACTCACAACAGCACATGCTGTTTATGTGATCCGGCCCTCCGATTCTTCATGCTGGCAGCATTTCAGGATTGACAAGAGGATGTTGGATAGGATTCCCAGGAATGTTGTTTTGCTTTTTCAGGCATTTGTCTCAATTATAGATCGAGAAAGAAAGTGACGATGATTGACTGTGAGAGCAAACAATGAAGTGATCTTGACTCCAGTGATCTGCCTCTCTTGAGTTTCACTACCTGTTTGAAGCGAATCATTTTAAAGATTAAACATTTGCCCTGAGCTAAGGATTCAAACTCTTTTTGTTCAGTAGTGCTCGAATTCAAAAATGGCTCTCTTGAATAATGCAGCATTTTTACAGTTGCAGATCAATTTGAGAACCTGAAGGCAAATTTACCGCACCATGTTGCATTTCCCATTTTAAACTGCACAATTAGAATTATAAAGTGAATTACAATGAAACCGAATGCATATGCTATACGCCCTACCAGACTTAATTTACAAAATCACCATGTTATGAGTTTTTAAAATCATGTTCTTTGAAGTACTTTAGAGTATGAATATATGTAATAACTTTATAGCCATGGTATATTAGTACCATAGTTTCACCATCTTATATCATCAACCCCCACTGTACTGTATGTTGTTAGTGTTGCAAATGCCACATATTTTATAAAATAATAGAAGCTGGTTTTATTCACAGAACTGATGCCCAATTTCCAGCAGAAGAAGCCGTGTTTCTGTAGCACAGACATTTACAGTCTAATAACCCATTATACTGAAACGGTTCTGTTTTTTAAATATCATGAGAATTATGTGTCAGAGTTGAGTCACATATTGTGCTCTTCAAGAATCGGGGTCAAAATGTCACCTGTTGCCTCAAACTGTTGGCTTTTTTTATGGATATATGATACTGCAATAAAGGACTGGCAAAAATAAAACTTATATTCATGAAGATCTAATTGACCTAGACCCTTTTTTTAGGTGGAAATAATAATGACAGGCCTTTAGCAGCACAACAACATACAATTCATATGTAATATGCAAAGGCCAATTCACACCGCACCAACAGACGGCAACAGACACTTCGTCTGGTTTTGTCTGATCAGTGTGTTACCCCTGTCGGGGCTTGTTTTCCCCGATTGAACATGTTGAATCGGAATTAGAATGTGTGATAAGGGACGTGCTGTGATCTGATGTCTTTCGGTGCAGTGTGAATTGGCCTTAAGTTTACAAACTCTTGATGTGATTTGAAGGATCGTTCAGTTCTACATGTCTCATGTGGTGTTTCCTCTCAGACTGAAGAAGAAGTCCCAGTCGGTGGATATCGGCTCTCAAAGTTTTCCAGCGCGGCTCATCCCAAGTCTGTCCTTAAACAGATCTTCACCACCTGCTGCCAAGACAACCACATCTGAGGTGCAAGACAACAACACCACCAATTCCCAGCGCCGTGGTCCACGATGCACTGACCTGAAAAGAGGATACACCATAGGTAAATGAGCATCCAGCTCTCTTCAGTATGGCATGATCGTGTGTGTGTGTGTTGATTTATGAGGACACACATTTTTATAATGACTTGGGTATTACACTGGTGTTATGACATAAACATGTTTTATGAGGACATTTCATGATTCCTCATATTTAAAATAGCTTTAAAACATGCTAAACAATATTTTATTAAAATTGTAAAAATGCAGAATGTTTCTGTGATGGGTAGGTTTAGCAGTAGAGTTTGTGTAGGGGGATAAAAGCCATTATGCCTATGGAATGTCCTCACTAAGATAGCAAAACAAGTGTGTGTGTGTGTGTGTGTGTGTGTTTGTTTCTCCATCTCATACGTTTCAAATGTGCTTTATCTCTGTAAATGTGTATGTGTGTATGAAGACTTTCACTTTGGATGAGTCATTTCTTCTAGCTCAACTCTCATCTCTTTTTCTTCCCATTCTTCTCTCTCTCTCTCTGTCTCTTTGCTCTTATCTCTGTATCCTCTCTTTCTCTCAGTCTTGTCTTTATCCTCTCCTTCTCATCTTTTTCTCCACTTTTCTCCGTGATCTGACCTTGATCTCATGTATGTCTCATCTCTTTCTCCTTCATCTCACCTCTTTTTCATGTCTCCATATTTTTCGTCTACATCTCTACATGCTCTCAACCAATCCCATCTCTTTCTTCTCTTATTCTCCACTCTCTCTCTCTCTCCTTGTTGTCATCTGTCTCCTCTCTCTCCCGTCTCCTGTTTTCCCTTTCTTTCTCGTGTCATGTCTTTCGCCACTTTTCTCCTAGATCTCAACTTTTTCATGTCTCCGTAGTTTCTCTTCTCTTTCCCCAATTCCTCTTTTTGTTCACTTCTGTATCTTGTCTTTCTCCCGTCTCAACCTTTTCCTCTTTCTCGTCTATCTCAACACTTTTTCCTTGATCTCACCTCTTCCATGTCTCCATTGTTTCTTGCTCTAATCCATTTAATCTTTCTATTTCTCCACTGTGTCCTCTTTCTCATCTTTCTCTTTTTCTATATCTCACAACTTTCCCTTATGTCTATATAGTTTCTCTTCTCATTTTCCACCATCTCTTTGCTCTCATTCTAGATCTTGCCTCTTTTTCATATGTCTCCATAGTTTCTCTTCTCGTTCTCCACCATCTCTTTTTGCTTTCATCCATCTTTCTTCTCTCATTCTCCACTCTTTCTCCTTGCTATAATCTGTCTTCACTCTTTCCCATCTCCTCTTTTCCTTCTGTTTCTCCTTGATCTCACCTTTTTCCTATCCATTTCCATTCTTTCTCCTCTCGTTCTCCATTCCCTGTTTTTGCTCTCATCTCTATCTCCTCTGTTTCGTCTATTTATGCTTTGCATTTTATACTTCTCCTGTCTCCACTATTTCTTGTCTCATCTCTCCTCTTTCTTTTCTGTTTCCAACAAACTTACAACATTACTATTATTTAAAAGCTTTTCTCTCTATGTATCTTCCAGCATACGGAGTAAATGCTCAGTTCTGTGAATAAGTTCAATTGCTAGAGCGGTTTGTTGGGTTTGAAGGGATTGTGAAGAGAGGTCAGAGGCTTTAGAGAGAGCAGGAGACTGCTTTCCTTTCATCTCAGCCTGTTTGATTGTGCTGGTGATTTGACGGCACAGTTTAAGAGATGATTGAAAGAGACATTTCCCCAAATCAAGAGGGTCTTTTAGTGCCTCTCACAGAACACGGGTTAGGAAATAGACCTGCTTTGTGTTCACTTCATTTACCCGCTCTTGTAAAGCTGCTTTTTAGTGTATAAAAACTATAATAAAATGTTTTCTGATTTGTACAGCACATTAAACCTACAACATTAGTTGTGCTTTTAATACTATCATCTATATTAGTATTATTATATTTAATGATATGGGATTTAAAATACATAGTTCTGTCATGAAACTCTAATTGGTGCAGGCTGATGGGTCTTAATGCAGTCTGATAATAATTACTTGTAGTCCCAAGATTGGTCCATGTCACATCTGCAGCCAATGAGCTTGTTGCTCACACATTTCAATGACTGGTTATATTCACAATAGCAGTTTGCAGCAGTTTGTTCAGCAGTTCAGCAGTTTGCAGAACTCTGCTTGCTTCAGAGTTCCTCTAAAACCCTCCACCTTCCCCAGCTCCACCTGTATAGATCTACTATGGGTTATTGATATATGCTATCTGTGCAGCAGCACTATGTCTTACTCACAGCAGGATATCGGTGTATGTATTGGCTGTAGCAAGTTCCTGCACTTGCTCTTCACCAGCAGCAGCAGCAACATAGCAGATCTATTCCGTCAAGACCATAACATTGTTATATCCATTATATATATATAATATAGATAAAAATCCCACTGATTTACATCGCAGAAGTGAAGCAAATTGGTCTTGTATTAACCTGGAGGGGTTTATTTTGCTATAATGATCGCTTGACTGTACATTATGCCCTGCTACTTAAATAAATGGGCATGGAATATTGATCGGAGTTGAAATTTGATTTTAATAAGAGAAAAGAAAGAGACCGTAGAGCCATACAAGAGACATTAAACTAGTCCAGCTACAGTATGTAGAAAATTTGCAGGGAATAACAGTCAATTATATAGGTTAACAGTCGTTATTAACTGCAGAATTTTACAATTTCATCAATCAGAATCAAGTATTCATGAGAGCTGTGTCATAAGGAACAATATTTTATTATCATTTCTGACTCTTTAAGGTTATTGGTGATTTTTGCTGTTCTCAGTGTTTGACTTTCTCTCGTCTTTTAGAGGCCGTGCCCCCAGGCAGTCACTGCAAATCACCGCACAGTTTGCTTCCTCATAGTGCCTCTAATTGGTGGAGAGGACGGCAGGAGAGAAAAGTGTTATCGATGGCCGCATGCTGGGCATCTTTTCATCCTGTGTCAGAACCGCCATTAAAACCACACCACATATCCCGCTACATTTTAATAACCTGCCCTCGTGTATCCCGTCAAATTATACTGTCATTTCCAGCTCGGTGTGAGCGATGGTTAGAGTGTTTTAATGTTTTTAAATGAAAATGACCCTGACAGACCACTCGGTCTCCTTAAATGAGAGTGGTTTTATTGCAGGCGAGCGTACATGCCGCAATAAGTGCTTTTGGTTCGCTGCAAATGGGTCAGAGAGAGTGGGGTATAAATTCGTCCATGTGGACATAAGCCTGCAATAATGAAATAAGTGCAGATCTTGGGGTGAGGTGGGAAATGCGCTTCAGGTAATCAGCAGAGAGGAGTCAGGTCCATGACAGTCCCATAGGGTCCTGTTCTAACCTTAATACCCAACTCACCTAATTCTGTTAACAAGATACTGGATAGTCTCTTATATAAGCCTCCTTTATCTGATGTTTATCCTGTAGTTATTCTGGATGTCATTATCTAGCCTTAGCTTTTGGTGATGGTTGTGGTGGTATACCATTGATAGACTGTAAAAAAAAAAAAAAGATGGGCAACCTTCCATTGTAGAAAAGTAATTTCCAAATACGGCGCTTACATCTTGGAGCCTGAGTATGCACAGTAGTGAGCGTGAAGTGGAGCCGCGGTATCAAGGCCCCGGCCACTCTCCCTCAGAATCGGTTAGTTGTTTACTGCAGAACAACTCATTATGTCGGTTTGAAATATACAGTTATAGAAATGTAGAAATTAAAATTGAAGCTCCAATCTCATCCTGAAAATCTGTTGGTGCCTCAGTGACTACTTCGCTCCGAGGAGCTGTCAACTCAGCTGTCAATCATGACGTCAAACCCACGTTTTTATTGCATCAAATGATAAAGTAAACCCACTTTTATTTAAAAAAAACACTTCAATTTACATCAGTGTGATTTTAAAAAGTACCTAAAATGACAGAAACCGTCTTTGGAACAAATTTATTTAAGTATAATTTAATTGTTTGGTTTGTCTCGCATCCCATTCGATTACATGGAGAGGGCAAGGTTTATGACCTGTACTGCATACAACCACCTGGGGGCGATCTAAATGTTTTGACTTTACTTTTCAGGGGCCTCATTTATAACCGTTGCGTACGCACAAAACATGCCCTGAAAGAATCGTACACCACTTCTTACGCAAATGATGAGATTTATAAAAACAAACTTGTCGAGAAAATTTGCACACCTTCTCGCAAACTCATGCGTACGAACACTTTTACTACAGTGAGAAAAGTAATGAAGTAAATAGAAGGATTTTAAACTCTGTTTTTGTTTTGATATACACATTTACATTAATATTCCACTTTTATTGATGGCGATAAAATTACATAAAGTCATTATGCAGAATATAAACAAAAATGATATGGATTTAGATAGTGGACGTGCAACTTTTGGTCACTTTTCCTGTGACGCGCTGTTTTAATGACAGTGAGGGGTGATAGGAGCACAATAATTCCTCTTTAAACTAAGCTTCAGATCTCATGTTATGACATAATATTTTTAGCGAGAACGATGATCAGTGTTGCACACTTACTTCGATATAATAACAGACTCGATGGATTCGATGGTCGAACCGTCTATTGTCCGTTTTGAATCAATGATAATATCTTACTGTAATATAACCGCAGCTAGAGGAGGTGTTGATGTCTGTACAGGCATCTTCAAACAATTATGAATAATACCACTGTATTTGAAGGATACAACTTGAAACAGTAAGATTTATACATTTCCTTTTTAAAATACTTTGTCAGTGAAGCGCCGCGTCAGACAATTGTATTTACACTGCAATAAATAAGTAGGCCTAAATCTGTATCCACTAAAATAGCCTAAACATGCAAAAAGATGTTCACCTTATCAGCAAAACTGCATAAATTCGATTTCATTCGATATCGATTATTGGATATTTTGATATATAAAACAACAAGGATATTAGATGATTTTTAGTAATATGTATGGCACAAATGGCATTTATAGTCCGTATGTAATATTTCCCAATGTCTTGTACTTTTGACAGTGTTAACATGGTGTCACGTGGATGGGAATATACATGGAAATGATATGCAGATGAGGTTATGCATAGTAAAACTAGGCGTTGTAAGCTCCATATATGGTGATTTCGGGGAGGAGTCAGAGTGGAGATGTACGTACGGACAATCTTTCACCGACTGGGATTTTTGCGCAGGTTCTGGTTTACGCATGGTTTTATAAATCTCTTCTTTTTTTTTTTACGTGCACCATATTCAGATTTATGCCGTACGTTCACTTTTAGTAAGGTTTATACGCAAAGTTTTATAAATGAGGCCCCAGGACTTGTGCGGCACGCTTGTATTATCCATGTGAAGTCTAATATACATGGTTGCACAAAGTTATACATGACATGGTGATTCATCAAAAGCAAAAAAAAAAAAAAAAAGTTCCTAAAACATAAAGAAAACCAGCAGTTTATTAAATTAACTGTTAATTTCAAGTGGTCACATACTACTGTTCAAAGGTTTGATGTCAGTACGATTTTTTTGAAAGAAATTAATACTTTTATTCAATAAGGATGCATTCAAATTGAATGAATGACTTTTATTAGTTATTTTAAATGTTATTAATATTTCACAAAATTGTTTTTATCTTTATGTATTTAAGGTAATGTATTTAACCAAGAATTCCTTCAGTATTTTATACTCCATTTAAGAATGTTGACTGAGTTGCGGTTAAACTTCAAACAATTGATTTTAGACAAGTGGACTTGACAAACATCTCCTTTGAGTTTTTTTAAATTCCCTCCCCTTTAGTCGATGTTTTATGTCATCCTCCAGCCGTTAAATGTAAGCGTCTTCCTCCACGTTTGAGCTAACGCGCGGTCATGCTTAATACCTCTGTATTTCCGTTCTCATTAGGTGGCTGAGTATGATCTGCTGTCTGTGTGTTCGGATGAACTGTCAGACCGCACAAGACTGATCACAGCGTTAATGGTTGTGGAAAGGTAGAATGAATGTTTGTCCTGTTCCTCGGTCTCTTCTATTCTCAGAAGCACTGCCTCGTTATGCCGAAATGTATTCTGAAGGTGCTGACCTGTGAGGTCAGGAGAGATGCTGTGTGGGATGAAGATCACTTTTTACAGGGAAGCATCAGACGAGGGTGCAGCTTGCTAACAAACAAATGTCATCCTGATGAAGAACGGTCAGGCTGTTGGGAACTCTGAGCTGGGTTTCTAATTACCCGTTGTCTGCTGGCCTTACAGACCTCTTACTGTCATCTACTGGGTATATATGCATTCACATATTCTAGAACTTGAAAATAGCAAAAACTGTGTTTTTTAAAACTTTTTAAACTTTTTAATAGGTAATGTTAGCTGATATTAAGAACTGAAAACTGTACACCGCATAAACCACCCATATACTAAATATAAAATTATTTAATATATCAAAAATAAATATAATATAAAAATTTTACTTTTAAGGATATATATATATATATCATACATACTCTGCCGTTTAAAAAGTTTGGGATCGGTAAGATTTTTAATGTTTTCAAAAAGTTTCGTCTGCTCACCAAGGCTGCATTCATTTAATTAAAAATTTAATAAAACAGTAATATTGTGAAATATTACAATTTAAAATAACTGTTTTCCATTTGAATATATTTTACAAAGTAATTTATTCCTGTGATACAAAGCTGAATTTTCAGCTTTATTACTCCAGTCTTCAGTGTCACATGATCCTTCAGAAATCATTCTAATATGCCGATTTTTTTCTGAAGTATTCAGTATTGAAAATAAATAGAAATACAAATATTTTTTTAATGTTTTCATAATGTTTTATAAATTCTATATTTTATTTTAATGCATTTACAAATTATTTTTAAAATATATTTAAATTTTAGATTTTTTATTTATTTTAACACAGAATATCTTTGTCTCTCTGGCTTCTCTTATTGGTTGTATGTATGAAAGAATAAAAACCACATAAACTTTCTTAAATCATGTTTGTCTGCACACAGCAGTGTCCTGCTATTACCCATGTTATTTACACACTGAATTAAATTGGTTTGAGTGTTAGGTGGAATGATGTCGGTGCGGAGATGGTTACTGTAACCAGCCTGCGGCCTCCACCTGCACGCTCCATCAGCACCCGACCTGCTGACTCCAATTCAATTAGCAGCAGTTCAATAGATTGAGCAAGTGTTGAGCTCAAGCGTGGCTACCACAGGCTTCTCTCAGGCTGCAAAAGGAACCGCATTTATTATCCAGGAGAAAACGTCTGTGACATTTACTCTCCGGTGCTATAAAATGCAGAAAGCCACTATGCCGGGCCTATTTAGAGTTTAGGGAGGACAGTCATGGCCTAATAGTTAGAGAGTCAGACTGGTAACCCGAAGTTGCAGGTTTGATTCTCATCGTGTCCACAGTTTGCAATGTGTGTATTCACTTACTTGGATGGGTTAAATGCAGAGGACAAATTCAGAGTATGGGTTACCGTACTTGGCACTTTCATGACTAGACCATTTCTAGCACTCTGTTTTGTACAGTGGTGAAGATTCTTTGCTCAGATTAATGCTGCCTTACATGTACCTGATCTCCAGCAGTGCCTGTGCATCCTTCTGTTCACAGAGCCACAGCAAATGAAGACACCACTTTCAAGCAGAAAAATAACCCCACGTCATTAGCAGACAGGATTGACAGACACCCCCGGAGGCTTCTATGTGGGTAACACGTTATCGACAAGCCTGTGACCGCTGAACGGCAGAGCTATGTGAACCGTGTCGCATTCGGATCAATCACATTTCGTTCAGGTCAGCTTTAGCTGTGGTGCAATTGCACTTCATGATGCCATTACTAACTCCGCCCTAGTCTAAGCTGACCTTTGTGTTTCAACTGACTGACCTGGCTTTAACCTAGTAAGCATAGTTAATGCTGCTCATGGCCTGGGCTTCTGGGTCACGCAGAGATCAGACATAAAGAGAGGGATCCAGGACCACTTGCTGAAAAGGTCAGGTATGATGGCGGATTACCCGAGGCGAGTCCTGCAGCTAATATGAGGCTGTCACGTTTTATAGTAATGTTAGAGGTTATTTACTACTTAGTGTAGTCAGTTTCCAGTGTGCACAGCTTTTTATCGGTCCACTGGGAAACATAAAACAAGCTAATCTTCCATTGTTTTTCACTTTTATTCAAATCAAGCAATGGTGTAAATATGCTCACAAAATTGTGGCTTTTAGTGTCCCTTTTGAATAAACTTTGTTTATGCTGAAAAGATTGAGAAAGCTCAGGGCACGGTGCTATTTTAACACCTGCATAAAATGGGTTACGAGTGGTTTGTGAAAAAGATTTTGCGCTAAATGCTAATGTGGTGCAACTACTTAGTAAATCTGCCCAATCAGAGTTTGGTTTGAGGAACTGTGACATGTAAAATTAGATATCCGTGGGTAAAATTGTATATTCAGCTTTGTTTTCTGAGGTATGTCTCATAACATAACAAAAAATAATAAAAGATACTTGAGCAAAATATTTTTTCTTATTTTTCATTTTTTCTGTTTCTGTTCAATGATTTTCAATAGCTGCTACTACATTTTTGAATGAATGAATGAATAATAATAATAATAATACATTTGATTTATATAGTACCTTTCCAAAGTACAAGGACACAGTCAATCAAGTCAAACTTTCTGCCCCTATGACACATAAAAAAACGGTTTAGTTGGTTGGTTTTTACTGTAGTCAGTCAGAAAGTCTTCTCCTCTCCTCCTTCTCTACTGTGTTATCACTATTAGTTCACTTCAGAATTCAAATTTCCTCATAATTGACTCACCCCCATGTCACCCAAGATGTTTATTTCTTTCTTTCTTTCTTCAGTGGAAAAGAAATTATGGTTTTTGAGGAAAACTTTCCAGGATTTTTCTCCATATAGTGGACTTCAACAGTTACCAATGAGTTGAAGGTCCAAATTGCAGTTTCAGTGCAGCTTCAAAGGACTCAACACGATCCCAGAAGAGGAATCTGGGATCTAGCTAAACAATTGGTAATTTTTTAATAAAAAATTATATACTTTTTAACCACAAATGCTCGTCTTGCAGTAGCTGTGCGATGTATTATGCAATCATTTTGGGAAGGTCATGTGTGACGTAGGGGGAAGCACCACGGTAGAGCGAAAAACTTAATTTTCTCCTCCAACTTCAAAAGTTGTTCTGGAACATCTAGACATTGTTGTTTTACCTTTTTTGTAAGGGACTTTACATGTTCGGTTAGTAAACACTTGCTCGATACTTCCATCTACGTCACGTGTAAACTTTCCAACGTGACTACGTAATACACGGCGCATTGCAGAGCTAGTGCAAGACAAGCATTTGTGGTTAAAACACATACAATATTTAATTTTTTTTAGAAAATGGCTGATTGTTTCGCTAGGCAAGACCCTTATTCCTCAGCTGGGATCATTTTGAGCCCTTTGAAGCTGCATTGAAACTGCAATTTGGACCTTCAACCGTTGGTTGCTGTTGAGGTCTGCTATATGGAGAAAAATCCTGGAATGTTTTTCTCAAAAACCTTAATTTCGTTTTTGCCTGAAGAAAGAAAGACATAAACATCTTGGATGACATGGGGGTGAGTAAATTGTAAGAATTTTATTTCTGAAGAGAACTAATCCTTTAAAAGTATTCTGTCCTGCTTCACTGTTTGGAAAACAGATCAGTAGAAATATCCTCAAATTTGTCTGTTTGCATCAGCTACAGTACAGAAGGTTTTCTTGGCACTTTTGATTCTGAGATAAGATATCAAGGAAGTTATATATTACAGAAATTAGCATGCAAACATGTCTGATGCACCATGTTACATGAGACCGGCACAGGCAGTGTGAAATTTTAAGACGATAGTGTGATTGAAAATAGAATAGAATTCTTTACTCAATATAAAAACAATAGAAGTCAATGAAAAGATCCTATGAGAGAGATCATCTTTGTTGATGATTGAAATATAACCCATATGTCTGAGTAGTTAGTGTTCATTAACTGCTTCTCAGAAACACCTCAGTTAAAGGTTAATTGTTTGCTTTAACCTTCCCTTCACAACAGATTTGTGGTGTTGTTTATTACTGACACAAAATATCACATATTTGTCAGGGTTCTGACTTTTCTCTTCATGTTATTTTCATGCCATGATGTTACCAGCAACTCCTCCACAGATTTACCCTACTGGAACTAAACGTTCTGGTCTGTGGACAGTGAGAGCCGAAGGATTCTGTGAAAATAACAAAGCATACTGAGTTACAAAGTGGTGACAAATGCTTGACATGTGGTCGAATAATATGGTCAATAACAGACACGGAACAATCAGAATTATATGGCAGTGTCCCTTCAGTGTCATGTGGAGGAGGATATGAGCTACATCACAGTAGCTCTAGAAAGGTTAAGTCGAGCATTGATGCAACGGGGTGAAACTGATTGTAAATTAACATTCTATACAGCGCAGACACGCTTTACGCACATGTTGGTAGGATATTTGCATTTGCCATTTAATGGTCAAACAGATTAAAGAAGAGAGAATGTCTAGATGTCATAGATGTTAACGCGTTGGCAAAATAAAATATTGTTTTATTTTTAGCTTCATCTTTGTTTATTTTGACCCCCTAACGCCAAAAATGTTGCTGGTATTGTCCATAAATAGATGAATTAATTAATTTGGTCAAAAGTGAAAGTAAATACAATGTTGCCAAATATTTATATTTCAAAAAAATGCGTTTCTTTTGAACTACTATTGGTATTCATCAAAGAATCCAGAAAACTGTATCACACTTTCAAAATATTGAGCAGCACAACATTTCAACATTGATAATAATGATAAAAAAATGTTTCTTGAGCAGCAAATCAGCATATTAGAAGCATTTCTGGAGGATCATGTGACACTGAACACTGGAGTAATGTTGCTAAAAATTCAGCTTTGATCACAGGAATGAATTACATTTTAAATTATAATAAAATAGATATAAAATAAAATATTATAATAATAAGTCACATTGTTACTTTTTATTGTATTTTTCTTTCAATAAATGCAGCCTTGGAGAGCATAAGAGTTCTTTCAACATTAAAATAATCTTACCGACCCCAAACCTTTGAACGGTAGTGCTGTATATAAAAACTTGGTGAATAGTTGTTCCCTCAGTTTGCTTGACTGTTACGCTACACGTCGGTTGGTATTGGAAAAACTGCTCGGCTTTTTAAAAACACGTCGTAAAATTAATAGCATCACTACTTTTTGTTAGTTACTGCCCTGCTTTCCCTGCGCTCTTCGTCTAAGTAGACTGGCAGTCACAGTACCTCTCGACGGCCCAGAGATTCATGGATTAGGCCGTGGGGTGGAATGAAAACAGTTTGCTTTTGCTGGAGGTGGTTCTGCATCCAGGGCTGAATTTACTGCCGCATTCCCCTCGGAAGGATTGGTGCCGCTGGATTTATAACCCGTGCTGTAAAATTACGCCTCTCTCTCTCTCTCTCTCTCTCTCTCTCTCTTTCTCTCTCTCTCTGCAGGGCCACCTTCTCTTGATTTGAACAATTTATCTATCAGAGTCTGAGTCTATCCCTCCTCAGAGCTCAGCTCATGTGCAGTGTGCTATCCAGGGATAGATTTTTATTGATTGTTATTGAATAAGGGAATTTTAATTAGGGGTAAGCAGCTTCCCCCCTTGTTTTTCTGCCGTCCCATCGATTGAAACGATCGCTGTGTAAAATGAGTTCTTTCAATCCCCATAAAGGCTGATATTTGTTTTAGTTTCCTTATGTGTTTACTGTGCAGGGTCACGTCAGATAGATTTCTGTACTTGTGTATTGAAACATGAATTTCTAGTTTATTTTCCTTAGCTTCTCAGCAAAGAACATGGAGTAGTTTAAATCAAGCTTAAAGGGATACTTCACCGAAAAATGGAAATTCTGTCATTAATTCCTGTCGTTCCAAGACTTTTGTTCATCTTCAGAACACAAATGAAGATCTTTTTGATGAAATCTGAGAGATTTCTGTCCCTCCTTTGACAGCCTACGCAACTTCCACTTTGATGCTTCAAAAAAAGTTCATAGAGAGATTGTAAAACTAATCCATATGAATTGAGTGGTTTAGTCGACATTTTCTGAAGAGCTTTGATTTGATTTATATGATGAACGGATTGAACCTTTTATTCACATATAAACATTTATCAACGCACACATCAGATATGGTAAAAGGAAGCTCGAGCATGTTCGCTTGATGTGTGAGAACCAATGCGCTTCCGGAAGAGGTTTGCTCTCGCACGTCGAGCAGTTTCAGTTGAGCGTCTGTTTGTGTTAACTGATAAATGTTTATATGTGAAAAAAGCCTAAATTAAATCTGTTCATCATATAAAACGATCGTGTCTCTTCAGAAAATTTGGACTAAACCGCTCAATTCATCTGGATTAGTTTTACGATCTCTTTATGAACTTTTTTGAAGCGTCAAAGTGGTAGTTGTGTGGCTGTCTTCGGAGGGGCGGAAAGCTCTCAGATTTAATCAAAAAGATCTTCATTTGTGTTCCGAAGATGAACGAAAGTCTTATGGGTTTGGAACGACATGAGGGTGAGGAATTAATGCTAAAATTTTAATTTGTGGGTGAATATCTCTTTAAATCCTGAAATCTGTTTGTTGTTGCCACCCTGATCAAGGTGACACTGCTCAAATACTTGATCTGTAAATGATCTGTTTGGTTTCAGTGTTGAGTACATTTGTGGCTTGAGTATATTTTTTGACCATTTTCCACTGTTACACTGACTGTTAATATCAAACACACTTTACTTGTTATAGTTATGGCTGGTTGGGGAGGAAAAAATGTAAATGCTAAATCAAATGCTTATATTTCAACAGAGAACAATATTTTTCATGATATGAGCTTTTTTACAGCAGTGGAAGAACTGCTAGACCAAATCAGCTGAAGGGTAGGTCATTATATGGTGTCTTTCCAGTCCTGCCTGTGAAATGAGATTCATCTTCAGAGGTTTCTCTGCTCACAGTGCCAATCACACTGGCACATCTTACTTTGTGATTGTGGCCTCATTGTCTTGATTACCCTCTGCCACCCTGAGCCTCTCACCAGCAACATCCACCTCCATCCTCTTTATCACAAGCGCTTGTCCGATTTCTTTTCTCTTAATCAGCGCAGGAATGAAAGGAGACAGGCGTTAGGCTATTATAATTCATGCACCAGCGCTTAACATAATGATGAAAAATATGAGCATGTCCTTCTGAAAGGGAAAGCAATTAATTCCCCCCGCAGAGTTCAGGAGAAGATATCGACACAGCGGTTAGCGTAAGATTGAGTGTGTTTTGTTTATATCAGTCTGATCTCTGTGTTTCTCCCACAACATCCTGCTGGGTTATTACTTGACCACCCAACTGAGTGAAGCTTAGGCTTTATTGTTTTAATAAGTTCTCCAGATAAAACATTCTCGGACATCTCCTCTCTTCTTTTCTGCTGCACCGCTGAACTCAAAATTTCAAATAGATTATTTTAGATATATTTTTACATATATTTCAAAATATACAAAAAATTGTCAAGAATATTCCAATTATAGATTTTAAAATATATTTATAAGTTTTAGTTGCTTCTTTCCCTGTATATTTTTTGGACATTTTTTTATGTTTCCAGTATCCTCCAATATATTTAAATATATTTCAGAATATGTAGACAATTGGTAAAACTATGTTGCAAATACAGATTTTAAATTTCAATACATATTAGTTAAATTTCCTCATATATTTTTGGACCTGTGAAAAATGTATCCATCATGGTCCGAAATAATATATTTCAAAAAATGGCCAAAAATATGTTCAATATTTTTGATACATTTATAGTTACATTTCCTCATAGATTTTTGGACATTTTTTTAAATATATTTTTCAATAATGTCATTAAAAATATATATTCATTTATAATAATATATTTTTAGATATATTTTGCATTTATCCAAAATGTATTTTATGATTGGAAATGTATTTTTTATTTTTTTGCCCCTTGAAGCACAGCCATTCCTTTCAACCAAAACAACTAGACTGTGTGTGTGTGTGTGTGTGTGTGTGTGTGTGTGTGTGTGTGTGTGTCAGTGTATGCACACGCTGTAGGGTAGCAGTCACTGGCCTATAATAATATTCATAGATCTAGCCTATGTGATGTGGTTGTGTATGATTTGCCATTTGAAACATGTTTAAAAATTATCGGGAGGTGCTCATAAGTCATAGCGCACCCGGCTCGGCTCGTAATTCCTCTCACGCAATGCTAGCCTCGACCATGCGAACATCAACAATTTCCACACTATTTTCCCAAGAGACAAAAAATTGCCTGTGAGCTCGTACTATAGTAAAAACCCTACCGCATACACATGGCTTTAGGCTGATGTGGATCAGATCAGCGCAGTCGTGTGTTATTCGGAAAGGCCTCGGCTCTCTTGTATAACTTCAGGAAGAGCAAGTAAGAAATGGAGGCCATTTTTGAATATGCATATTAGTGTGATAACTGCGTATTCTGTTTCCAGCTTGATGAGCCAAGAATCCTACTTTTCAGAATCATAATGCTTTTCCCAGGGGGTTGGCTGTTTGTTCAGGTGTCCCACAATTCTAATGCCTCCTGTGGATTCTATTGCTAAACCCCTCTGTAACCAGGACAGATATGATGTAACCATATCAACTAAAAAAAAAAAAACAGAGCAGGATGGAAAAAATCCTGATGCCAAAATGAACACAATTCAGTATGACGAGAGGCTTATCCGCTAAAAATAGCTTCGTCTTCCTGATGCGATTTTCTTTCTTTGTACAGGGATTTTTCCTTCACAAATGCCATCAGGAAACGCCTGGCGTTAAAGCTGCCATCCGTCCCCTCGAGTACGGGACTGAAAGCATATGACTGCCAGTGATACCTTCATTTTGTAGAGTGTAGTAGTGAATGATATGTTGACATGATGAGGTTCTCCCACATTGGGTCACCAGAGATACAGGTGGTGTTGAGGGAGATTTCTGTGAACTGAATCTAACAGTGTGATTTAAATCATGTGTTGTGTTGCAGAACAACTGGTGAGCGAATTTTACATAAAAGGTGCGTCCCAATTCGCATACTTATGCACTATTCTATGACGTTTCTAAGTATAAATATCTGTGAGTTCACACAGAAAATTACAAAAAGAAAAAGTCCACTTTAAATACCCGGATGATGCACTAAATTAAGGGAAAAAACGAAGTGTGGAATTTTGGACACTTCACGCACTCGACTGTCACAGCTTTAGTTATGTTGCATATGTGCGTCATTTGGGACTGTGAACTGAACTGATTCATTGAAATGGACAGATTTAAAGAACTACTTCAAGAAAATCGAACTCTTTCAGCATTTTTGCACTGAAAATAGCAACACTAATTTAATTCCATACCTGACCCATTTGATTAAGACTGTGACCCGGACCCAAACCGGAACCGCACCAGCATGCGGTTTGATCTTCTAAGCAGCATGAAAAATAAAACTTTTGGTCAGATTCTGAATAGACTGTATACAGAAGGCGAGCAAACAGCAATCCCTACTGTATATAATCATTGATTGTCAGTTACTATAATGCTCATCGGTACAAAACACCTTGTAAATATAAACTTTTGACAGTCTTCAGAGCGTGAACATAAATATGCAAGGCACAATTTGAATGTAGCTGCCTATAAGCGTACGTACAGAATTGAGTTGAAATAGTCTTGGCTATTAGAGCCTCGGCCCGCTTGTGCCTATTGATTCCTGACCCAAATTTTTTTGCATTCTTTGAAGAATAAATATAGAAAGTTCAAAAGAACAGCATTTATTTGAAACTATCTTTTTTTTGTAACATTCTAAAAGGCTTAACTGACCCTTTTGACCCAATTTTATGCATCTTTGCCAAATAAAATTATTAATTTCTTTCAAAAAAATACACTCAGCCCTACCAAACAGAGCTGCAAAAATAGTGATTGTTTGTAAACAGTTTTCTGCATGAAAGTTTTTGTTGGTTTCTATTTCAGTTGCAACACACCTAAATAAAAGGCCAAAAAAAAAAAGAAAAGATAATTGACTCTTCTCAAAGACCCGCCCCCTTTAGTTACTGTTGCTATGTCTGCCGTGCGGTCTCATGCCACACATCATGTTCTCACGCTGTGAAAAATACTTCCCAGAGCAAAGAAGACACTGACAACGCGTCGACAGACAAGACAGAGCAGGTTACTTTTGATATGAAAGCTCAAATTTCAAATATCGTAATTTTTTAAAGAAGTTTAAACAATAAATAGCGTATAGTGTCTCTTTAATGTGTCGTGACAGATCGCTGTAGCTCCTCGTGAACCGATCATCTCTTCATACTAGTTCATTTATAGCATCAAATAAACATGAATGAACATCAGAAGGAATGTTGTTTCAAGTGTGGAAAGACGTGAGCACACACAATTTTTCAAGTTCACCAACATTATTCTACTAACTCCCCTGAATATGTTGTCAGAAAAATGGCAGATTCTGGATTATGATTGTTAGATCGCCTGTCAATCAAACCGCCTGCGAAGGGTCAATTGGCTGTGTCCAATGACTGGTTGCTATGATGAGAGTTTATCAGATGATTGATTTCTGTGACAAAAGTCTAAGCAGTTGATTGGTTGCCATGTGCGTCTATGCAGTCATTTATGGTAATTGCAGTCCCTGATTCTCACAGCAATGGCTGAATAACTGCAGAGGTCAATTGAGCAGAAAAGGTAAAATAGCCTCATTAAAAACACTTCTGTCTGTTCCCACTGGAGGCCTCTCATGACTGCACATATTCAGACTAATAGACCTTTATGAGGTTAGAACAGTGAGTAGGTGTTTTTGGTTGAGGTTTAATGCCTCAGTTGAGGGGCCGTTATACATTTGTCTTTTGTGAAATGATTAATTCTCTTGATATTTTACCAAGATGCCATTCAAGGCCAGACTGAGTCATTTGCATTTATCTTGTGAATATTCATTTGTTTCTGTGCAGTTTGGACAGCATAATCATCTGTTAGATGGTGCTGTCATCTGAGCGAGGGAAAGCAGTACTTTTGTCTGTGAGGCAGTCACACACCTGACCAGCAGCACATTATCCACCTGCATGAAAGCGTTCCACCTTGTGTGCTGCGCTTCAGGTGAAGTGTGCGATTTCTGCATCATTGACATCAACAAACTGTAGGCAATGGCCACATTTCTGCTTTGTAGTGATCTTCAATATTTTTCGCAATATGTATGTATTTGTGGTGAAATGATTTTTCCATCCTCTCAATCAGAGAAACAATATTTTAGCCAAACGGATATTATCGCAAGTAAAATACAGTAAAATCCTTTGTTTTTCACACTTTTTTTCCACAAAATGAACACAATATAGATTGATATTTAATCATTATTTTATTATTATTATTATTTAAAGCTTTTTGAAACAAAACATTATGATGTAAAATTAATAAGAAATCTTATTATTATCTTGTGTGACTAATTAAATTAATTTATGTGCTCATATGAATGTACTTTGTACATTTTTTGTTTTCACTGAAGCACAAAATGCTGTTTGGAAACATTCTCAAATCATGCTGGATAAGATGATCATTGGGTTTTACACTATATTTTTTTTCCTTGAAAATTTGAGTGGATGCAATGTAATTATTGAATCTGAACTGATACATTAAAATGAACTAAACTCTGTCCGTTTTTGAGTTTTAAACCGAGACCCATTATAATATCTCTATCATAGTGCTCTCATATTCACCGGGGAGCTGCACTGGGATAGGAGAAAGCAATTTACTATCCAAAAAAATCCCACAAGGAAAATGGAAGGAAATGAGAAATGTTTCAGGCATTGAATGTCAAACTTCCATTCACTGGTATTTTATCTCCTCATACACAATCTCTATACGATTCCTTCCTCTGCTCCACATTTTGTGTCATAAATAACTTTTCACTTTATCTTTTATCACAAATACAGCTGTATGGGAGATGGTCTGTCTGCCGTAATCTGATTGTATTTAGTGCTCATTCATTACAGCAGCAGAGCTTCACTGCCTTCTCTATTAGCTGCATCTGCCCAGCCAGAGTGAGTTTTTGCTCCATTTGTGTCTGTCTAATTGGGCCTGTAAACTGTGAGGCTCAGGGTAATGTGCAGATGTTCATCCTTGTGTTGATGTGCTGTGTGTGTGTGTGTGTGTGTGTGTGGTGTCTGGACACATTCAGGAGATGACTGTTCTGCTGGTGGTTTAGTAATGAGATCCATCTTGACTATAGGCAAAAAGGTTTTCCAGGTAGATTTTCATCTTTATCATCTCTTCCAACCTTTTCTCACAGGAAAACAAAACTATGTTGAGAATGATTTATATATGTGTGTATACATATATATATATATATATATATATATATATATATATAGACAGACAGACAGACAGACAGACAGATTCATTTAAGCCATAAGTCAACTAATCGCGCGTTTACAATAATAAGCTATAAATTATAACCAGCTTTTAATTACTATATATATATATATATATATATATATGCAAAACTTCTAAATGTAATTTCCTATCATTCGTTTTAAATATTATTTAAAAATTTCCTATTAAACTTCTCACTCAGTGTTACTTTGATTTGTATTAGAAATTGATTAAAATTAAAAAAATAATGTAAAATAGAAGCATTTCCTAGAAATTTTAATTTCCACATCTTTATTACGGAGTTTGTTAACCTTTTTGCTCACAAATATGCGTATAAACTTTGCAATTTTTATGTCTCATATTTTTGTTTTGTGGCTTCATGTGGAGAGTATTCCACATATGTAGCAGCAAAAACTGCAGGGCCCAGAGCAATTTTTTGATGGGCTCCTGCTCCCATAGTAGGCTGTACCATAGAGGACCTTAGAAGGCTCCACAAAAGCAGTTTGTTTCTTGAATGTTTGTATGCCTTTGCACATCTCTTACATCAGTGATGATTAGAATGTTCTTACAATTTAATTCAAGCCTGATGTTACAGCTCCTAATGAAGTTACTGGCAGATTGGCAAGTATCTCCATTTAATTTACTCATCAAAGGCAATTTTTTTGCATTTGGTGCTGGGCGAGTGTTAATTTTAGACCCTTGTTGACTGTATTCAATAATTAAGGACCTATAAATGATGTTTACAGTGATGATACGTGTGTGTGTGTGTGTGTGTGTGTATAAATGTATTTGCACACACATTCACCAGCCACTTTATTAGGTACACCTTGCTAGTATCAGGTTGGATCCCCTTTTGCCTTCAGAACCGCCTTAACTCTTCGTGGCATACATTCAACAAGGTACTGGAAGCATTCCTCAGAGATTTTGCATATTGACATCATCGCATCACACAGTTGCTGTAGATTTTTCGCCTGCACATCCATGATGCAAATCTCTCGCTCCACCACGTCCCAAAGCTGCTCTATTGGATTGAGCTCTTGTGACTCTGGAGGCCATTAATGGTGATGTTCAAGAACCAGTTTGTCAGATGATTTGAACTTTGTGACATGGCGGGTTATCCTGTTGGAAGTAGCCTTCAGAAGATGGGAGTGAGGTTTTGGGGGGTGAGTATAATGGAGACCAGCTAGTAGATATTGTGCGAGTAAACCTCACTCCTCTGACACATATGTTGCAGTCTTTAGCCTCCTTGTTAGAGTGTGTAGACCCGGGTTCGAGGCCAGCTCAGAGTGAGCAAGAGGGGTACATCAGCAACAATAATCAGGTAGGCTGTGACATTTAAATGATGCAGAATTGGTACAAAGGAGCCCAAAGAATATTTCCCACACCATTACACCACCAGCAGCCTGAACTGTTGATACAAGGCAGGATGGAAAAATCCCGCCTTGTTCTCGTTTGGAACCTTTGATAAATCATTATAAATATATAATGGAGAACAAAGGAACTAAATCAGTGTGCTCCTTATTATTTCCCCAGACTCTCTTCCATTCTGGAAATTGAAATAGAAGAAGGCGTCCAATGAACACTGTGCGCAATGAGAGAGGAATATTGGATGGGAGGGAAGCCCTGCTTTAATCTCCCTCAACTAATAGGGCTTATTTTATTTCTCGTCTGTGAAATGAGAATGATGGATCTTTCATAAGGCCGATGAAATTAAACTGTCTTTTAATTACAGCTGAGCTTGTGGAGAACATCGAATCAATGTTTCTGTATCTGTGTTGAGTCCAGCACAGAAAGGTTTGGAACACCCTTAACCTCTCATTATTTCAGAAATAATTGAATGACATGCTGGTTTTTGAACTGCCATGCAATTACAGCACAACAAGAGCTGTCTTTTAGCTTTTGTGTGTACTTAGTACAAAGGAAAAAGCCTCATGTCACTCCAAAGTCTAAACCCGTATGCTGGGGTCTATTTTTAGTGGAATACAAACAATTGTTTTTGGAGATTTTTTTTCTCCATATAACATCAGTTCAAGTGACAAAAACCCCCAAAACAAACTATAAAAGTAGCCTGTACAAATTAAGCCAAGTGTTCTGAAGCAACAACAGTTTTTTGTGAGGAACAAAAAGAAATTTAGAGTCTTACTCTTTTTGAAATCCACAGGGGAAAAAACTAACAGCTTAGAAATACATGAGGTTTAGTAAATAAATAATTTTCATTTTGGACAATGTTGTTATTGTTCACTAAAACTGTTCATAAACTGCTTTCAGTAATTGAAATAAAGCTAAAATAAAATGTAAATATTAAGCTACATTAAAAACTTCAAAAATGTAATTGAAATTTAGATATGTTGCTTTGGCAAATAACTGACATAAGTTTCTGACTAACATTTACATTTACGTTTAATCATTTGGCAGATGCTTTTGTCCAAAGCGACTTACAAGTGAGGAAAACAAACAAGCGATTCTTCATGAAGAGGCAAATAGACACAGGAAGTGCTCACAACACAAGTTTCAGACATTGTTCAGAGTAACATAAGCTAGAGTAGGAAGGGAAAAGGAAAGGATAGAATTTTTTTTTTATGAAGGTGTTAAGGGTTAAGTGCTCACGAAAGAGATGAGTTTTCAGAGAGAGACATAAGCAGGGCTGGGTAGGTTTTTTTAAAAATGTATTTCACTACAGATTACAAAATACATGCTTTAAAAAGTCATTTGTAACGTATTTCGTTACATTACTCAAGTTTAGTAACTTAATCTAAATACTTTAGAATACTTTGGAATACTAATAAGTGTGGAACAAACACAAAAAAGGTAATTTCAAGTTTTTATCTCACAATTCTGACTTTTCCCCTCAGAATTGCATGATTATAAAGTTGCAATTGTGAGTTATAAAGTCAGAATTATGAGATATAAACTCACAATATTGAGAAAAGTCAAAATTATGATAAACTCACAATATTGAGAAAAGTACGAATTATGAGATATAAAATCGCAATATTGAGAAAAGTCAAAAATATGAGATATAAACTCACAATATTGAGAAAAGTCAGAATTATGACATTTAACTCACATACTAAATTCACAATTGCAAGAAAAAAAGTAATTATTGCAAGTTCATATCTCCCAATTCTGACTTTATAACTTGCAATTGTGAGTTTAAATCTCGCAATTCTGAGAAAAAGAAGTCAGAATTGTGAAATGCAAACTCACAATTGTGAGGGGAAAAACGAATTGTGAGAAAAAGATGCAGTGACCTTTTTTACAATTATAAAATGACTCACAAACAACTATCACAAAACATGAAAACAGTCGAAAACATGAAACTTAACTCCGCTTTTTCAGACGGTCAGAGTCAGAGAATCACCAATTGCTGTTTAAATGACATTAAAATTCAAAGTAATCACTTTGGTAATCTCAAATGTAACTGTAATCTGATTACCACCCATTTAAAATGTAACTAATGAAATACAGTTACTCAAAGTTTGTATTTTAAATACGTAACTAAGTTACTTGTATATTTCGTTACTCCCCAACCCTGGACATAACTGACTTAAAATCAACAAAAGCTATAAATAAACAGTTTAAAAAAATAATAAAAAAAACTAATAAAAATGACAAAAGCACATTATTAAAAACTAAATGGAAAACTGAATATGAATAGTTGAATTACTCGACATTTCCTGCATTAAAATGACCAATAAGAGGAATGATAAAACATCAGGTCAGGATAAAGAGGAAATTTCATCCATCAGGTTCACCTTCATCATGCTGTTTTCCTCTTAACACAGCTGTTTTTGCAGGGCGTCTGGACTTTCAGGCTTCAGTGTTATTCAGATGATAACTTTCAGCTGTTTCCACAACATTGAGCTTCCGGAAAGTCTTTTATCAGTAGTTGTTGTTGTTGCAAACTCAGCTGGGCTGAACATGGCACACATCTAGCAGTGTGCAATAACATGGCTGACCAGCAGAGGGGGTTTCACTCATGTACTTTTTTGGGATTTTGGGATCTGTGTAAATTTGGCCTGAGAGGCACATTTCATTTGTCACCCCTTGGGATGTAATTAACTTGATGAATTAAAAAGACACTGCACAATCTTTGCAATTAGCAGTGGCTCTCATATCATCAGATGAGCTGTATAGATGCTGTTGGGGAGGTGGAGATACTGATCGCTTTCCCTGCAAGCACTTTTCATCTAGTTAAAATAATTGTGACTGCATAATTACAGCATGTTTGCCTAATTTACCCCCTCTGAATTCAAGGTTTACTGTTATTTTAGCATGCCAAGATGCGATAGCAGTGCGTCATGCTAACCACAGGTCAAAAGTGTGTCTGAGCCATGGTAAAATCATAGCATGACATGATCACCTGTGACAAAAATTGTGTTTTAAGTACATTTTTCATAATATACTACTTCAAAACAGCACTTAAATGAAAGTAATTTTTTGGATCTCATTTTTTTCACCTCACAAAAAGCTTGATGGTACACTATTATACATTCAAATATGATATATCCAACAAGTATCTTCAAAAACTACAATATTGGGGTCCACTGTTTTAAAATAGCGTATTACCAGCTCAACCATGCACATTTGGGTATATTATGCCGTTGTTTTGTACTGTGTGTTCTAGTTTATATATTATATTGCGTTGTGTTTGTTGTTTAATTTACGAACACACAAGTCCTCGTAATACTGTCCAATAAACTTGGACCTTAAAAGTATGTATTTGAAGTATGTATAAAAGTATTTTTATTCAATAAATGTTGTCGCGTTCATTTTTACTGACGCGACGCGTCCATCGTCGCTGACGTCACAGCCAATCAAAATCTTTTCGTCAGCATTCCAACGCAGTCTCGTGAACGAGCGTTCTCGTAGCGTCGCGTCACGTTGCTTGCGTAAGTAACGGCGAAAAGTTGAGCAGGCAGTTGCTGTCAGTTCCTGATTCTGCTCTCATGTTTCTACTGTCAGCTCTGGTCAGATCATTATTGCGTTGTTTGTTTTGCTTTTTAAATGCTTTAAATACTTTGTGGCTGATCTGAATATGGATTATATCCAGTCGTTCAGAGACGCGATCGCTGGTAAAATCTGGCCTGTTACCGTGAGGGAAGTTCACTTTAAAGACTATTCTGATGCCGAAACACCCCCGGAGAACGCGCATGAAACACAAGCTGCAGGTATTAGTTTTGTGTTTCTCTCAAACGTTTTACAAACGCAGTTGTTGTGCCCCTGTAAACATTGACAGTCGAGTTACTTATTAAGGGAGTTATTACATGTCAGCTGCCCTCCTGTGCATTTGCATTGGATTTGACTGCTGAACTTTTGCAAGGGAGAATCCATACAATACATGTAGATGCTCTTGGTATTGTACAGTTTATTGCTGCATTCTTGTTTAGGTTTTGTTTGCTCAGACTCTTGACATAGTCAAAGTTCCTGTTGGTCACATAAAACCAGAATAATTTATTTCTCAAATGAATATGTTTGTCTTAGTTAAACATGAAGCAATAACACTTTAGTATGGGGAACACATGTTCACTATAACTACGACTTTTCCCACTGTAAACTCCTAATTTACTTCTTATTAGTAGTTAGTTAGGTAGTTGTTAAGTTTAGGTATTGGGCAGGATTATGAATATTAGCTAATTTGTGCTTATTAATTACTAATAAATAGCCAAAATTCTAGTAATATGCAAAAAAGTCCCTAAAATAAAGTGTTAACTAACATTTCTACATCTCTATTGATGTTAATATTAACATTTACTAATACATTTTTGAGATCAAAAGTTGTTGTGAACATTAGTTAATGCACCGTGAACATTAACAAAGGTTAATAAATGCTGTAAAAAATATATATTGCTCATTGTTATAGTTCATGTTAGTTAATGCATTAACTAATGAGACCTTGTTGTAAAGTGAAATTCATTTTTATTGTTTCACGGATAATAGAAAGTCATACGGTTTTGGAATAACATTAATTGATTTTCAATTTTCAATTTTTTTTTTTTTTTTAAGGCAATGGAAATCCATTGGTCAAAAACTGTGGGAACTCTGCATATTGTATCAGCACTGATAGGTTCAGATGTCTCCACCCTAAAAATAGATTTTATATACATGTCTGTAAAGAAGCGAAAGTTCTGTGAACACTACATCGACAGCGCACTCAGTGTTGTGTATTCCTGTCACGGTGGGCTGTGAGTCAGGTTAATTGCAGGGACTAATTAGGCCAGAGGATGGCTGAGAGACCTGATCATCTGTGCTGTGCTTTTTTTTTTTTTTTTTTAAAAAAGAAGTCTCTTGTGTTCATAAAGGCTGTATTTATTTGATAAAACATACAATAATATTGTGAAATATTTTTACAATTAAAAATAACTTTTCTATTTTAATATATTTTGAAATTTATTTTATTCCTGTGATGCAAAGCTGAATTTTCAGCAATCGTTATTACTTCAGTCTTCAGTGGCACATGATCTTTCTGAAATTCAAGAACATTTCTTATTTTTATCATTGTTGTGCTGCTTAATGTTATTTGTGGAAACCGTGCATCTTTTTCAGGGTTCTTTGATGAGTAGAAAGTTCAAAAGAACAGCATTTATGTAACAACTTGAAAGCCTTTACCGTCAGTTTTGATCAATCTAACATGTCCTTGCTGAATACAAGTATCAATTTCTTTAAAAACATAAAATAAAATACTGACGCCAAATTTTTTGAATGGTAGTTTATATATTAAAGGTGGACTTTGTAGTTTTGTTTTTTTCGCCGCTAGGGGTCGCTAAACAATTCAAAGCAATAGCAAAGGCATAGATTGATGACGCAGTGAATATGGAATCATGGAACTTGTCGTCATGCCGATGGATCTTATAATATATATGGGGAAATAATGTTTATGGATGAGTGAATTCATGTTTTTAACATGACTGTGGTATGAAGCAGGACGGGGCCGAGAATCACGGGCGCGATTGTTAATGAGAGACAGATATCAGTGACACACGAGAGTTCCGGGGATATAAAGAAACGAGGACATTTCATTCTACCGAACTACTCATAAGTGCTGAAATACTACTCATACAGGTCAGTTTATTCGACGAATTAAAACTGAGGTAACGCAGCGCTGTTTCACTTGCTCTAACGTTACACTATCATACTAAACTGTATTTGAGTGTGTGGAAAGTTGTAATAGTATGTATTAGTAATGTATTAGTTTGTTGTCTGTAATAACGTGCAAGAGCGCCCGTCTCTGTCAAGTCAAAGTTTGTCGCAAAGCTCTCGCCATCTCGCAAACGCCACAGTGATACTGATCCTCGTTATTTCTCCTTATGTCCGAAAGTTTGCTTGCCGTGGTCCATAATGTTTGAACGGAACAACAGCCGTTACGCAGCTGTTCTTGTCTGTTGCTATTGTTACTATGCAGTACAAGAAACCAGGGATAACGCAGATATTACGTCATTGACAGGCACAAGTGACGAGAGCGACGAGGCACTATTTAAAATTGAGATTTTCTCTGAATTTACAAATTCTTGGAAACATTTAGGATGATGTAAGTACACAGCTGAACAAAATATATAAGACTGTGCAAGTGGTTTTTGGATATTTTAATATAAAAATTTTACATATTATACCTTTTAATAAACAAATTTTTGTTGACTTTCTTGAGTCTTGCTATGAAATTATTCACATTTAGAGCTTTCAAGTGCTGGAAAAAGTTGTGAAGCACTTGAAAGACCTTGAAAAGTGCTTGAATTTCACTTTCAAAATGTTGCACGAACCCTGAAATTAATCATTTAATTATTTCTGCCACAATACCATGGTTACAGTTAGCATTACTACATTAAATCCATGGTGCATATTGGTGATTTGTGGACTGCAAAGCCTGTTTCTCCTGGTTTCCAGACTTTCCACGTCAGCGCTGTTTAATCTGGGTTTAGATAAGAGAATTCTATGGGGAATTCAAACGCTTTCTCATTGGATCTCCCACCGCTGTGTAGTAACAGTGTCACATGATCCATGATCAGCCCGTGAGTACCTGCTCTGAGCTTGCGCTGCGTTGTCTAATGTTCCGAGTGGTTTCGTTCCACTTTTGTTTAGTTTGCCATTTGATGTTTCTCATATGCAACAGAAATGGCAGCTCTTATCAGTGGTCGCACCAGCGTGACCTCTAACAAAATTTAGTCACACTGGCAGCAATAGATCGCAGTCTGAAGCTGCTGTGAAATTGGCAGAGTCCAGGAAAGAGCATTGCACCATCGTTTGGCTACAGCCTACAGTTAGACTCATAAAAGGATAACTGCAGCAAACAATATTGCTGTTCTTCCTATTTGACACTTATCAAAGCAGTGCAATACTGATAGCACCATGTAAGCCTATTTGGATAAACAGATTAAAAACAAAGAGGTAAAAACAAATTTAGCTTGTCCTCGTGTAACAAGTATCTGACTGTAGGAACTCACATAAAATGAAGCACTGCTCAAGTACAGTTGGGTTCAACAAATGCTTCTATTTAGCTTTTTTTATTTAATGCATATATTTTCATTGTTAATTAGAATATATAAGATAAGTATTTATCAACCACAAATGCTCAGTGTTGGAATTTCAGAAGTCATTTAATTTGTAAATCTGCATGCAATCCCAAAACAATGAAATAATGGCACTCTGTTTTCCGAAGCGCCTCTGGCCCCTCATTACGAGAGAGGAACCGGTCTAAAGAATGAGTGGGCCGCACTGATACCGTGCTGGAAGCGCAGGGAGTCCATTAGCATACATCTGCACTGGCTTTAGACGGACGTGGGAGGCACAAGACTCTAGATCACCCCCAAAGATGAATGGGGTGTGTGGGTGTATTTTCATTACTGAGTTAAGACTAATTCCTTGGTGTATTAGGCAGTACTATGTGGTGCCAACCCAAGAGGTCATGTGTGGATCCCTAGAACTGAAGCTAGCTACCTATACTGTCTGTACTAGGGCTAGAGTGGTATAATAGTTTATTAATAGTCAATATGGATGCATTTTTAGTGATTTTTAATTTATGAGAGATATATATAGATATTTTACATATGTAAAATGTTTTAAATTCATATATTTTATTTTACAAATATTAAATTCACATATCTGTCATATATCATTGACTCCATGGATGTTACCTTTGAACTTCATTGATTGCTTGAAAGCGTTGCAGCCCCACTGTGTGTGTTTATTTTGCTCTCGTCTAAATGCTAAAGTAGGAGGATGGTTGACACGCAGCAGATCAAACTTCACCCTCTATTCAATAACCTTTTAAATTCTGACTAAGCATCCAGGCCCAGTGTTCGTCAAAGGCCGAGGGAGCCGTTTACCTGCAGCACAGCGGCTGATCTTTCAACTCCAGCCTCCGTCTGGGTTTTTTTTTTTTTCTTCCCTTGACCTGTATTATTTGTCCTGCTTTCCCGATGGTGTTATGGATTTTAGCACTAAGGCTGCCACATGCAGTGAGATGAAGGGAAGTGTTGAGCTAGACGTCACGTCTCATCCCAGTGTGCTCTTTAGTCATGCCAATAAATTTGAAGAAGACTTATTCTTTATTTGTGCCTCGAGGTTATGTCTCAGTAATAATGCATCATATCTCCCACAAGAAAATCTGGAACACAATGAGTATGTTTTTCAAGTAACATACTATCATACTACCATTTTGATAGTGTGCTGAAGTGTGCTATATATACCATTTTTGTAGTGTTTATAGTGTCGCTTGTTTGCGTGAAGTGAGCATTTGTTGTGTGCTTGTTTTTGTGAGGTTGACTGAAATTAAACTGAAATCGCGATTTTGGCTTAGTGTAATTGTGAAATTGCAAAATGTACTGAAATCAGAGCAGATCGATCAGTTTGCAGTAAATGCTGCTCCATGTTTCTGCCGGTGCGTGCCCAAACTCCATACCCAAAATAAATGATGGATGCGCTCTTGCATTACAATAATGAGCTCTTGACATTTCTTTAAAATGATGCCATAGAAACTGCCTCAAATTAACTAAAAAGAAGAAAATTGAGTCTGAAAGCTGCAATCGACTTTTTTTTTTTATTTTAAAAAGAGAGGAGAATATATGTTTTTCCCATGGGCGCTCGACGTGGGTAATCTGCGCCTATGCTCACAACACCATATTTTGTGTAAAAATAGGAAAAATAATACTTGTCTCTAAAGACATTTGAAGTAAACATATGTAAGTCCATAAGATTTTCTCCAGCATTGACAGGAGTTTTTTTTTTTTTTTCTGTCAGTGGATGCATAAGATTTCCTGGCAAAAGTTGAGAAAGTACAGTCAGTTTTTTCATAATAATTTAACACTTTATAATAAAACTTTAGACCTTTCTAATGATTTATAGGAAAATGAAGCAGTATTTTCAAGTGCGTAACCAAAATGGATGGATTTATAATGAAAGCAAATATTTTCACTTTAATTGTTTTAACAATATTTATATTTATATGATACTAATGTGCTTATGTATTTTAGAATTTTATTATTTAAGTGTTATCATTCTATTATATATTATAATATAGTTTTAAATACATTATGTGCTATTTAACTGAGCTGTCTGTGCTTTTTACTTGTATTGCTCTTTTTGTGCAAAAGGGATGGTGAAATTTGCCTTTTGGCTCAGGTACATTTACATGAATTTAAATGTTAAATAATGTACATTGTCCATCTTTAAATAAACAAATAATGAATCAATTAAAAATATTATTATTTCATATCGTCATATGAAACGATGACATAAAATGAATCCCTGAATATTTTCTTTTGCAGTGGCTCATTTAAATGAACCATCTGATTACAAAATTACATTTAAAACAAGATAATTTGATGCCACTTGCTAAACTGAAGCTGAGCAATAAAGAACATCATCATATGCTCTTTAATATACTATTTGTTTTAAATGCTATGCTAGATATACTGTATTATACAGTACTAAAGTGATTCAAACAAAACTGTAGCCCATTTCCAGGTGTTTTAGTGTTATCTTCCTTGACAGAATATTTTAAATATTAATTATTCTTTCAACAAGTATCTCATTGTTCAATTCATTATTCAACCTTCCTAACAAACTGGGGTTTCTTTAGCGTTTCTCAGGCTCTCATATTAAGAGCAGAGTTGAACTTGCGACAACAGAATAGAGGCAGACTTTAGCCACTGCTTTATTTGATTTGCAAACTAAATAGTGCTCACTAAAGCAATAACCGAGTGGATGGAAGGATCTTGCTGCGATTAGTCACCCTGGAGTGAGTGCTAATGAGAGGCTCTGGTGCGGGTGACACACACAGAGCCACTGACAGGATCGGGGTTTGATTAATTGACCTGGGGTGGGTGTTAATGAGGGAAAGGAACGGGCCGTGTGGAGTTCAGCATCTCTCCTGACACAGCATTCAAACTGCAGTCCCAGCAAACACACATACACACCAGCTACTGTGACAGTCTGGGCCGTGACTGCCGGGGTGTTTCAGCTGTTCGGTTCAGTGAGCAACTTTGCCATGTTTTTCCCATGGCCCTTACTTCTCCCTTTGCTAAAGGGGTCATATGATTAAACAGGATTTTCATTGTACTTTTGACGTAAAACAGTCTGATGTACCATGCAGACATTATTCTGCAATGAAACTAAGCTGCAATAACATCTGATTCTTATATATATATATATAATCTATTTTATATATATATATATATATATATATATATATATATATATACAGTATATATATATATATATATATATATATATATACAGTATATATAGTATGCAATATATATATATATATATATATTATAAAATACATAATTAAATAATTAATTGTATGCATGTACATATATACATGCCTATATACATACTGTATCAATTTATTTTTTATTTTATATTCTTTGTAAGCTGGATTCAAAATGAATTTGGCTTAGAAATAATGCACCCACAGTCTGAATGTTAAAGGGGACCTATTTTGCTTCTTTTCACAAGATGTAATATAAGTCTCTGGTGTCCTCAAAATGTGTCTGTGGAGTTTCAGTTCAAAATACTCCACAGATCATTTATTATTTATTTATATATATATATATATATATATATATATATATATATATATATATATATATATATATATACATATATTTAGCTTGTCAAATTTGCCCTGTTTGGGTGTGAGCAAAAACACGTTTTTGTGAGTCCCATTAAATGCAAATGAGCTGCTGCTCCCGGCCGGTTTTCCAAAAGAGGGCGGAGCTTTAACAGCTCGCGCTTCAGTTGCTCAACAAAGCTGGAGAATCTCACGCAGCCAAAATAACGATTGTCAGTAACGTGTTCAGCCCTATTGTTCAAACCGGAGTCACTGATGGAGAGACTCAGGAACAGTGGATATTTACAGACTGTAGAAGTCTTAATATAAATATGGTCATTAAAAACTAAATTATGACTTTTTTTCTCAAAAAAAATAAACCCTGAAAGTACTGGAGAAATCCAATAAAGGCACATAGTGATTGCAAAAAAGATTCTTTTCCTGTTTAACGTTTGATATTGATATTTTCGTTAGCATTAGTCGGAAATCAGATAATGTGTGTTTACATGCCACTGTTTTGAACACTTAAAACATATTGCTTTTACATGCACTAAGAAATGAGCTCTGGGGGGCGTCTTGGCATTACTGTGAAAAAAGAATGAACTTGAGACTGACAGTCGTATGAGCAAAAGCATTAAACATCATGCTAATTTATTACATGCATGTACTTTACAGTCAGAAAAGCATTACTCATAACTATTCACAGTACACAGAAGAGCTCTTTCATGCCTGGAGTCGACATAGTTTCTAGAATCTGCGTTTGTTCTGTATATGAATGTCAAACACAGCATTACTTCAAGAGTCTGTCAAGTATCTAGTGTTATATAAGTCGAGTCATCCTCTGCAGCGAACGCTGTCACGCAATTGAATTTATTTATATATTTATGTTTGTTTGTCTCTTTATCGGTAAGGATGTTTTGTTTAGTACAGGTCTATGTTGATGTATAAGGATTATCACTGAAAAATGAAAATACTGCCATTATTTACTCACCCTCATGTCCTTCCAAAGTGCTTTTTTTTGTTTTCTCCTTTTATGTTTGGAGAAAGTAACTGCATACATTTGGAATGACTTGACAGTGACTAAATAATAGAATGCAGAATGCTAATTTTTGGGCGCACTATCTTTTTAAAACTGACGTTGGAATAGTGAATCAGATTGTTTGTTCATTGTTAGTAAAATAACATGGTTTTGCACAGCAAATGACAAAGCCTCCCCACAGCCATAGTCATCTCATTCCAGCACATTGTGTTTGTGTGTGTGTGTGTGTGTGTGTGTACCACCTGCTTATTATGATGGGGCACTTGTTTCCAGCACCATTCTGAGCAGTAAATGAGAGCGGTCTAAGAATAACATCCGCTGGGCCATTGCAGCTGCTGCAAACACAAGCCTGGTTGTTTTCTCTGTCACGCTGAAGTTGGTCGCATGCGTTCTGCGTCCTTGTGTGACAAAAACACTCAAATAAAGAACACACTACAAATACAGAAAAACTGACATTTTATTTAACTTTGCTGTTTGCTAGATACTATTATTTTTGGTTACAAATCTCTATATATGAAATGTTGGTACATAACTCCGCATACAATGTTTGAGATGGTATTGGCAATATATATATATATATATATATATATATATATATATATATATATATATATATACAGCTCTGGAAAAAATTAAGAGACCACTGCATATTTTTTGTTATTTTGACCAGTTGTTGCTTTTGGCAAATAAATGCTCTAAATTACAATATTTTTATTTGGAATTTGGGAAAAATGTCAGTAGTTTATAGAATAAAACAAAAATGTTAATTTTACCCAAACACATACCTATAAATAGTAAACCCAGAGAAACTGATAATTTTGCAGTGGTCTCTTAATTTTTTCCAGAGCTGTATATATATATATATATATATATTGCCAATACCATCTCAAACATTGTATGCGGAGTTATGTACCAACATTTCATATATAGAGATTTGTAACCAAAAATAATAGTATCTAGCAAACAGCATATATATAAATTGTAAGTGTGTGTGATGAAGATGAATTCATATTTTCGTGTAAACCATAATACATTTTTCAGGGTTCTTTGATGAATTGAGAACAGCATTTATTTGAAATAGAATTTTTTTGTAACACTGTATAAGTCTTTACTGTCACTGTTGATCATATTAATGTTTCCTTTGGTAAAAATTTCTAGATAAAGGTATTAATTTCTTTAAAAAAAAGTAAAAATCTCATAATTAATACTAAAAATAGTTTAATTTGTGATTGTATGTTAAAGCCTTCTGTTGCATGTACAAACATCAGTTCTAGGTATAAGCTATTATGTTTATATCACACAAACAGCACTGATCCTCAAGATTGGGTTAATGTTTGAATAACACCTGCGGACCATTAGAGCTGCTTTGTTTGTGAGCTTTTATTGCTTAAAATCACAAGACTGAGGTACTTGTGTGTTTAATGATGTACATTTAGTATTACATTTAGAGACGAAATAACGAAACTGTTACAAATGTATCTGATGAATAATATTACTTCCTTTTTTCCACTGAAAGAAAAAAAAGAGAACAGCGTGTGGCCTTGTCCCATATTTCCCACCTGTGTTATGTGACCACTGAACACGTCTTATTAGCAGCGGCCTTTATATTTAGAGCACAAAATGCTAGTCAATCAGTGAGCCACAATAATGGCTGTTCCAGATAGGGATGCTCATAATTAACTGGTTCACCATTAACAGACAGTAATGGTTTAAAACGGCACAAATCCAAATGTTTCCATATTCACAATCTATTATTTATTATGTAAACTATGCTTTGTACTTCACTTGCATTCCAATATTGAAGTAAAACATCATCTTATGCACAAAAATGTTCTTGGCATAGCAAGTGTGGTGGTGGTCACTCTGAATGGCACAGATTGTACCATGGACTATTTAAATTGAGCAGTGTAACTTTTTATTTTGATAATTTTAGGGCTGCCCCCTAATAGTCGACTAACAGTTAGTCGATTAGAAGAGGCTTGGTCGAGCAAGATTTAATTAGTTGCTTAGTCGCAGAAAAAAAAAAATCTCCACTGGAAGCGGCGAAGTTCGTTTGCATATCATTCATCATTCATCGACCTCGAATATGGCTTATCACTTGAAACTTGTAAGTTGTAGCATAGTTGCCTAGTCCTAGATCAACGTGTGCTATTACTAGGTGCATGTCCAAGTGTTTGTGTGGAGAATGCGCTTATTGCATGAGATGGAGGCGCCGGTGCGATCACTTTTGTATTTTAAAATACTCCGTTGTTTTAGTCATACAGATAAGAGTAATGAAAACTGTCTACTTTTAATTCTGTAAACTCACAATAACAGCAAAACGTTGTGCATTTGTAAAATAATGAAAACAATCAGGATGCGCTTTCTGTCGTCTCGAGCACAAAATGAACCGAAACTCAGTGCATACTTGCTTCACAAACATGAGAAATGTATCTATCTAGAAAGTAGCTAGAAAGTTTTACTAGAAAGTGCTACTTTTAAATGAACCAATTCAAATATATATATATATATATATATATATATATATATATGTATATGTGTGTATATATATATATATATATATGTGTGTGTGTGTGTGTGTGTGCGGCATCCGATCTCTCAAATTTTTTCCTTATAACAGTGGAAACCATTTAAAATACTCGTCATTTATGGTCATACTGATAAGTGTAAGACATCATTCGGAGCTGTAAAGCTACTTTTATTTGTCTACAATATAATAATAAGCAGGATGACGCGTTCTGCCATCTCGGTTTCCTTTCTGTGAGCTTGCTTTTGGAGGGCGTCACAAAAATGAACTGAAAATCAGCATTTACTTCTTTATTTCTGTTAATTATTTAAGTGATGCACTGCCCGACCCAAAAAAAAATGGAGTAAATGTTGTGATGTTATTTCCATTTGAGCCTGATGAATCTTGGCTTTGTCATTCTGGAATATGGCCATGACACGTCTTCCTACATTGTTGTTTAAGAAATGAAAATATACATACTCAGTCTATTAGAGTTAGAAGAACTGTTCCCAAACATATAACATGCTAGAAACATGATAATCACTGTTGTAATGATCCAGTCATAGACTCTTAAGTATTTGCCTATTTAAATAAAAACCGCAGAATAGATTTTTTAGGTCAGGCGATGCATATTTTGTATATTTAATCCTTTTTCTGTGTTCACAGAAGCGCTGCAGGTGCGTGATGTGAGGATATGTGAATCCTCATGTTCTGTTGTTTATGCTGCTATTTGCATATGTAAAACTAAACCTCATTTTGTCATTTTTAATGGGTCACAGACACTTATCCATTCAAAATTAATTAAATTCTAATTTAACAGAATCTTGTCAGTTAACAGTTAATGATCGGTTAACGAGCTTCGGTGATCGGTTTTAGAAAAAAAACAAAACGAACATCCTAGTTCCAAAACATAGTGAGCTGAGTACATAGGCAGCATTATAAGACAACATAGATGCAAAGGCTTTTCCAAAAGTGCTATTTAATTGCTGCTGCCTAATTAGAGTAATCTAAATAGGTTTCATTTGAGCTAGGATGCTGCCTATGTAGACAGCAATGCAGCAAACTAGGTTTTGGAACAGACTCGGTGTGTCAGGGGCATTGAAAACAAATGAATATTTATTCAAGAGATTTGTCATATTTTGTTGATGGAGAGCGGCTCTGGATGGACACTAGCTACACACAGAATGTTCCAGATCCACAGAGACGATGGATTTGGTGTCTCTCAGACACATATTGGGCTCTTTGTTTTGTTTCAATGCAGCAGCTCTTATCTCAGTGTGTGAAAAGCCTGTTTCAGGCGATACACACACATGTGAGGGTTCAATTCCGTACCATTTTGCCGCTTTTCATGGAACTTATCTCTGCTGTGTGTTTACTCACCGAGTCTCTGACTCATTCCTCGGTCAATGCTTCTGTTCTGTAATACATAGCATCTTTTTGATAATTACTATTGGGAGGTGTTGTAAATATTCTAATATTAAACCCCCCCCAAATCCTCTGTTAATAATGCCAATTGAGTCCTCAAATCTAGAATGTAAATATTTTAGATTTAAATGAACAGATTTTGTTTTTGTAATGTTTTTACACTTGGGATATATATATATATATATATAATGAGTTTTACATGGGCAATATATATATATATTGCCCATGCAAAACTCATTACCATGATTTTACAGTTTTGTTTATGGTTGCCAGAGCATTGCTAAATGGTTGCTATTGTGTTTCGCATGTTACAAAGCAGTTACTGTTGGTTGCTTGTGGATAGGTGCTGTCTCAAATCAAAACTACCCACCCCACCCAAAGTCTCCATGATTATAATATTTTGTCAGTTTTTTTTTATTTTATATGTTGTATCTATAAATGTTGTGTGATGTTATTTCCATTGAAGAGGGGCAGGATTTTTTGGTAAAGATCTTCCATTGACAATGCAAGAGGTGAGCACTCTGTAAAGTCTTCTCCAGCACATTCCAAAGACTTTCAGTGAGGTTAAGGTCTTGAACTCAATTCATGTGTGAAAATGATTCTTCATGCTCCTTCCCAACCATTCTTTCACAATTTGAGCCTGATGAATCTTGGCTTTGTCATTCTGGAATATGGCCGTGATACGTCTTCTTTCATGGTTAAGAAATAAAAAGCCACACACTCCATCAATTAGGGTTAAAATAACTGTTGCCAAACATATAACATGCTAGAAACCTAAGCCTAATTAAGAGCAATAGTAATAGTACTGTTTGCTGTATAGTAGTTTGTCTTTGCATGTAGGAATCTCAAAATAATCTTTTGAATTGGTTTAGATCAGCTTTATAAATATTATGACAATGTGTTTCTGAGTAATAAAACTCCATGAGGCCTCTCAGTCGGAGACATATACTGTAAATAAAGAGAGATCAGCCACTGTCGCTGTTTGTCAGGTTATACTCTCAAACAGAGGCGTGAAAGCACTGGATAAAAGATCAGCGTTCGTATCGGCGCTTGCGCTGGCCTGGTTTCTTTCGCTGCCGTCTCTTTGGTGTGAGTACAGAAATAGCAGGAACGACTATGACTCATGGCTGCACAGCCGAGCGTCTCTCTGTCACACTGTCACAAGTGCAGAACCTGTTAGACGACGGATTCTGGAGTTAATGTGGAAGACGGACTGACCGCCTAAAGCAAAGTGAACATGTGGGAGACTAACATTGCTGTGATAGCTTTGAAAATTTCACATGCACGCTAAGAAACACACACCTATGAGACTATTTACAGTACTTACACATGAGCTTTTAGTGCTGGGTATGAATTTTGGTTTCCAGATTAAACACAGTCTGAATGATCCTTTATCGATACTTTTCTACAGATGAGTGAAGTTTTTCACTAGTTTAAACATTAGCTATTTTTCTTGGATGAATGGATGGATGTGTTACTGTATTCACTGCTGTTAATCTTCGTTAACGTTAGTTAATGAAAGTACAGTTGGTCATTGTTTGTTCATGTTCGTTCACAGTGCATTAACTAATGTTAACAAGATTTTAATAATGTATTAGTAAATGTTGAAATTAACACTAACAAAGATTAATAAATGCTGTAGAAGTTCAGATCATTATTAGTTCATGTTAACTAATGAACCTCATTGTAAAGTCTTACCATTTTTTTATTTCATTTGGTTACACTTATTTTAATAATTCATAATAGATTTTAATTACAATAAGTGTTGTATTGTATGATTTTAATTGTTGCTTTATATCAAGAAGGTCAAGACCTTTGAATTTTACGGAAGGAAAAGTATGTTAATCTACACTACCATTGAAAAGTTTGGGGTCAGTGAGAATTTTTATTTATTTTTTTAGAAATTAGTTATTTTTAGTAAGGCTGCATTAAAAAGATCAAAAGTAAATACATTTATAATGATAAAAAAAGATTTCCTGAATAAATCCTGTTCTTTTGGTCTTTCTATTTATCAAAGAATCCTGAAAAATGTATCATCATTCCACAAAAATATTAAGCAGTACTATTTTCAATATTGATAATAACAAGAAATGTTTCTTGAGCAGTAAATCAGCATATTGGAATGATTTCTGAAGGATCATGTGACACTGAAGACTGAAGTAATGATGCTGAAATCAGATTTCCATCACAGGAATAAAGTATATTGTAAAATATATTAATATAGAAAACAGTTATTTTAAATTGTACAAATATTTCACAATATTACTGCTTTTACTCTATGTGTGATTGAATAAACGCAGCCTTGGTGAGCATAAGAGACTTCTTTCAGAAACATGAAAAAATCTTAGCAATCCCAAACGTTTGAATAGTAGTGTACATTTCATGCGTATGTTTTCTGAACATATCTAATAGTTCTCACAACTACTCCTCTAAAAGTTACTGACATCAACATGAGCCATATTTGTAGAGTGTGCCATTTGAAATCCCTGATTAACTAATGTCAGTATTGAATTGAATTCAATCAGTGCCGATGCGTAACATAGCTCTATTAGGTTTACATAAGCATTAAAATTCACTTCAAAGACACAGAATGTGTTAATGTCAGGTGGCAGAACCACATCTCTGTGTCTCTTTCTCTCTCTCATAGAGGTCAGGGTGGTCTCTGTCTGTTACGGTGTTTGCAGCAGCGGGAGGCATTGCAAGGTGAAGACACATCGGCTGTCATTGTGCTGAGCGAGAAAGAAAGAGAGGGAGACAGTGGGGAAAGGAGGGAGGTAGACAGGGAGTCGAGAGAGAGAGAGAGAGAGAGAAAAGCTGTGTTCTCTGGCTCAACGGAATCGCTCGTTCACACTCGCTGTTGACGGATGAGCCGTCGGTCGAGGCTGAGAGCTCGGCAGCTTGTGTCAAGCTGAGGGGAGAGCGGAACATGAACATAATGAGAACCTTCCCTCGCTTGCTTTCAGATACCGGGCAGAAGAAGACACCGGAGAAGAAGGATGGAAGGCGGATGTCGTTCCAGAGACCGAAGGGCACCATAGAGTATTCCGTAAGTGAGAACATCAACCCCTTTCCTCGTTATTTCTGTGCATGTGCTTTGTGTTTTGTAGGGTCGTTTCTCGCAGATATCGTCCCAGCTCTGTTTACTCTGAGGATTTTTCCACATGTACCTGTGAGAGTTTGCACGAGGACTGTGTGTGTGTTCACCGGGATGATTTGAGACAGAGCGCGTTTAGTATGGAGAGGGTGCATGAAGCCGTGCGAATGTTTACATCAGCCTGGTTATTTTCACCGGTCTGCATGCGAATGTCCTCTACGCTTATCAACATGCATTCCAGCAGACTATTGGTGAATGACCTTCCTTTCTGCGTTTGCATTTCTATTGATTTGGCGTGTGTGTGTGTGCTGAGTGTGAGAGAGACTGTGAGCTTCGATTGTCTATCTTAACAGCTTGTTGTGTTCTTGAAATGACCCTCAAATTCCAGCTGCGGGCAGAGCGCTTCTCGTCTCTCTCCCTAGTAACAGAGGACCGTGTGGGTTGAGCCGAGCTCTGGAGTTCTGCCTGGAAGTGGAGAGACAGAGGAGAGGAAACTGCTGGCGGCTAGAGCTGTCATTTAGCCAAAAGATTGGAATCATACCCCTTTTCCACCAAAAATGGTGCTGGTGCTGGTGCTCTGCCGGGGAATCTGATAGCGTCTGTCAGAAACGGCCCACATTTCCATTGGCTTAGGCAAACTGACTACATTACTGTCTTTGTTTACAAGGCTACAAGTTTTGAAAACATATTTTAACATCCAAAGTAAAGACGTGTAAAATCAATTAGTCAGGGTTACCTGAATGACTATTATTCAAATAATCGTTCGACTAATCAATACATTTAAAGATAAATTAAAAGTTTTCTGTGCAAACTGTCTATAGCATGGTACATTGTCAGCATGCTATTGAAAACACAGTTGCTTATAATATTGAAATTAAATATATAAGAAAAACTGAATAAATATGAAAAAATAAGTCAATCAACCTTTATATTCGATTTGTGAGTAGTTGATCAATCAGTAGAATATTGAAGCAGTGTGACCCATCCCTGTGGTATGTTTATTTAAAAATATATTATCAACTACTACTTAAATGGATGATTATAATATATATTATTACTTATTATTTGATATTAGTTAAATATACACTACTGTTCAAAAAGTGTCTAATTTATATACATATATATACATGCATACACACACACACACACACACACATATATATATATATATTCCTGTGATGGAAAACTCTAGTCTTCAGTGTCACATGATCCTTCAGAAATCATTCTAATATGCTGATACAGTGCTCAAGAAACGTTATTATTATCAATGTTAAAAACATTTGTGCTACCTAATATTTTATTTTAGACAGGTCAACCATTGTGACCCATCATTCAATTCCGCATTTTTTCAATTTTGTGATTACTTTTGATGCGTAAACAAGTATTTGCGACAAATAATAGCAATTCATTCACATATATGAAATTTAAATATTATTTATTAGTTTTAGGCTATGTCCACAGTACATTTTCATTTTAACACAAGGTTTTAAAATGAAAACGATCCTCGTCCATTCTGGTGTTTCCGCTGCATTTCAGAAAAGATCCCCATCCACACCACACAACCGAAAATGCATGTCATTTGACCATTCATGCACACTGAGCATGTGCGTATAATAATAGCTTGCCTCTTGCGCATAAATGGCAGCTGCAGTATTATAAAATGCTTTGTTTTCAAAAGTCTCCATTTTGTTACGACTAACACAACCCCAGAGTTTTCAAACTAAAACGGTGTCTGCAACGAAAACGGAAACTTCAGAATAGTGTGGATGCCAGGAGTAACCGTTGAAACGAAAACACACTAGTGTAAACGGCCTTAGACTGACTGGTCGGGCATCAGCACCATTTGAGTGGAAAATAGGCATCAGATTCAGTTCAGGACTGGCATCAGGCAGCCATGGAATCAGATGCTGTTGTAGTTGACGTGCTCTGCTCATCAGAGACGGCGTTGCTGCTGCTTTCACGGTTCTGTTTCCAGACGGTTCTGCTCTCCCCACGGATCTGGGCAGGTGTCTGACACACGTCTCCCCACACACACACACTGAAGATCTGTCTCTGTCGGCCGAAAGTGATTGACAAGGCTTTTGTTTTCCTCCGCAGAGCATGAAAAGTGTGCAAGACGACTGCGGGGCATTTGTCACAGGGCATAAACAGCGTGTTATGAGGCTGTTTGTGCTCGTTGGTGGGGGTTAACATGCCCATGCTATAATACTGGGGATGTTTTGGATCCTATTGACTTGGATTGTGTGTGTGTGGGGGGGCATACTTTCTCATACTTTTGTTAAAAAATTATTTGTAAATGATGACAATACAATTTTCATTTTTGGGTGAACTATCCCTGTAAGATTTTCAGAGAAACTGTCTCCGTAATTGTGAAAGTCTTGCCTCCTGCTACAGGTCAGTGTCTGCATTGCTGTTTTCTCAAGAAGCAGTCTTGACCTCAAGAGGGTTTGAAGGAGAGCTAAACTATTGTAGCCCATCTGCTCAGTCACTAATAGCACTCCGCAGGTCAGTGGGCTATTGGCTGGTCTGTGGCCAATTAAATCAGTTGCACAGGAAAGGGCAAGAGAGATTGAGATCTCATCAGAAACAAACACTGAGGATTCAGCATTTGCTTTAAAGCTGATTCCTGATTCGGCTAGAGTAGTTGTAGCTGCACTGAAGTCGTGTAGTCAGTGATTAAAGCTTTTAGTCTCATTATGTATAATGCATACTGTGCACACAATCAATAGACATTCTGTGCATATTTAGAATTGCATTGATTTGCATTCAACATCAGCAAATCACAACAATCACTCTTAAGAATATTTGAATTTCCGACTATACATGAACCTCATTTGGAATTTTAATCACAGGTCTGAACTGTTTTAAATATTTTCAGGGTGAATGTGAAGAGCTTAATGTAGTGAGTGTGGGTGACCAGGCTCACCAGTTGCCCCTTGACCTCCTGCTGACATCTTACAAAACAGGCTTTTGGAATATTAAAGACACCTTGAGATGGTACAAAAGTACTCTGGAGGTACAATGGTTACGGATGGTAATATTATTGTACCATAATACTGAATGACAAGGTACTCCCAGGTTCTTCACAGATTACTATGGTATTACCATGCCCAAAGCATTGATGGTATTTCCGTGGTGGTTTTTTTTTTGTTTGTTTGTTTTTTTGTTTTTTGTAAGTGCTGGCTCTTGTACGTCCTGTGAAAGAGAGAACGTCAACATCTTGCCAAGACTGCTGAGCTAAAATTAGTACTTTAAGTGATCATCGACGCAGTTAGCCAGCGTGTGCCATGAGGAGAGTAATGACAGCGTCACTATGGCAACTCTCATGCCACGGCAGCCGTGATGCCCCACGCAGTATGGAGCTTGTCTGATTTGACATTCTGCTTGATTGCACTGTTCGCTGGAATGTCATTTTCAGTTCGATCAGCTGTATGTCTGTGAATCTCACAAAACATGTATGGGTCGTTTTTATCCCAAAAATGTATCCCTGCAATTTGCATAGTGAAAGCAAAGCTTATTTTTGGACCAATACAAATGTTTTGCATTGTAACAGTATTTTTATGACATTATTTTTTATTTGATTATTTTGTTTGTTTTTATATTCTGTGACCTAGAAATGTGACCTTAATGGTCATGAAAATAATGGCCAAATGCAAAAAAAAACTTTTATATAAATATTATAATATAATATTAGTGCTGTCAAAATTAGCACGTTAACACATGCGATCAATTTTTTCAGTTTAATGCATTAAAATATTACTAACCCAATCAACGCAGCATTCGTTTTTTCTGTCATACTAGCTAGCGATACATTATAAGACCACGCTCTTATTCATGCAAATATTTTTAAACCTTTCAAGCATGTCAAGACACAAAAGAGATACTGTCTGTGAATCTCCTGTGTGACAGACACACGAGTCGTGCGCACAGAAAGCCGGTCTTAAAGTGACAGCAGCCCAATAAACCTGCTGCAGTCTTACAATAAAATCAATCAAAGAACAAAAGAAAAAGAAATCTTCTCTTAATTGAATACATTTTGTAGCTTTAGTAAAAATTAATCTATATTTTAATTTAAATTATGCAGTCAAGACTGTGAAGTGTTTGATAACTGCTTTGTTTCTGGATAGTTCCTACCTGTTAGAACAAATATTTAAAATATACTGTTGTATATAAAATATAATGTACTGTACTTTATTTGTGTCTACATTAATTTAGAGACTAAATGTGAAATTATTACAATATAAAAATATTAAATATTAAAAACGATTAATCACGATTAATTACAGAAAAATTAGTTTTTTTTCTTATCCATTGACATCACTATATAATTTTAAAAATAAATTAATATTATTCTTATTCATATTTATTTATTTATATGACCTGGAAATGTTGTCACGTGAAATGTCACGTATAGCCTGTTTTGGTTTCATTTTTTCTGTGTTCTCTTCCTGTTTTTCCTGCCTGATTTCCTAGTTAGTTTCCTGGTTTATTAATTAGTCTTTCACAACTGTTCTGTATCAAGTAAGTTACTTTCCTCTGATTTCTCAGTTCCTTTTTTCCCAGTCGTCAGTTTTTATACTGGTTGTGTTTACTACTATAATCTCCAGCGATCTCCTTTGTTTTAGTTTGTGAGTTAGAATAAAGATTATTCTGTATACTCCTTCGTCGTGCACGTCCCCACAGCACCCACGCCTGACAGATGTGTCCTTAATTGTCATGAAAATAATTCATAATGCAAAGATTCTTATAAACACAAACACACACATATATGATATGATGGATCCTCATGACATTCGCCATATAAAAAGATGACAGAATGCAAGGCAAAAGTATTTATATTCCACTTTTGGGACATAATGCGGTACAAATAAAGCACTATACTAATTAAATAATACACACTAATGATGTGTTTTGAGTTTGGACTTGAATAGGACTGCTGATGAAACACATGTGAGAACAGCTGTAGGGTGGTGTAGTAGCAAAACGCTGTCTCATGATGTTTGTAACCAACCCTAGGCACAACTAGTCTTGATCCCCATGACCCCCTTTTGACTCTAAATTCAGGAGGCATGAGTCATGTTTGAAGACGTTGTAAAATGTGCCTCTGCCTGCGGATTCTGCTGCCAAGTTGCTAAACAGCATATAGTTGTGCTGAGGAATTATACTACATGCCGGAAGAATTATTAAAGGGTTAGTTCACCCAAAAATGAAAATTCTGTCATTAATTCCTCACCCTCATGTCGTTCTACACCTGTAAGACCTTCGTTCATCTTCAGAACACAAATTAAGATATTGTTGATGAAATCTGATGTCTCAGTGAGTCTCTATTGACAGCAAGACAATTAACTCTTTCAGATGCCCAGAAAGCTAAACATTTTTAAAACAGTTCATGTGAGTACAGTGGTTCAATCTCAGTATTATAAAACGACGAGAATACTTTTTGTGTGCCAAAAATACCCAAAATAGCAACTTTTTTAAAACACTGCTTCGAAGCTTTACGAATCTTTTGATTTGAATCAGTGATTTGGGTCGCGTATCAAACTGCCAAAGTCACGTGAAGTGTTGAAATTACTGAAATCACATGACTCTGATGCTCCAAATCACTGATGCAAATCAAAAGATTCGTAAAGCTTTGAAGCAGTGTTTTGAAATCGACCATCACTAGATATTCTTGAAAAATGGTTATTTCCTTTTTTTCTTTATAATATTAAGGCTGAACCACTGTACTCACAACTGTTTTAAATATGTTTTAGTATCTTCTGGGCATCTGAAAGAGTTAATTATCTTGCTGGCAATAGAAGACTCACTGAGACATCAGATTTCATCAAAAATATCTTAATTTGTGTTCTGAAGATGAACGAAGGTCTTACGGGTGTAGAACGACATGAGGGTGAGGAATTAATGACTGAATTTATATTTTTGGGTGAACTAACCCTTTAACCTTGATAATTGTTAATTAATAGTTAATTGTTAATGTTGTTAATTAATAGTTTTATTGTCGATTCTGCTGTAGAGATGCAGTGGGCTATAAACATTAATTGCTTCCACCTTTTTTTTTTGACAAGAATGCATTTGACTCTTTTTAGATCCATTCACAGTTTCTGCCTCTCAGAAGGAACCTCGTGTCGCACAAACATGTCTGGGAAATGTTGAGTTTGTCTAGACTGTTCTGATGACTCTTACTGCTGCATGTGTCTATTTTCCAAGCAGAAGCGACTGGCAATGGTTGACATCTCCGCTGGCACTGCTTGTGTTGGATGTTAAGTGATATTTTTATCCACGGCTGCCTTTAGAAAGAGGACGACAGACCTCAGCGGGACTTCCTGCTATTGAATTAGGAGAAGAGAAAACACGAAGGATAGAGCACGTCTAGACTGTGGCACAAATCATAAATTCTCCACCTAACAGAGGTATTAGTGTCCGGTGAAGGCAGGTTGTGTTTACTCTGAAAACGAAGCGTCCAGAAGCTACAAATAAATATCCCACGGAAGAGCCGGTTTCAAATGGCTCTCGCAGGGAATCAATGTTCTGTGCCAGACAGACGGGATTGAAAGGACGCCGCTAGCGTGGGGGCATTGGGAATATCGACTACTGAAGTTCCCATCTGGAGACGACTAGAAAACTTCTGTGCAAATACGTGGGGGGTTTTTCATTCTCATAGAAAAACAACTCAGAAGTCTGATTCAGAGTTGAAATGGCGTTGGATATTCTGATGCTTTTTATGTGTGGGAAATCTCTGTGTGATGACATAAACTATTTCAGTTCTAAAGATGCAAGTTTGTTTGTTTATTTATTTATTTATTTATTTTTGCTGGTCCTCTTTGGGCCTGTTCTCACAGGACACGTTCTTGCATTCAAAACAAGGATCTTGAGAGGTTTTAACTTGATGTGGTTTCTCATGCTGACAAAAAATTAGGCGTATGGTTTTGTGTGAAACAAAATTTGGTGTCCATGATGAGGAGCCAAGTTTTTGTTTCTGGAAGGGATTACAGGGTTAGTTAACCCAAGAAAATGAAAATTCTATCATCATTTGCTCACCGTCAAGTGCTTCCAAACCTGTATGACTTTTTCTGTGGAACGTAAATGGAAATGTTTAGCTTTCATACTTTTTTCTGCAAACCAAATTCTGTAGTGTGTTGTTTTGTCTCCTTGATCTGATCATCTGTCCACTGTCCTCCTCACATGAGAAACTCCTGATACTGTACCAAACAGACAGTCTCAGAACTATGTAGAACCCTTTACATTAAGATATTATCAACAATGTTTAGAGGAGTGTAGTCTGGTGATATGGAGAGTGAGAGGTTGTTCGGTGTTCTACAGAATTGATCATGCCGCAATAAGTTCCACACAATATGTGCAAAAGGGGAAGAATATGTTCACGCCATGCAACATTTCTCTTGCTGTTAGTTTTTTGTCCTCACACTTTGTTTCAGTGTCAAACGCAACATTTTTTCTTTTTTTTCTTTTCTTTTCTTCTTTTCACTGTACACAACCTCATTTTTATTTTTTTTATTTTACTGTATAATCGTCTGCTGGCTAACATTCTATAGTAGGTGTTTAGAATGAAATTATTTAGAATATTCAGTAACACTTTACAATAAGGTTCATTAGTTAAACATTAGTTAATGTGGTAACACTTTACTTGAAGGGGTGTGCATAAGACTGACATGACACCTTCATAATCGTGACATAACACGTCATGAATATGAAGGAGGGTTTATGCATGTTTATGACAACTGACATGAAGTGTCATTCGCTCAATTATGTCATTTTTAATGCAAACATGACATTGTTTGAGATGTCTTTGTTATGACAACTTGACATAAACCAATACATCATAACCTGTCAGTATCTTTGTCATTACAACTTGACATTACCAAGACATATAACGGCGTCATGAATATTTTTCTTGACCTAAATTATAGTGGTACTTAAAAAAGAAATTATGAAATGAAAAATATTCATGACACTGTAATAAAATTATTTGACAGAGTATTTACACTTAATGACATTTTAATGACAAATTCAATTTGTACCACTGTAGTTTAGGTCAAGAAAAATATTCATGACACAGTTATAATGGTCTCATGACAGCCAGTGTCAAAACCAACCACATGACTGTTTAATGTAATGTTAACCCATAACAGTAAAAAAACAAACAAAAGTAGTTTCTTAAGTTTTATAATTAATCTGTTATGTCATGTTTATGACAAATGTATGATGCTAAGATGTATGTTATGATGTATTGGTTTATGCCAAGTGCATTAAAAATGACATAACTGAGCGAATGACACTTCATGTCAGTTGTCATAAACATGTCTCATGTCACGATTATGATGTTGAACATCCACCTTGTGTAAACCAAAAGGTCTCTTCTCCTTTTTCCTTGTTTTTACATGTTTTTGTACATGTGTTGTGCAGGTGGAGTCACGGGACACTCTAAACAGCATCTCGCTGAAGTTTGACACCACTCCCAATGAACTTGTTCAGCTCAACAAACTCTTCTCTAGAAATGTGGTCCCCGGTCAGGTATGTATTTTCACGTTTAATATCCTGTTTCACTCATAAATGTCAAATTTCTGTAGTAAAATGGGTTTTTATTTTATTATATTTTATTTTTAGATATTGATTTAAGCTAATGTTGTAGATGCCGATAGTTAAAAGCCAACTTTTAGCTTTTACTCATTGAATATCTTCTTTTGCTCTGAAATACGCGACATTACAGAAGGTTGTAAATGTCATTACACGTTGGCTATAAAGTCACAAAATTCAGGACGGGTTTCGTCTGCAGACACTCATTACAACGCTTCACTCCCTCGCCATTAGATCTCTGCCAAGCGTTAGACAAAGAATCAATCTCTCACTGTTTAATATAGTGCAACAGCATATCAATTATTAGCCGATATGACATTTAACCAGATAATATCTCTCAGAAAGATGGAGTGATTAATGACTTCTCTCTACCAGTCAGTGCATGAGCAGTTATGAAAGATCTCTTGCTAAACAGCTCCAGTATCTCCTCACAAATACTTGTTAAGCAAAGCTGAAGTCCGGATCGTTGATATTCACATGGCGCTGGGCACAGTAATGAGAGGGTAATAGATAGAGTCAGGCGCTGGAGATGGCGACCGCCGCCTGACACAGTACAGCTGGAGGGCTCTTAGCACGTATCACGTGACCAAACTCTGCGGCTCCTTCCATTAGCCGCGTAATCCTCCCCAGTGTTTCGAACCGTTGAACAGCCCCTCCACGCTGACTCCACTGCCCCCAAACTAAAACGAGTGGAGCCGTGTTCGGTGTTCAGAGATCTGAGGTGTATCTGGAGAGACCACATTATATTGGATCAACTTTGAGATTTTGATTGCAGATTACTTCCCTGTACTTTCCGTGTATTGTACAATTTTGCATTGGAATGTATAAAAAATTGCAATAAAATAGAAAGTATGTGTGTGTGAGTATGTATTAGTAATAAATATATATTACTAATACATACTCACACACACATACTTTCTATTTTATTGCAATTTTTTATACATTCCAATGCAAAACTGTACAATTATTACTAACATACTAACTATATACTAACTATATATATTATTAGAAATATATATATATATATATATATATATATATATATATATATATATATATATATATATATATTACTAATACATACTCACATACACATACTTTCTATTTTATTGCAATTTTTATACATTCCAATGCAAAATGCATATATATATATATATATATATATATATATATATATATTTAGGTCAGTGACATGACGGGTCATTTTTTTGTCCAAAGGCCTTAATAATAATAAAAAACAAAAATATGACATTCAAAGTATGTAAGGTAGTACAACTAGATCTCTTTTATTTAATCCAAAAGGTTTTAATTATATTTTGCTACATATAAAGGTATTTTAAAGATTTTGAAGTGTCAAAAGGTCATTTGGTTTAACCGTCAAAAGGCCAATACAGCCATTTCATTTGTGATTAAAATATCTTAAAATGTAATAAATGTATATATTTTTTTATTCTGGCATGATTTTATAACTATTATATAATCAATATAGTGCAAAATGACATTAAAATTATGTGTAGAAGTCATTGCTTTGTTATGTGAAAGAATGCCCAGAAAAATTAATTTCATTGATGTCATTCTGAGTAACCAATATACCATTTTGGATCAAGTCATGCAGTCAATATCATGTGACCGGATGTGACATCATTCAGACACCTGCAAAAGATCACATGGTCGTGAAGCAAAGTAACTCTCTCTTAACTATTTGAAAAATTTATCCTTTCACTTGCTCATACGCATGTCCTGAAACATCAGGTCATTCGGTACAACTGCTCTAAAACATGGAAAAAGTTGTAATATTTTAAAAACTACATACAAAATATCTGATTGTCCTTTTGATAGTGTAACGATAGGCGAGTCAGCGCAATAGGATCCAATAGCAGGCTTTATTAAAACATAAGATAAGAAAGATGCATAAAAAGATAAGGCAGAGTCGTAAACAGGCGGGTAGGTCGAGGCAGTCAGCAGGCAAACAACAATCCAGTTATCAGAGCAGTAAATCCAACAAGGGAAGCAGCGAACGATCAGTAACCGGAACAGACAGGCAGAAAACAGGTCCAGGAAAACAAGACACGGGAATAAACTCCCAAAAATGACAGAATTACCAAATGAAGACTTTGCGACTGTGTGAGTGTGTGTGTGGAGCTTAAATAGTGAGAAGTGAAATGGATCAGGTGAGAGTGCAATCAGTCCAGGTGTGAAGGCTTCTGGGAAATGTAGTGAAGAGTGACTGAGGTGGGAGTGTATGTTTGTGAATTATGAGAAATGGAGTCCAGTGAAAATAACAGTTCCATGGTAGAGTGCCCTCTTGTGGTTGTGGCAGGAACTTCGGCTGGTAATCCTAACAAATAGCTAACAATATATAGCTAAGCTGATAGATATCAGCAAGCTGTTAGCATTGTTTGAAAATATCGTCATTCGGTATAACCAAAAGAGTCATTCGGTAAAACCAAAATTTTTGATTAAACTGAATTACTTTTTTGGTGACAAATTTTGTCCATCTTGTATAAAATGACAAAAATTGATCATTTAATTGATTATAAAAACCACATAATCTCATTGTTAACACTTAATAAAACAAGATTAATTATATCTTCATTGTTTTTTTTTTTACACTTTTTAAAAACCTTATTCGTTAATGACCCATATATACATACATGCATACATATATAATTTATAATTTAATTTTATATATAAATATTCGATTATTTTATGTCTAAATGTGTATTTTATGTTTTGGAAAGTGTTTTATTAATTTTTTTTATTTCAAAATTTGTAATGCCATTAATCCATTTATTTAAAATGACAGATTCAGAACAAATTTGTTCTTTTTCAACTTCAAATTTTACAAACTCAGCAATATTATCATTTTTTTTTTGAAGATGACATCAAAAGTAAAAATGATTAATAATAAAATAATACATGGTAATACATAATTACTAATACATAAAGTATAAAAATGCAAATGGTTTTATTTTCAGGTTGTACAGTAGTAATTGTTGTTGTCTTTTTTATAAAAACTCTAGAGGTCAATGATACTGTGTGTCCTCGTTTACACAAGTCCAATCATGTATGTGTGTATTGATTGTGCGTCCATGCATGCAGTTGCTGGCTGGTGTTTATGAACTGTTACATTGCTGTTGTGTTTGCAGGTTCTGTATGTTCCTGATCCAGAGTACGTGTCCAGTGCGGGCAGCTCTCCCTCCTTCAGTCCCAGCAGCCCACTCTCTCCCACCTCCTCAGAAGCTGACCTGGAGAAAGTGACCACGGTATGTGACATTTCCTTCTTCACACCCCACAGCCTCATCATTTAACCTGTGCTCTTGAGGGACTCACACACAATCAGACATGACCCGAGCATGGCACGCGTTCATACCGAAGGCTCTCTGGGAATTTTTTAACAATTTTCCAATATCGAAGCTCTGTCTTATGCTTTCTGGTTTACAGGAATCATGTGAGAGGGCCCTAATAGAACAGTGATATCATGAGCTGACAGCACGAAATGCTGCTGTTCATTGTTAGTCAGGAAACATTGTGCTTTGTATTTCATCAGCTGATAGGAAGAATGCCAGTCCTGCAGAAAAGCTCTCCATTAGGTTGTCGAGGTATCCATGTGTTTGTCGTGATGAATAGGGGCTGAAATTGTTGACTTTAGATTATTAACTCAGTGTCCACACAGCTGAATGTAATTGTTAAAATACTTCCTTGTATCCCAGTTTAATATGCAGAGACAACTAGAAGACATTCATAGGTTGATTCTTTTAAACATGTAAAGATTGTGGCTCTCTGGTGCTATCAAAACACTGACTAATGTCAAATAGAAGAAGTGTTCAGGAAAACTGTTTGAGAACAGTCATTGTGTGCGATTTTGTTTGGTAATTACCTGACAAATTACACCCTTCAACTTTAAATATTGCAAATATACCACTGTCAATCTAATATTAGTTACCAAACAAAGACAGATGGATGCATAAAATATTTATACGACACAAATGGATATACTTCTGTAAATTTGCTTTTGAGATCACCTGGTTCAAGGCCGTGGTTTTTCACTGTCAGACGTGATATTTACACATCCTCTGTAATCAAATACCTGCCATGAACTTTGTTGACTTGCCCTCATTCTTAGAAGCAGTGCATTGAAATGCCTTAGAAATAAGGCAATACTGGTGATTAATAGAACTAGATGATAAAGTTTTATATATATTCAGTGTAACTTAAAGCAGCATCCGTTTTTCCATCATATTTTTGGCTTGAACAAACTATAACACGCATAATTATGCCAAAATGCTGTTTTGTCAAGTATCCTCGAGCAGTCTTAAATGAGTTAAATAATATCTTAAATGAACTTAAACAGTTATGAGAAAATGAGATGTGCGTCAGATCCGCGTCATGTTCGGCAGCGGCAGGCCTTAAAGTCACAGTAGCCTGATAAACCAGTTGCTGTGATGTCTGTCATTAAAGGCCCACTGAAGTGCCTTTGAATGCACAGCATTATTCAATGTGTTAATGTAATTTTCACTACAGACAGGGCTGGACATATCGAGCGGCTCCTCCCCTTTTTTGAAATAGCCAATAGCCTTTTGCTTATATCAGAGCTCGGCCAGATCTGTTGAGCTCGGTAATGCTTTAGTTTCCTTCTAATCTCTAACCGTTTATCCTCATAAACTCCTCCATATCGCTTTAAAAAAAATACATTATATATATATATATATATACACACACACACACACACACACAGTGGGTATGGAAAGTATTCAGACCCCCTTAAATTTTTCACTCTTTGTTATATTGCAGCCATTTGCTCAAATCATTTAAGTTCATTTTTTTCCTCATTAATGTACACACAGCACCCCATATTGACAGAAAAACACAGAATTTTTGACATTTTTGCAGATTTATTAAAAAAGAAAAGAAAAGGTCCTAAGGATTCAGACCCTTTGCTCAGTATTTAATAGAAGCACCTTTTGATCTAATACAGCCATGAGTCTTTTATGGAAAGATGCAACAAGTTTTTCACACCTGGATTTGGGGATCCTCTGCCATTCCTCCTTGCAGATCCTCTCCAGTTCTGTCAGGTTGGATGGTAAACGTTGGTGGAGTTCTATCATGGTCTCATCAGACATCTTATTTCTCACCATCTTGGAGTCCTTCAGGTGTTTTTTAGCAAACTCCATGCGGTCTTTCATGTGTCTTGCACTGAGGAGAGGCTTCCGTCGGGCCACTCTGCCATAAAGCGCCAACTGGTGGAGGGCTGCAGTGATGGCTGACTTTCTACAACTTTCTCCCATCTCCCGACTGCATCTCTGGAGCTCAGCCACAGTGATCTTTGGGTTCTTCTTTACCTCTCTCACCAAGGCTCTTCTCCCCCAATAGCTCAGTTTGGCCGGATGGCCAGCTCTAAGAAGGGTTCTGGTCGTCCCAAACGTCTTCCATTTAAGGATTATGGAGGAACCTTAAGTGCAGCAGAAATTTTTTTGTAACCTTGGCCAGATCTGTGCCTTGCCACAATTCTGTCTCTGAGCTCTTCAGGCAGTTCCTTTGACCTCATGATTCTCATTTGCTCTGACATGCACTGTGAGCTGTAAGGTCTTATATAGACAGGTGTGTGGCTTTCCTAATCAAGTCCAATCAGTATAATGAAACACAGCTGGACTCAAATGAAGGTGTAGAACCATCTCAAGGATGATCAGAAGAAATGGACACTGTGTCACAGCAAAGGGTTTGAATACTTAGGACCATGTGATATTTCAGTTTTTCTTTTTTAATAAATCTGCAAAAATGTCAAGAATTCTATATTTTTTGTAAATATGGGGTACTGTGTGTACATTAATGAGGAAAAAATGGAAAAAAGGAAAAAAACTTAAATGATTTTAGCAAATGGCTGCAATATAACAAAGTATATATATATATATATTAGTTACACACCAACACATAGTTTTGGTGTTGAAGTTCTGTTTGGCATTAAAAGGCTTTACCTTTAGCATCTTACAAAGAGGCCGCTGTACCTCACTGCCTCCTGGTCTCCATAGTGACTGCTGTGACGGTGCCATTTGCAAACCTGCCCGCTTGTGTGCTCAGCCTTAGACACTCCTTTCCCTTTCGTTTTTCACACATATCTATTTAGACCGTTCCTCTGGGAAAAGAAAGCTGTGATCTGTCTAGCAGTCTGAGACAGGTGCTGTACTGGGAATGAAATGACCTGTTCCAAAATCCGGTGAGCTGCCTACCTAGACACATTGTAGGCGTGCTTCTGACCTCGTTTTATCTAGAATTTAAGACTCTTCTCTCTTCATGGAGAAGGCAATCCCAGAATGCATTTCAAGAAGCTCTGTAACAAAATTCATTCAAGAAGGCAAGCAATATTTTATTAATGGGAGCCTATGCTTACAATTCATTCAATTTTGAAAAGTATTGGGAAAAAAATTAGTACAAGTAAAATGGGCCATATGTATATGTGTGTTTGCCGTATATTTTTATGCTTATAGAGTGCTCCAGTGGTTCCTTCGAGATGTTTCTATGGGGTTTTAAAATGGGAAAATAAAGTAAAGCCTGGTAAACATAACTGTTCTGTACTTTGACGTTTTGTTTTACAATGTAAATTACACACACCCATAGTGAAAACGCGAATTTTGAAGGAGTTATGTTCATTTTTGAAAACGTACATTTTAATTGACCAGATAAGTCAGCTTGGGGTCTGAGTGACATTTTGTTCTACAACATACACCGCACACAAAGTATCGTCAAGTTGTCTACCACAGGCTTTACTTTACTCATAAGTTGAAAACCCCCATTATAAAACCCCATAGGAAAATAAAAATAGTACAATTAAATGTCCAATAATGACAAATATATATCGAATGCCATGCTGGTATTTGAACATTTAAAAATTTTCCAATATGAGCTAATAACCGATACATCGCGCATCCCTACCTAATGTACATGCATTGCTAACAAGCCTCAGTACTCAAGGGGGCAATAGATTTACCTTCAAATGTCAAATGGATTTGTTATTAATAATTAATCAGGTAGCTAACTATAAACATATTGACGTGCTCAGAGCGATTGACAGTAGGAGACATGAAAGAGAAAACTAGGCGGAGTCGTGGCCTAATGGTGAGGGAGTCGGGCTTGTAACCTGAAGGTTGCTGGTTCGATTCCCATGCCGGCAGGAATTGAAGGTGGGGATTATGAATGAACAGCACTCTCTCCACTCTTGATACCATGACTAAGGTGCCCTTGAGCAAGGCACGAAACCCCTAATTGGTCCCCTTGTTTGGATAAAAGCGTTTGCCAAATGAATAAATGTAAATGTAAAAACTGTAGAAAAAGACAGTTTATGTTAAAGTTCAGTAGAGCGCCCCTTGTGGCAATGCTGAAAATGCAACACCTACTTGTATGTGTGTTAAATTAGCCAGTAGTACTTAAACTATAGGCTAGTCTTTTCCCCGCACACTCCAGAGTCCTCCAGAGAAACAGCAGGGTGTGCCAGGTGCGGTTTGATTCAGTAGAGTAAAGAAATCACTTCAGTAAAGCAAACAGCTCTTTTCCCTGGCTGTAACAATCTTTTAATTACGGAGCCGTTATTGCAGTGCTACAGTCTGGGATTATATTAATTATTAAAGCGGATGCCCTGGCATGTTTGTGTGTAATGAAGAGCAATAGTAAACGCTGACCACAGGGTGCAGTTTATTTGCTTGGGAAGTGGATGGATTCTCTCACCTCTACTGCTGCTGTAATGTTTCCTAAATCAATAGTTATTTTTACAAGTAAGGTATTTAGAGTCGCAAAATTTAGTAAAAAATGGCAAAAATGTCATTTTGCATTAGTTTGCATCATGTCTGCTTATGACCAAACCAAATGTTTATGTACACATATGTTTGTATATTGTACAGTTTGTATAAATTAGTCCAAATTTCCAATTAATTCCCATAATTCCCGTTAAGTTTCCAACTTGGAATATTTCCAAAATTCCCAGCTTAACTTCGCATGGAAAGTTTCCGAAAATTTTCCACCCCTTTGAAACCCTAAAGGTATATATATATAGAGAGAGAGAGAGAGAGAGAGTACAAAATAATTGAAAAACAAAACATAAAACAATGAATGAATTTAAATAAATAAATAGTTTACCACAGTAGTTTGAGGAATGTGTAAATACTGTGGTAAACTATTTATTTATTTAAATTCATTCATTTTTTATATTTCGTTTTTCAATTATTTTAATTAATGTATGAATATGTAAATGCTGTGTTAAACATTTATTTATTCATTTCTATTAATTACTTACATTTACATTTATTTATACATTTACTTTATTTTAAATTTATTCATTCTTTTATTTTAATTTATTTATTTTTATATGTATATTTATTTACTCTACAATTTCATTTAAGTTTTTCCCTCTTGTTTGTCTGGTCTTCTAGGTTTGTAAACAAAATACTGCCTATTCTATTAATACAATTTGTGTGTTGTTGTGTTGATATTAAAAAAAATTTGTTAATTCAGTTATTCATTCCATTATTTCATGTAAACAAGCCGAACAGTCATTGGTCATATTACATGTCAGTCACGTGGTCTTTTCCTGTCTAAGTGGGTGGTTCTTGGCTGAGCAGATCAGACTGTGTACTGATGATCAAAAGTCAGACTATACAAACGGCTCTGACTCAGTCTATGAAATCTGGTGACTTTGAATCGATTTTCCTGAGGAGTTTTTGCCTCATAACATCCTGATCACACCCTCCCTTCTTGTCGTTTGCTAAATTTAGTCTGTGTCACAAGAAAAAGAGAGGGAGTGAGAGACGTGTGTGTGTGTGTGTGTGTGTTAGAGAGATGGCCAGTGTTAATTACCAGTGGCTTCTGGTGTTGGCTGACACTTGGAAAGGTGACTTTGTCCTAGTGTTACTGGTCTGATTTTATGCCCAGAATCTCTTGTGGTGCTTTGCTTCAGTCAATAACAGCATGAAACTCTGCAGATCAACAGAGGTTACGAGGTGATGTTAAGTTAGAAACTACTTTATCATTGGAAACTCTTATTTGACCTTTGTGACATCACGACATCAAAAGTTTGGAGTTTGGGATCTGTCTCTCTCTCTCTCTCTCTCTCTCTCTATATATATATATATATATATATATATATATATATATATATATGTGTGTGTGTGTGTGTATGTATATGTATAATTTTTTGGAAAGAAATTAATATTTTTATTCAGCAAGATTCATTAATTTCCAAAAACATTAAACTGCATGACTGTTTTCAACATTCATAATAATAAGAAATGTTAATTGAGCAGCAAATCAGCATATTAGAATGATTTCTGAAGGATCATGTGACACTGAAGACTGGAGTAATGATGCTGGAAATTCAGCTTTGCATCACAGGAATAAAATACATTTTAATATATATTACAATAGAAAACAGACATTTGAAATTGCAATAATTTTTCAATTTTGTGCATAATTTATTTACTGTATTTTTGATCAAATAAATGCAGCCTTGGTGAGCATAAAAGACTTCTTTCAAAAACTTAAAAATAAAACTTCCCGACCCCAAACTTTTGAATGGTATTGTACGTCTGTTGCTTGGTGCACTTTCATTGTTCTTAACGATTTTGCAAGAGCATATAGAAATAAATTAAGGTACTCATGAAGTACTTAGCTTTCAATAACAACAAAGCCACATATGGATCCATTTTGGGATCTTGAGCGTTGCCATAGAAACTAATAATTTCTGAATCTAAGCACGTGAACAGCTTCAAGTAGAATGCAGACACCTATTTCAGTGATATCTGTCAGGAACTTTTCCCTTGCAGAACCTGTTTCTGGTCACCAGATGGAGCTGGAGGTTGTTGTCCTAATATCTCACGACATACAGCTGCATATAAACAAATCCACAGATGACAATTAATTCAAAGTGCTGTTGTTGATCTCAGTTAATATGAGAGTCAGCTGACAGCATCCTTCTGCTGCGTTATTCATTCTCAGTATTCGCCTTATAATGACAACAGAGCTGTTGAGATTTTGAGTGCTCATCTACTGCTTCAGACTAATAGCACATGAGTCATTAACATGAGCTGTAGAAATGTTGTCTGTGAAGTATAACAGTACTTTAAGGGTGTGTGTGAAGTTGAGATCAGTCGGGCGGTGATCTAATGATCACATGGATGGCAGCTACCCACATGCGGAGCCCTGAAGTCAAGGTTAAGGTTCTAAATCAAGTCACTGGTTTCCCCCAGGCTGGATTCACTGAGGCCGTGTCAAACCAGCCCAGCGTAGGTAAGCTCCAGATGGCCTAGAGGACATGAAGATACACGCTTTTTTCCCTCCTCCGTGTCGGATAGTAACATCACCCGGCCAGAGGACACATTCTGTTGGTCTCTCTCAGGTTTGGTAAAAGTCATGAGATGTTCTTCAAGAAGCACTGAATGCATGTTCCTTGACCCAAAGACTTTAAAGAAGGTGCGTTTCTTGTATGCTAAATTTTACCGTTGCAGAAAGCCGTTGTGTGCGTGAACCTGTCTGTGTTGGCGGGTGTGCCGTCAGTCGTCAGATGGAGTAATTGAGTTGCATTGATTGCTGTGATCTGGTGCTGTAATGTTGTTTATGAATTGACCAAGTTAAGACTGAGTGACATTATTGGCCGGTACTGGTACTAATAAGTGCAATAAATGTCCTGCATTTTAATAAGGGATAAAATTGTGAAACATTTTAGGTTGCACTGCAGAATAGATCTCAGCATCATTTGTTTTAATATGATTTCATTGAATTGTGTAAACCTTTCTCCATTTTTTTACATTTTTGTTTTGTTTTTTGTAATAACATTTTTTATTTGTACTTAATGTTTTTGTAAATAGACATTTTTTGTATATAATTCATATGTATTTTTTGTCAATTTTTTATAACATTTTTTGTTTGGATTGAAAATGTCATTTTTTTGTATAAAAATTACCTCTAATTTTTAATTAATTATAATTTTTTCGTAAAAAATTACTTGTCATTTTTTAATCTGTGTATCATTTTATTTGTAAAAAAAAAAAAGTTTTTTATTTTAATATAATAATTTTTGTTTATAAAAATGACTTTGTTTGTAAAAAGGATTTGTCATTTTTTTTATTTATATAATATTTTTTGTGAATAGGACTTATTATTTTTTTTATTTGTATATCTGTTTTTACGTATGCTGTAACACTTTACAATAAGGTTTCATTAGTTAGCATTAGTTAACTACTTTAGTTAACGTGAACTAAGAATGACCAATACTTCTACAGCATTTATTCATCTTAGTTAAAGTTCAAAGTTCATTTCATTTACTAATACATTCTTTAAATCAAATATTGTATCTATTAATATTCGTCAATGCACTGTGAACTAACAATGAACTACAATATTGTTATGAACTAACATTAACAAAGATGAATAAATACTGTAGTAAATATATTGCTCATTGTTAGTTCGTGTTAGTTAATACATTAATGTTAACAAATGAGAACTTGCTGTCATGTTTTACCTTTTTTATTAGTAAAAATGACTTAACATCACACTTTGCATATTCTTCCACTACTGAAAGTTTTGCTAAAAGTGAATTACTTTCAGAAGTACACTAATATAGATATCCTCATTTATAAAACACGTGGACTATTATCCGTTCAGATAGCTGGCCAACTAGTAAATTTTGACAATATGTAGTTTTTGCACATTCCTGACACAGATACAGTGATCCTTTTATCCATCCTTAAATCCTAAATAAATCTGTACAGCATGCAGGGATGGCTTCGTTTGTTCTTTTAAACTTCTACTAAGTTCCTAATCAGCGTCTTTCTGGGAACACTAGATGTTCTTTTGTATTCCGGTGGTTAATAACTGCTTTGATAATGAACCGAGCTATAAACAGCAAGCCGGCGTCAGAGCTCTGGAAATACACACAGCTATTTGTGTTTCCGTGCACGTTACACCGGTGGCATCCTTCCTCTCGGCACTGTGCGAGACAAACGCCTTCTTCCTGGGCTGCCAGAGAAGGAGAAACTGTGTTTGGAAAAGGCGGAGAGTGTTAACTGTGAACAGTGTTTCATGAAGGCATGTTTTGACTCTCTGGTTGCTTATTCGGGGATCTGATGGGTGGGCCGGTCTGTCACAGCACGCAGGATGTGCGATGTTGAGGCCACAGGGTGGCTTGTCAGGGAAGATTTTGTGAGATCGAGAGGTTTGGATTATAAATATTAATTGCAAACGTGTTGAACATGTGAATAAAATGTTATTTTTTTTATAGAGTTCTGATTCAGATGTTGTGCTTGATTATGAGCAGTGACATCAAAGGCAGCAGACAGGGACGAATTTAAGCCTATTTCTATTCAAAAGTTTGGGGTTGGCACAATAAAACAGCAATATTGTAAAAATATATACATTTCTTCAGTCTTCAGTGTCACATCTAATCTTCAGAAATCATTCTAATGCGCTGATTTGTTGCTAAAGAAAGATTTCTTATTATTATCAATTTAAAAAAAACGGTTGTGCTGTTTAATGTTTTTGTGGAAAATATACATTTTTTTAGAATTCTTTGATGTATAGAATTTTCAAAAGATATTTATTTGAATTAGAAATCTTTTTTAACATTATAATGAATTATGTACATTTACTGTAGCCTATAAAAATCCAACATAGTAAATAAACAACAAATTACTATAGCATTAAATTCTAGACAAAAACTGGCGTTCTGAACAGCGAGTTGATTCTAATTTAGACACATCTGATTAGCCATTGCATTCGAGAAAACAACTGATATGTCTGGGATTGGCTACACTGCTCAATGCTGCAAAACACATTGTAAATAGAAACCTTTGATGCTCTCAAGAGCGCAAACACCAACTCTTTCTTGCTGTTATTATGGAGAAAACTGACCTTAGACCAGCAGTTATGGGCAGTTCTTCGCTCTAAAAGCGAATTTTCTCAGTTCAAGCAGAAATTGAATTGAGAAAATTCCACGCTAGTCTCAAGTCTTTGGCCAGGGTAAGTCTAAACCTTGCCCAGCCTTACACATGCTTCGCCTATGTATGTATATGAAATATATATATATATACAGGGAGTGCAGAATTATTAGGCAAATGAGTATTTTGACCACATCATCCTCGTTATGCATGTTGTCTTACTCCAAGCTGTATAGGCTGGAAAGCCTACTACCAATTAAGCATATTAGGTGATGTGCATCTCTGTAATGAGAAGGGGTGTGGTCTAATGACATCAACACCCTATATCAGGTGTGCATAATTATTAGGCAACTTCCTTTCCTTTGGCAAAATGGGTCAAAAGAAGGACTTGACAGGCTCAGAAAAGTCAAAAATAGTGAGATATATTGCAGAGGGATGCAGAAGTCTTAAAATAGCCAAGCTTCTGAAGCGTGATCATCGAACAATCAAGCGTTTCATTCAAAATAGTCAACAGGGTCGCAAGAAGCGTGTGGAAAAACCAAGGCGCAAAATAACTGCCCGTGAACTGAGAAAAGTCAAGCGTGCAGCTGCCAAGATGCCACTTGCCACAAGTTTGGCCATATTTCAGAGCTGCAACATCACTGGAGTGCCCAAAAGCACAAGGTGTGCAATACTCAGAGACATGGCCAAGGTAAGAAAGGCAGAAAGTCGACCACCACTGAACATGACACACAAGCTGAAACGTCAAGACTGGGCCAAGAAATATCTCAAGACTGATTTTTCTAAGGTTTTATGGACTGATGAAATGAGAGTGAGTCTTGATGGGCCAGATGGATGGGCCCGTGGCTGGATTGGTAAAGGGCAGAGAGCTCCAGTCCGACTCAGACGCCAGCAAGGTGGAGGTGGAGTACTGGTTTGGGCTGGTATCATCAAAGATGAGCTTGTGGGGCCTTTTCGGGTTGAGGATGGAGTCAAGCTCAACTCCCAGTCCTACTGCCAGTTTCTGGAAGACACCTTCTTCAAGCAGTGGTACAGGAAGAAGTCTACATCCTTCAAGAAAAACATGATTTTCATGCAGGACAATGCTCCATCACACGCGTCCAAGTACTCCACAGCGTGGCTGGCAAGAAAGGGTATAAAAGAAGAAAATCTAATGATATGGCCTCCTTGTTCACCTGATCTGAACCCCATTGAGAACCTGTGGTCCATCATCAAATGTGCGATTTACAAGGAGGGAAAACAGTACACCTCTCTGAACAGTGTCTGGGAGGCTGTGGTTGCTGCTGCACGCAATGTTGATGGTGAACAGATCAAAACACTGACAGAATCCATGGATGGCAGGCTTTTGAGTGTCCTTGCAAAGAAAGGTGGCTATATTGGTCACTGATTTGTTTTTGTTTGGTTTTTGAATGTCAGAAATGTATATTTGTGAATGTTGAGATGTTATATTGGTTTCACTGGTAAAAATAAATAATTGAAATGGGTATAAATTTGTTTTTTGTTAAGATGCCTAATAATTATGCACAGTAATAGTCACCTGCACACACAGATATCCCCCTAAAATAGCTAAAACTAAAAAACTAAAACTTCCAAAAATATTCAGCTTTGATATTAATGAGTTTTTTGTGTTCATTGAGAACATGGTTGTTGTTCAATAATAAAATTAATCCTCAAAAATACAACTTGCCTAATAATTCTGCACTCCCTGTATATATATATATATATATATATATATATATATATATATATATATATATATATATATATATATATATATATATATATAGTGTGTGTGTGTGTGTGTGTATATATATTTACAAGATTTACAAGAGTCGTACAATAATGGCATTGAGGCAATGGCAAATTCTGATTTCCAATTATATTTTTACATTTACTTTTTTATATAATATTGCAGTGTGGTGAATTTTACTACAGCATGTTACCTTAAAGTGATAGTTCACCCAAAAATAGACATTCTGTCATTATTTGCTCACCCTCAAGTCATTCCAAATCTGTTGTGGCTTTCTTGCTTCTGCTGAACATGAAATTACATATTTTGAAGAATGTTTCTGTGAACTGTTTTTTTTTTCTTTTTCATACAGTGAAACTCAATGGGGTCCAAAAGCGCCATTGTCCCCCATTGACTTTCACTGATGACAGAATCTTAATTTATGTGTGAACTATCCCTTTAATACTTGTTAAAACATGGATAAAGGATGTCTTTGGAAAATGTTGCCAATTATAGTGTTAAAATATTGGTATTCAACTCAAGTATCCTGATCGTGTACCTCTGCCTTTAATCACTATAATTGAGGTGCACAGCGGTGATGAGCGTCTGGTTGTGTCTGCGTTTTTAGTTGTGAGATTTTCACAGAAGCTTTATAATGTGCTGTGATAGAATCTCTGCTGAAAAATCTGCTTTATAAAGAGAGAGAGAGAGAGAGAGAGAACGATAGAGAGGAGGAGAGATGAAGAATCAGTGGTCTCTTGTGTAGTCACTACCCCAACATTTGCCCATCAGTGTCAGTTTGCTTCAGTCAGCTCTGAGATGTGTGTGTGTGTGAGTGTGTGTGTGTGGAGAGGTGAGAGTGGATGTGCGTGTCGGAGGAAAGCAGACAGCTGTGGGCAGAAGGTTGTGTTTGCAGGAGACCCAGCGCCCACTCTCTGGTCCCGCTGTCGGCTCTGAGTATTCATGCTTCCTCTAACACACACATACACACACACAGTTACACCACTACCCAGAGTCCTGTGCTGCTTCCTGTTTCAGATTGAGTCCAGGATGAGATCAGTATAATTTTAATATTTTACTATTTTTGTGGAAACCATTATACTTTTTTCAGGATTGTTTAATGAATAGAAAGTACCATCCGTTCAAACTATCAATTAAAATTTGAAGGTTGTTGACAAAATGATATTAAGATTACAGACTGATAATTTGGTCTTGGAAGAATTTAATGGGAAATATTTGAGTTCAGATTGAGATCTCTGACTTTTGTTTGAAGACTTTAGGATATCTGCAAAATCTGCGCACAGTTTAAGACATTAAGATTTATTTTGAAACTCTTGTGACATCCTTCGCATATTAGGACAAAATTTTGAGAAACAGGAGACAAAGTTAGCTTTACTGAATTTAACTGAATTTCTAGCTGGAGGAAGATTGAAATTTCAAAGAGATTTCATCTGCGATTTTTCTTTCCTACAGTCATAGTTTCCATCAAATTACCTTATTTACTGCATAATATAAGTGTGATTTAAACCAGAACTATTGTCAAAAAAATAAGTTTCTATAGATCCTAAATTTATTTAGATTTTACTGCTGTAACAATAGCTGTTGTGATTGATGTTTTAGCATAAACATAATTCTGCCATGTCAATTCTGAGTGTTCGGCATGGTAATGGATTTGACAATGTTAATATGTTTGGTCTTGGTGGAATAGATCTGCAACACTGCTGTACTGCTGGTTATTGCTGCTGCTGAAAAGTATGGTACTTACTACTGCAAATACATACGACATGCTGCAGCTGTACAAAATAGCATACATTAAATAACCTGTAGCAGATCTATACAGGTGGAGCTGGGGAAGGTGGAGGGTTTCTGAAAGTGCGCTGCAAACTGCTACAGCAGACGCCGGTTAAGTATTTGAAGTTTGAGCAACGAGCTCATTGGCTGGAGCTGGAACCAATCAGCTGTGCTGTTCAGACGTGAGCACACACAATTTTCAAGTTTAAGTTCACCAAAGTAAATCTACTATACTCGCCTGACTGCTTTGTCAGACAAAATGGCGGATTCTGGGTTATAATTGGTCAGATCGCCTGTCAATCAAGTTTGCGAAGGGTCAATTGAGTTAAGGACCTATCAGTCTGCGCCATCTAGAGTTTAATGAGAGAACTCTGTATTTACCCAAGTAATGTTTTTGTTATGTGGGTGAGTAGACTTTTTGCTGTAATTTGTCCCATCTCTGTCTCTCAGGACTCCAATGGTCCACCTCGCTCTGATGCTCCTGCCCCTACAGCATTGTCTGCCCTGCGGCCCTCCCGTGTGGTTTCCTCCACCTCTGAGGAAGAGGAGGCCCTGACAGAGAAGTTCCTCAAAATCAACTGCAAGTACATTACAGATGGCAAGGTGAGTCAGTGTTCGACTTTTCTAATTGACAATGTCTCCAAAGTTGCACAAAGTTAACTTATGGAGGAGTCCTCGGGTTATTCATTAGTAAGACCCCTGCTTTTCCTCTGTCCTCTGGGGAAACAAAAGACTGCAAAACTGCAAGGAGCTCCAAGTTTTGCTCAAAGTGTAGGAGTTGAGCTGCTGTCTCCAACACTGATCTGTTCTCCTTAGTGAATCTCTGTGCCTGACGAGTGTAATGATGTTAGTGCCAAGATGATTTTCTCTCATACTGTCAAAACATTCCTGCCCTCACATTCACTCCAGTACTTATAGAGTGAATTCACTGAACAGTTGTGCTGCTGTGTGATCAGTGTCGTCTGGTTCACCAACAAGTGACTCTTATGATCCAATTCTTTCAATGAATGGTTTAAAAAGAGCAATTCAGGGCCACATTTCCCAAAAGCATTGTGAGCCTAAATTGATCGTAAACCAGCTGCACCAAAGGACTCTGCCATCTACTTAGGCTTACAGTGCATTTGGGAAACGCAGCCCAGAAGTTTTAATCAGTCTGATGGATCAATTTTATGAGTGAACCCACTTACTCTGACTTATCAAAGCTTTCAGTGATGAAGATATTTATAATTGTTATATAATAATTTATATAATAATACTGTGTATTTAATGAAAAATAAATAATAAATTCTTTTGAACTTTATATTTATCCAAAAAATTTCATTGTGGTTTCCATAAATGTATTACACCCCACAACTGTTTTCCTCATTGATAATAATAAGAAATGTTTATTAAGCAGCAAATCAGCCTGTTAGAATGATCATGTGACACTGAAGCCTGGAGTGATGATGCTGAAAATTCAGCTGTGAAGTCAAAATTAGGGCTGTCAAGTGATTAAAATGTTTAATCTAATTAGTTACACAATGTGGCGATTAATTAATCTAATTGATCGCCAATTAATCAAAAAAATAATTGGCTGAGAAATTACCCCAAAATATAATTTAAAGTCATTATTGTGTTAAATGAGAAAAGCATCAAATAGACATTACAATACGTAGCTTTAGAAATAAAATATTTTGTTTGAAATATAGAATTTACTACACATAAACATTTAGGCTTCAACGGCCATAAGGGTGAGTAAATGATGACAGAATTTTCATTTTTTGGGTAAACTATACCCTTAATCATTTTTTCTATTAATATGGTCACTTGAAATTATTTTGTTAAATGAAATTATACTCTAAATAAGAAACTAAAACTGCCAGTAGGTGGTGGTAAATTAGTAAGTCATTGAGATATTCATTAATCACTTTCATTCAAATGGCTGATTCAGTCAGGAATTAAGTAAATGGTCTCTTAATGAATGGCCCATTGAATCATTGGTTTACTCGAATTATTCGCTCTACTTGGAGACGCACAACAGTTCTGCTCTGGCTTTATGAGTAATATTTTCATTGGCAAAATTAAGGAAAATCAAGACCATATTGTGTCTAAAATATAAGACAATATATTAACGTCTTATAGTTAATTAGCTCTAATTACTCATGTGATATATCATGATATATATATATATATATATATATATATATATATATATATATATATATGTGTGTATATATGTATGAGACAAAAACTCATACAGGGATATTTTTGCCCTGATATTTTGAATTTTAGGGTCATTCTAACTGCATGCTATAGGCTCACCAATCAACTTTATGAAATGTAAGATGAACTATGTAGGTCAGGGGCAGGAGGAGTGCGTTAAATGTGTTAATAATTTTAACACATTATTTTTCCCATTCCTAATTATTTAAGTTAACGCATTTAATCGACAGCCCTAATTATATATATATATATATATATATATATATATATATATATATATGTATATGTGTATGTATGTGTGTGTGTTCATGTGTAACTCCCTCTGTCACAGGGAGTTGTCAATGGGGTGTTGCTGGTGACGCCCAACAACATCATGTTTGACCCTCACCGGACGGACCCACTGGTTCTGGAGAGAGGCTGTGAGGAGTACGGGATCATGTGTCCACTGGAGGAAGTTCAGTCTGCAGCCGTCTACAAGGAGATCACCGACAGCAAGATCCGTGACTCTGTACCCCCGTAAGACCTCTCACTTCGTACTGTCCCAGCACGGCACACACCTCAGCAGATTAAACCAGTCATTTGTTTGTCTTTTACTTGCCTTAGACACATTAGTATTTAAATAATCCTATAAATCGAATCGTCAGTATCGAATCATTAATTGAAATCAGTCGAATTTCATTGTAAATCAGTTTGAATCGAATGCAAACGAAGTTCTTGTCCTTTGCTGTTCTATAAGTGGCAAAAAATAACATTAAAAAATGACTTGAGCCACCAGACTAATGGATTTGATTATGAAAGATTATAAAAAGTGAAAATTGCAGCGGCATTACTCGTTATTAATTGGATTCATCTTCAGATGTCTTATCTAGATTAAAGATCTCTCATGTGACAAATCGGTATTTTGTCTGCGGTGAGCATGAGGAACCACGCTGCTGTACGATTATTTTAGATATCCAGCGTTCAGCTTTATTATACAGGAAATGGATTTTTACTCTAAGGTTAATGAAGCATGAATTCAGCCGCCTACATCTGAATTACTCACCCATTTTGATTTGTAATAAGAAGTTAATGATTTTAGCAGCGTTTCCACCCCCAGATATTTATATCCTCTGTTGGTTTATGAATGATGATGTGTTTTATTCAGCTCAGAGCTGTGTTCGTTGGTTCATCAGTCAGACGGGGTTCACTGCAGGGTTTCAGTTGTGGATGTGAAGCACAGACGCCTTTGATCATGCAGATGTACAGACAGAGGGACCTACTTTTCATTTACGCACTTTTATGTTGGCTTGTACATGTATTAATTGCTCCAAATGGTTTTGATTATGTACTACCATCCACCTCCCACGTACATTTTACTAAAGCATCATCCAGACAGACACACGTCATTGTGCGCTCATCTTTCAGATGTCTCAGCCTGTTGCTTTACTGCAGTACAGAAGCTACGTCTTAAATGGCACATCATGATAAGAAGTCTGTGCATTTTAGACTTAAGATAGAAGTGTCAGAGTGGTAAAAGTGAACAAGAGAATCAAATGTTTCTCATGCACAGCCCGCTAACTCTTACCTTAGTCACATATTATAGTACAAATTCAGCTGAAGCTTCTTAATTCCACTCATGTTGTTCGGAAGTAGGGTTTCTATTATGTTGTTATCAAGCCTTTACAGTTTATAAAGTATCTTTTTTTTTTTTTTTTAAATGATTGAAGATTCTAAAAAATAATAATGTAAAGTATAATTCCTACTATTATTATTATTATAGAAGCTCATACATAATAATAATAATAACAATGTAAATAAAAAAAATAAATAAATACTCAAAATAACTATTTTATTATTATTATTACAATAATAATACAATAATAATAATAATAATAATAATAATGTAAATAAAATAAATATTCTTCACATTATTTTTTAATTATTATTACTATTATTTAGGGCTGCCACTAACGACTATTTTTATATCTATTAATCCATCGGCTAATTTGTCAATTAATCGATTAATCCATCGACTAATTTGTGTGTTAATCGATTAATCTATCGACTAGTTTTCCGCCAAAAATCACCAATTTTTCTTAAAAACGTTTTATTTAACTTTGGCATTCAGGACACAGTCAGTAAGACGTGCAGCCAGTTGTGGTGAGAAGTCCTTCTTTTGCAGGAATTCAGTCACATGGCTTTGCCTACAACTGAGAGAAAAATAAATACAACTAAATTATATAGGCCTAAATGTAAACATTCAGATTGGAAAAAACATATCTAATGTTCTTTTAACTTGGCAAACTCTTTTGATATTGTATATGAATAGTATTTATTAACTGTGTACATATTATATATAAATTCGTATTTTTAAATGTTATTCATTATGTCATTTATGCCATTATGTTAGTGTACCGTCACGCAATGAAATGTCCTTAAAACGGGCATAAGTAAATTAGTTAATTACGGTAGGAAACATCGACCCTGCACATTAACAAACGCAGGCATAGATCAATCTAACCATTACAGTGGTTCTCAATACCAGTCCTCGCCGCGACCCAACTTTTCTCTTACTTCAAAAAGTATTTGGGGCTTTCTCTTTCTTTCCAAAGCACGTGCGCTCCCGTGGCATCTGTCGTTGCTATGCAACCATGAACTGCGTTCTCCAAAATGACTACGAAGACTCAGCAAAGGATTAACTGATTTCTAGCCCTTGCATTAGCTTTACTACTAGATATATTTATGGAGATGAGAAAAAAAGACCCTGCCCTGTACAGCTATGATCAGCTGTTCGGCTGAGATTTCGATGTTGTAACAGAGAGGCTGAAGATGATCGGTTGGTTCTTGAGGCATTCTGAAAAGTTGAGATGTTTTCATCTCGCCACGGCATAGGACACGCGCCTGGAAAAAACTAGCTCGCCCTCACCACATACGCTTCAATGAGCGCCTACATTTGAACTTGCTCACGTTAAAGACGAGATGTGTGAACTTAAGCAGTTTAAAGGACAGCGGATTTTAAACGTTCTGCCCACAAAGGCTGAGTTAATTTAATGGACAAAAACACTTATGGTCGCTGTGGCTTTGCCTCTTCCGGCGGCCCATCATCCAGAACAGCCCCTAACGTTATATTCCTCTTCAGATGTTCATGCATCGAGCTTGTGCTGCTGTGGTATGCCAACGAAACCAGAGTGTACAAACCACCTTTTTATTATCAGCTAATCTGAAGTACTCCCTTACTTTAGACCCCTTCGGCCTTTGAAAACTTTTGCTTACAAACTTGTTTGACATCGCACTCGACTCCACTTCACCTGCCATGCTTGGAAACTTTGACGTGATGCGTGTAATGTTAGCACACTAGTGGTGTGGAGGAAACAGTTGTTATTATAGTCAGTGTGAAAACAAAATTTAAAAGGTAAAAAAATTAAAACGATCAGTCGATTAAAAATATTGACGTCGACTAATTATCACCGTCGACCATATCAGTAATTCTCAAAGTGTGGTCTGCCATCGCCCCCCTTGTGGTCCGCGAAAAGATGACCTAAATTAGACGAGCTCTTAACCCGCACCGGATCGCGGGCGGGGGGGTTGACGTAAGTGTGTTTTAATAACGAAAAAATGGATCATATCATTGCATTTGTGTTTGAATAATTCGTTTTTGACTTGAAACAGTTGCATATTAAACTTAAATTTAGTTTATCCTTCCTATTTTTTTGTTTTTGGGGGGTGTGTTAGAGTGGGATTCTGTTAGGTGGTCCTCAGAAAAAAATTGGAAGATAACGTGGTCCTTGGGCTGAAAAAGTTTGAGAAACACTGGACTATATCGACCAATCGTGACAGGCCTACTATTATTGAAGCTTCTTAATAATAAAATTATAATTATAGAAAAAATTTATTGTATCCATGATTATATTTGTAGTTTTTTCACTTTCACTTAGCATTGCAATGTGGGCTTATCATTTTCAAGTTTGTTTATTATTTTATATTACTGCAGACAACTAAGTTTTTAAAAATATTTGTGCAATGCACACAACGGTATCTGTGATAGTGAATAATACTGTATTTAGGCTCTTACCATTGAAGTCTGAATCAAAGTCACGTCGTAGAGAAGTAAAAAATGCCTTTATATATTAGTTTATTGGAATATTAGTTTTCTAGAAGGTGCATCTCTCATTCTTTCTGTTTGTTCCACAGGGATCTTGAAGCCCAGTTCTCTGGAAGTTCTCATCAAACGGATCAGCGTCTGCGAGAGGGTTACGACAGCGCCAGCACTGCCCCGCGCAGCACTGAGGGCTCCATCTCAGAGGACGTCTTCACCGAGTCAGAGCTCTCGCCCATCCGAGAGGAGCGGCAGTCCACAGAGGAGCTTCAACAGGAGCACGAGTCATTAGGAGCCTCGTCTCAATCCGTGCAGACCCTCCTCCAGACAACTGTTGACAGTCATACAGAGGAGGAGGTGGAGAAAAAGCCAGAGGAGGGAGAATCAGCCAGCGACACTGCCCAGCCCAGCACCTCCACGAGCTCCAAACAGCCAAGCACACCCACCAGCAAGGACCACCAGCAACCACCCCACTGCCAGACTGAAGGAGTCACCCCCTCCTCAGGTTCTCAGAGCTCGGCCCCTGGAGCAGATGAGGCCACGGGACAGGAAAGAAACCCTGATAGGGCTAAACTGACCAGAGATGGTACTCGAGATTCAGAAACGGACGTAGAGGAGCTGAGGAAGATGTGGAAGAGTCACACTATGCAACAAGCCAAGGAACAGCGAGAGAGCGTCCAGCAGAGAGAGAATGAGCAGCAACCTACAGACAGCGAGAGACTGAGCTCTGCTGAGGGTACGAGAACATGTCCTCCAATCTCTGTCTTTTTGCCATTTGTGATGCTGAACAATTTGTGATGAACACCTTTTAAAGGGGTCATAGAATTTTTTCATATGATTTTTTTATTTTACATTTGATTACTTAATCACTCATTGAATAATATATTGTTAAAAATATATATAATACAATTTAAAAAATATATATATTAATACAAAGTAATAATATATGTAATTTTATATATAATATATCTTAAACATACCAGTTTTGTTTAATGTATTTTTACAATATATATCTTACAATGTTTTTATTATTTATATATATATATATATATATATATATATGAAGTAAAATAAATAAATATTAATTTAATTTAATTAAATAAAATGTATAATATATTTCAATTACATTTTTATTATTTTTATATATTTTGTTTAATGTATTTTTACATTTTCTTTATTTTTATATATTTATATACAGGGCTTGACATTAACACCCGCCAACCCACTAAACGCTGGTGAAAAAGGCACCTGAAATAACTAAGTGCAATACAGTGTTGTAAAAAATACCAATTTTTCGAAACATATCGATACTGAAGTATCTGAAATGCTTCCAGTACACATTTTCCACTGAATAGATACACTATACAAGCTGCGCTTTCTCGCTCTCACTCTCTCATCTCTCCGACAGCGGGTTGACAAACAAACGTCGTTTCATTTTGCTTCGGAAGTATATGAATTTCGGCATGGGATTGCAGGTATTGCACATAATTTTACCCAAAGTGGGCGCACATAAAGCTACCTCTCAATACTAAATTGAGTTCTTTTTTGCTGCTTATTGTGCTCAGTCAAATACACACAAAATGTTGTCAAAATACCGATCTTGGCAAGTATTCACGTAAACACAGTCAGTTTTTTTTTTAAGTGAATGTAACAGTTGAGAAAGAAAACGCATGTGTAACAGTATAATGGATCCATGCGTCAGATCTTGAAATAATATTAAAAATATCTATATGGCCATTTTTTACCCATGGTATTGATGTCAAAATTGTGGCCAGTGAAAATGCTGAGTGGCTAGTAACTTTGGAAAACCGTTAATGAAAAAAAAGTTAATGTCAAGCCCTGTTTATGGATGGATGGATGAAATATATTTATGTATATATATGTGATTGAAAAGAAATCTATGGTATGACCCCTGAAAACTCAATAGCCTAAAATTTTCTTTTTAAATATAAAGTTCTTTGTCTTGAGCCAGCGTGCAGATTTGCTGTCATTTTAACCAGCATTGACATCATAGTACAGCGTTCTTACATTTTACTATCAAAGTAAGCCTCTGTCCTGGTGTTTGTCTGGCATGGGGCATGCTGGGAAGTGCTGATAACCTTGTGTTGCGTGGCTTTATTGATGGCAAGACGAGAGAGTGCTGGGAAATGAAAAGTGGCTCACCTGTTATCACCTGAGAGAGCGCAGGGACACTTTACTGCGGCTTTTACACGCTGCTTTGATCTCTTGACTCGACTGTGCCAGCAGCCCTCTGTCTGACGGCGAGATAAACTAAAGCCCATCAAACCTGACAACTGCACATGCACACCAACATTACATGCATCAGAAACATGCTTTCCTTAAAAGTATAGCTGAAAATGTTAATATATTAACTACAAATTGAACGCATTGAATTTTTGAATCTGTTGGCAGACCAAGTTTTTGTTTTATCAATCGCCCAAGGCTGTTTATTTATTGCCTGAGGCGTCAATTTTGTATTGATACTGATGTAGCAGAGTTGCAGCCTCTGCAAAAAACATTTCTTGTCTTGCTTGCCGGTAAATATATCTAAACAAAATACACTGCCATTCAAAAAGAAACTGTGATACTTTTTTTCACTTTACTTTGATGAATAGAAAGTTGAAAAAACAGCATTTTTTAATTAATTTCTTTTTAAAGAAATCTTACTGACTTTTGAAAGGTAGTGTACATTAAAAGATAAATGAAACATAAAAAAATGCGTTCGCAGCAAAAGAAAAATGACAATATGTTGTCTTGTTTTCAGATAAGTTGAACAAAAATGTAAGTTTTATTTTTTTTAAATGTAAAAATATATATATTAATATAAGTCATCAATAATGGGGTGAGAAAAAGAAACTTAATTCAAATGAAAAATTTGTTTATTTGTCTTACACCATTGGGGAAAAAACTGGTAAATTCACTTAATGTGAACAATATCTTGTTTTAAGGAGGTTTAGATGTTTGTTTTTTTATTGAAAAACAAAACAATTTGCATTGTACTGAACCAATTATAACCCTATACCAAGGCACTGAATAATTATAATATTCATATTCAGTGGTACAAGTGCAAATAATACAATGGTACGATATACACACGAGATGCCAGAGCGCTATTATTCAGTGCTGAGCAGTATGTCCACTAGGCTCCATGTAATTATAATGAAAAGCAGATAATGAAATGTTCATTCTTAGACTCTCACTTGTATATTTTTATCATTATTCTTCCTTGCTTTTCAGCTCTAGACGTGCTGAGCTCTCTGTATGCCCAAGGTGCTTTCCATCCCAGAGTATGAGTCATCTGCTGATAGTTATTCAACACTAACGGCTGATCCGGCTTTTAGAATGAGCCCAGGAGTGGGTTAAAGGCATGATATTGTGAGGAATCAAATCAAGCAGTTTCCTTGATTTTGTGAGATAAAAGAGTTGAAAACATATGGCTTGTTTCTGAACATCTGCAGCTTGCTGACATCAGATGAAAACATGTGACCGCCCACATTTCAACAATGCATATTCGTTGTTAAGAAAGTCTAGTCATGTAGAGGTATTGCGAACAGATGCTATATTATTAATTTGTGAAAATAGCGTTTGGACATCTGACACAAGTGCAGAAAATTTCTACTTTTTAACTTGCACCGATATGAAATTTTTGGCCGATACTGATAACTGATAATTCTTCATATTTGAAAGCCAATAATCGATACATTGATTGATAAATCTAAATACAAATTTTATATAATTTTTCAGAGCCTGATTAAAAAGTTTTACCATTAAAAGCCCAAGGACATGATTATAATGTTCTCATTTTAATTTTATGTAACCTATTTGACAGACTTGCACTGCACATGTTGCACTTAACTGTATTTTCCTTTTGGAAGTGACTCCAATCATATTTCAAGCAATTCAAAACCATCATAGCGAACAGTGCGCATCTGAAGTGTCTCAGTTGAAGAAAATTATCCATTATTTTTTGGCTTTGATATATTGACCAAATTTTCTTATTGGGCCGATAAAGATAACATTAAAAACGCATATCGGCAATACCGCTATGGTGGCCGATATATCGTGAATCCCTAACTTTTATCTGCTTAATGTATTGTCAAGTTGTAAAACAACATCATAAAAGTAGTCCATACGACTTCTGTGCTAAATTTTGCGTCACCTCAATACAACTTGGAAGCGCGGCAATATTCATCAGTCTCATGTCAGCTTAAAAAATTATATGATAAAATATGTGGTCAAAAATGTGTTTATTTATTTATTATAAAATAATAATAATAATAAAATTATATATATATTAAAATTAATAATACATATTTTTATATATTAAATATACATATTTCAAAATTACAAAAATGTATGAAATCAACCCTTAAACTTCAAAAGACTAAAATATACTTTTTAAACATGTAATGTTTTTTCCTCGCTTTTTCAACAGCAATACTAATCCGTCTAATGGCATGAGAATGAACTTTGACTCCTGTCCCAGCCAATGTCCCTTTTTGAATCATCGAACCATTCTGACAAATCACAAGGGGTTATTACTACAGCTCAGGACCGACTTCAAAAGTCATCTGAATTACACACCAAATTAGCCCATTGAAAATAAATGCCCTCCCACTGGGTGCTGCAGTGTAAGTAGATTAATGTTGCATTGGCTGTATAAATTGGCTTTGTCTCCTACAACACTGGTGTAAGGTGTTTCTTTCTACATCTCCCACTGCGCTGACCTTCTAATCAGTTATTAACAAAAGATGCATTGGTTTCAGCTTTGGATCTGATCTCCCAGCTGGGTTTAGTTCATTTGAGGCACTGTGTTTTTATCCCAGAGATACTGTGCTTCATGTCCTTGATGATTAATGTATTACTGTGAATTTTATAGAGGGCCATTCAAACAAGTCTTGTATTAGTAGTTTTTGCAAGCACCATTTCAATTGCAGTCATTTCTTTATATTATGTTAGATGTTTTAGCTGTGCTTTTAGGTTGAGCTATTGTTTCTGTGTTTCAGGCCTCATTGTGTCCAAGGAGAGGCAGAAGTCTCACAAGTTTCTCTGTCTGCGGGTGGGCAAGGCCATGAAGAAGACGTTTGTGTCCAACGCCAGCGCCTCGATGCAGCAGTACGCACAGCGTGACCGCAAACATGAGTACTGGTTTGCTGTTCCCCAAGAGAGGTGAGTCAGACATGTGGACTCAAACTTTTGTCCTGCACAGCTTGTGTCCACTTTACTCTGGCAGAACCACCCGCTTAGATAAGAAGCCTTCTGACTGACATGTAAAGTTTTTTTCCCTGTGATTTTTAGGGGTGAGGTTGTGAAATTCCTGAAGGATATCTCTTTTACATGCTGCTAAGACTGCGGTTACAGTGTCAACCAATTCTTAATTATTTAATTATTTGTTTTTTTATTTATAGATTTTCACATTGGACAGCAAAATAATAGAATAAATAATTCTATTTAAATATTTTTTCTTTTCTGTGACACTTTACACTATGGTCTTATTTGTTAACATTAGTTAATGCTTTTAGGTCCTTTTTCACAAGATGTAATATAAGGTGTCCTCTGGTGTCCCCAGAATTGGCTGTGAAGTTTCTGCTCAAAATACCCCACAGATCATTTATTATAGCTTGTCAAATTTGCCCCTATTTGGGTGTGAGCAAAAACACACCATTTTTGTGTCCCTTTAAATGCAAATGAGCTGCTGCTTCCATCCCTTTTTGCAGAAGAGGGCGGAGCTTTAACAGCTCGCGCTTCGGTTGATCAACAACAACAAAGCTGGAGAATCTCATGCAGCCAAAATGACAATAGTCAGTAACGTGTTCAGCCTTACATTGTTCAAACTGGAGTCGACACTGATGGAGAGACTCAGGAAGAAGTTACAAGTTTTAGAATGAAACTGGTTTCTGAATGGATAGTGCATACATTTCTGTAGTTGCTGTGGAGTTGATACAACTCATCGACTAGCATGTGCCGTCATGTTTTTTTGCAAATCCAGCATTGAATTGATCCTCGTTTGTGAAGCAATCTGCCGTAAAATGACGGCATCAACAACACTCTACTACAACAACTCTTCCTCTTCTCTAAAGCAGCCCAACATGGCCTCACCCCCTTTATTGTGTGTTCCCAGAGGCAGGGTTTATGTAAATTCTGGGGTTCATGATGTCACTAACCCAGGAAGAAGCTCAGTGTAGTTCCTACCAGCCATTTGTTGTAGTCCTTAAAAAGCGATTTCTTTAAAAGAAAATATCTCCCTTTGCATTGAACTTTGAGCGTCGTAACTTTACAGATGTTGTTTCTGCTCAAACATCAACATTACACACTAACTAAAGTTAAAAAAGTGAAATCAGAATCAAGGACCCCTTTAATTAACATGAACTAACAATGAGCAATATATTTTTACAGCATTTAGTAATCTGTTAATGTTAGTTAATAAAAATTATGTTCATGTCAGTTCACAGAGCATTAACTAATATTCACAGATACATACAACTTTTTATTTTAATAATGTATTAGTACATTTTGAGATTAACATTTATGAAGATTAATAAATGCTGTACAACTGTTGTTCATTATTTCATGTTAAGTAATGTAGTTAAGTAATGTTATTAAAGTAATGTTAAAGTGTTACCGTAAAGTATTACGATTATTTTTACTACTACTATTATTATTAGAATATAATATAATTAGAATAAGAAAATTAGAGTTTTACACAACTTAATTCAATTGAAGTCAGGTTGCAAGAATTCGCTTTTATTTTAAATGAGAAATTATGTCAATTTGACTCGGTCTTTATACGCAATTTGCTCTCTAGTTCTGAAACAGTGCTATCTTTGTCTCGTTTCTTCTACCCTCTGATTCAACACAAGCACTCAGTGTTCTGCATCCCACTGGAACGTATTCAGTCTGTTATCACTTCATGAGATGAGTCACAGATATTTTTTAGGAAACACTTTCTGGGCTAAATCAGAATGAGAGAGTCAGGATAGATTAGCGTCATGTCGTATGATATTGTACCGAACAGAGTCTGTACTCCTGGATCATTGCAAAGCTCTATGGCCAAACTGCTGTCTGTTGTTGTCACTGAGACATGGCCGAGCCCGGCTACGTGACCTAGTTGGGTGGCGACCCGGATGATCAGTGTGAAGTATCATGACAATGGTGTGAGAGCAGGGGCCGAGAGACGAGGCTTTGAAGCTCACGCTGCTTGTCAGCCGCCCGTCGCATCCTGATGCAAGTCACACTCAGTTTTCCACGGAAATGCCCATTTAAAAAAAAAAAAAAAAAAAGCAAACATGCACTACCATACAGTTATGACCCAGTTATGGGTCAGTAAGATTTTTCTCTTGAAAAAAGCAATACTTTTATTTAGTAAAATAATATTTTACATTCTTACTGTTTACTTTTTACTGTATTGTTGCTTAAATGGTTAGGCATAAGAGACTTTATTTTTAATCCTACCTACCCCAAACTTTTGACTAGTAGTGCATTTTACAGATACCGGATTTCTTTTTTCAGCAATATATGTTAATGTAGTAAATTAAAAAAAAACAAATGTAAAATACATTTTAAATACACAGTATATCCACTATTTTGTACCCATCCAAATATCTTGTTAAAAACATATATTTGACCTACAATTCCTTAAAGGCACAATATGTAAGATTTTTGGATTAAAATGTTCAAAAAACACTAGATATATTTTGTTGACTTGTGTACTTATATTATCCCTAACGTTTCCAACATTTAAATCCAGAGAAATCAGCTATTTTGACCAGTGTAACGTCCCGTGTCGATATATTTTAAAATTAATTACGTGCCATTTAGAAACACAAGTCATACAGCTTTTATTAATATTATATTCTAATATCGATCTTGCTTTCTGAAATGTGCAACAAGTGTCTCATACCAGCCACCAAGCGAACGCACATTAACGTAACTTTCACCGTCACTCAAATGTATTTTTAGTGTAATTGTTTTGACCAAGTAAAACAGTATCACCCCACACTTTTAATTTGTCAAATAAAGTAACCTGTATGAGTAGTAATTCAGCACTAAGTGATCAAACGTAATTGTAATAAAATTCACGTTCATGCACTGGGAAAAAGGAGGCGGACATTAAACGTAAAATAAGCATAAACAACATAACATAATGGAGCTGAAGACAACAACTCCCATGATTCCGCGGTCATTCACGGCATCATCAAGCTACACCATTCAACCTCTACTGGCGAAACTTATATACTGTGCTTTTTATAAATAAAAGTGGAACACATTTCAATATTTGGATTATCTTGTGTCCTACCAGTAAGAAGTGCAGTAAGCAATTTCTGAGAAACGCTGTTGAAACAATTTGAACCAAACAATTTTGTGAATGTTTTTTCGATGTCTATGTGTATGCTGAAAAATATATTGCATTTGTACATTTACTGTATAAATAGGAGAAATAACACAGTGGATCGGACCGATCCACAGAGCACCAAAACACTTTTGTAGCCAATCAGCAGTTGAGGGGGAATGAAGGGGGAGGGTGAGAGACAGAGGGACATTTGTAGAAAGACTGAAGAAAATTGAGATATTAGCAAAGAGGAAAAGGTCAGAGGAATATAATTGGAAGAAGAAGGGTTATGATGAGGCAAAAGGACCTGCGTTAATATTGGAAAAGTTTTCCAGTGCTGGAGAGACACTAGAGAGAGGGAAGGCCTGAAAACGAACACGGAGGTTGATTTGTTTCTGCTCGAGTCACATTGCTTTCTTCTGTTTCTTACAGAACCAAGATATGCTGTTATATGTTTTGGGTGTCGATTTCAAACATCAAGAGTGTTTCTCAGAAATCGTTTACTGCACCTTTAACATATTTAACAATGTCAAAGAATTCCTCAGATTGTTCCCTAAAATCAGAGCAGAAAATATTGAAAAATTCATCAGATTCTGACTGATACACAATTAACAGATGACATGTAGTATAATTTTTAACAGTGTATTTGCCATTGCTTCTCTAGGTCAGACCACCTGTACGTTTTCTTCATCCAGTGGAGCCCCGATGTTTTTGGGGATGGGCTAGGAATCATCAGCCGTGATCCTGGCTTCATCGTGGTAAAGAAAATCGAGGAGTCTGAGGCAAACGAGGAGCAGCAAACTGTAGAAAGTTCAACTAAGGAGTGGGAGGTATGGCCCGTCCAGCTCCAATGCCTGTGTCTGTTTTCACTGTGTTGATATGCTCTGCCTTTGATTCAGATATTTTCTCTTTATTGTATTTGCACCTGTCTTTGTGCCTTTATTGTCTGTTTCTATGTTCCAGGTGTCTGGAAGTGTCTTTATTGTGTTCCCCACACTTCATACACCTTCATGCACCAGTCATATTTTGTTGTCAGAGCTCCTGTACTCAATCTTGCTGAATGTTTCTCAGGCTGGGTTGTTTTGCACTTGGTCAATAAGTTTCTTGTGAAACCAAGATGCATTGTTCACTGTGAGCTTGTGTTTTGCATGAGTGTGCAATTATTTGTTTTTTGTTCGTTTTCAAGAAAGATGCAGTTTATGTATGCATGAATCCCTCAGTCATGTCTAAAAGGCATGGTTTAACCCGAATGAGAATAAGATACAAGCAAATCATGCCAAGTGTTGTTATCTTATGTATTATGCGTGGTGTGGTGGTCCTTTATAAAGCTCAGTTTGGATGTTTTACTGATTGAATAATAGGAAACATTAGCGCCTGATTTTTCCCTGCATGTTATTGTGTTCCGGTTGCCGTATTGAAACTAATCTGCGGCACTGAGAAACCGATACTACGACCATGGCAGCATTTAATTTGACTTTAAATTAATGATGCAGGGAACAAAATAGTCTGATTTGTTATTCTAGAACTGGAGGATCTTTGCAAAGCCACATGATCTTTTGATATGAATAAGTAAAATTAACTTTCTCTGATCATGGTCACAGTGGTGGCACGAGTCATGAACTCAACCCTATATTGTGACCCCCAGGATACTCAGGGGGTCAATTGTAACACTAAACAAGCTAAAGTAATGACACTTGTTTAGCACACACTCAGTGAAATTACCTCTTGAGTGCAGTTGTTTGACTTGGTGAGAAAACTCATTTTGAGGTATAAAATTAGCATTTTGGATGGCCCATATTTTCCTCTGCAGTCTAAAATTGTGATGCCTGTAAATTAAAACATTGTTCTGCAGTCAAATGTTAACAAGTTTGGTGCATTCAGATATAAAATGTACATTGTTTCATTAAAATAACTACTTGGAGGATGCACTGAGACCAATCTGAGAGAACATGGATCATCAGGTTTTGCACGTACTTGTAGAGTCTGTCTGCTCAAGTGCTGTTGTCATGAAAGCAAAAAGAGAGGCATACTTTTCAGCTTTTCACTCAGTTTGTTAGGCTGATAATATTATACGTAACACCAACATACTGTATGTGTTTGGTACGTCAAAATGACAAGCATTTTGACAATTAGTCACAATTGTATTCTATTTATTAACTCAAACCAGTATAAGCACTCGCATTTTTGCTTTAAACACATCATTACTGACAGCTAAAAGAATTAGTATCGTTTAAAGGTGAAATTATTCAAGAAAGCAATTATATTGTCACTGTGAGGTGTTCTCTTATTTGATATACAGCGAGTGGATTAGGATCATTTTTAAGTGTTAAATTTGCTCTGGGTGGTTGTAATACTTCTTGTGTTAAATGTAATATCATTTCTCAGTGTAAATATTTTATCATCGGCATGTTTCTTAACCAAAAATGACAGGTAGTTTGTGAGTTATAAAAAGAAAATGTCAGGTACTCTAGGTTAAGATTTGAGTTAAAGCATGTACTAAATAAATGTACTTACTCGCTATGAGTACTAAATAATGTGTTCAGACATCTGCTATTATACTGCCTCAATTTTGCTACTTTGTTGTTTCTCAAACCACAGTGAACCATCATGTCTAGGCAGGCAATTTGCATAAGGCAACTCTTTAGGTTATTTAGTGTTCATGCTAAGTGGCCAGAGAGCCATGTTATTCTGCTCAAAAAGCTGCTTATTGGTTTAACGATATAGGGGAGTAAATACAGGCATGTTTAATACAGATAAAGAATGTGTGTATTTAACCCTGAACGAGTCCTCGTCGACAGATTAAATGTTTTTCATAGTGTCCGTTTGGATCCCTCTGAGTTACATCATTAATAATTTGACTCATTCGCGAGCACTGTTGAGATATATATATATATATATATATATATATATATATATATATATATATATATATATATATATACACACATTTTTAGGTCGCGTTTAGGTGCTATGGTCCCTTTAAATACGCCTTCCGTACACATGAGGCGGAATGTATTTTAGCAGAGCCAATCAGAGACCGAATTTTTCCGTTTGTTGCGATGTCATTGGCTCCCAGAGCTGTCCGTCATTTTCTTGTCGTCGTGTTTATATCTGAATATGGCATGTTGTCTGTCGGCCGAAGGAAGGCTGAATGTGGCAGATAGTGAGATCATGTTCTCTAAGCGGGTGAAGGATGGAAAACCACTGACGCCTAAGTACACTTATGTATGTAAAATCAAGTGTGTTGCGTGAATGTGTTTATTGAATGAGCGGTCTTTTGAATTGTTATCGCATAATGTCTTGGTTGAGTTGATTGACGCGAGCTGTTTTCATGCTTTTGTGTTGCTGCTTTTAAAGTAAAACCGTATGAAAGTGAGATGTGACGGTCTGCTGTTTCTTCTGTGATGCTGGAGCTTGTGTGTGTGTGAATCAGTGGATGTCTCACTTGAGACGAGATGCATTTTTTATGAATGCGCTAGTTTACCTTCCTCCTTGTACATTATTGAGGGTTATAAAGTGGCAACTTATCGGCTAAAACTTTTATTTACCGTCTTGGAGTAGAATGACTGCTGGCTTGGTCATTTATTAACACTGCAAGTCAGTGTGTTGCGGGACTTTAAAGGGATAGTTCACTAAAACCTGCCATTTACTCTCCGTCATGACATAACAAATTCCAAACCAGTATGATTTCTTCCGTGAAACGAAAGAGGAATTTATGAGACGGGATAACTGCAGCTTGGAGTAATGGGCGTGTCGAGCGGTAGGGGGCGTGCCGAACGATTTCTCATTGGTCACAAAAGCCATACTCTTAAATCACAGACGTCATCACCGCGAGTTTAGGTCTTATACACACACAGGTTTGCTTTGCTATCAAAGTGAGGACATTCCATAGGCATAATGGTTATTATACTGTACAAACTGTACATTGTATTACACTACCCCTACTCCAAAACATTCAGAATTTTTAAATTTTTTAACTAAACATTGTTTCCTCATAAATCACAAAAGCGCGCGCACACATCCACCGACGCACACACACACACAAAACGTGTCGTATTTTATATCGTAATATACATATCTATGATAAATTAAGCATTAATCACATAGATAAATGATTAACTGTCTATGACGAATCACACGCCACGTCTTACTGCCGCCAGGAATTTACGTAAATGTATGGTTACCGCTAATTGGCCAACACCAATAGTCCTTTCACCAATCAGAAACTGTTCGGCACACCCCTGCCGTTAGGCACGCCCATTACTCCAAGCTGCAGTTACCCATACTAGGAATTTATAGACAACGTCCTCGTTGCTCTTTTCTATATATGGAAGGTGAATAGGACTAGACTTTTTAAGCTTCAAAAAAAAAAAAAAAGGTTAGTTCTCCCAAAAAGCTTCTCCCAAAGCTGTAAGACTTTCATTCACCTTTGGAACATGAATGAAGACATTTTTAATAAAATCTGAGCTATCTCTGCCCCTCCATTGACAGGTCTTTGACGCTTGAGAAAGTTCATCAAGACATTGTAAAAATAATCCGTCAAATCCAGCTCAATCGCTTTATACGCTGAATAGATTTAATTTATTCACATATAAACGTTCATCAATTCTGGGTGCATTATCAGTTAAGATAAATGGAAGCTCGTGCTTGCTTGACGTGCGAGAGCCAATGAGGTTCATTCCCTTGTGTTACGCAGCACACACTTCCAGCTTCCGCAAGAACCAATGAGGTTTGTTCTCATGCAGGTTCATTTGAGCTTCTATTTATGTTCTGTGGTCAGTGTTTATATGTGAATGAATGCCTACATTTAATCTGTTCATCATCTAAAGCAATCGTGTCTCTTACTAGCATGAAGAACAAATTTAGACACAGAGAGTACATAGGAATCAAAGTCTCTTCGATACAAAAACATACTGACATACAAACATACTTGTATTTAATGTTAAAAATATATAACCGGTTATACGAACAAGAATGCGTTTTTTCCAGAATATCCGCACGATTGCAAATGTGACTGATTTTATGCAAATTTAACAAAACACAGTTTTGTCAATATTGTTTGCTCTATTTTGTAACTATTTCCAACGAAAGCCTCAGAGAAACTTGAATCTCCAGGCAACACACAACAAAAGAAATCTGCAGCTTTTTAACAGTTCGGGAGAGTCAATGATTCAATGACTCGTTCGTAAATATGACCACTTGCTTTGTTTCTGAATGAATGACTCAGTGACTTGCCACCACCTACTGGCATTCTTAGTTTAATATTTAAAAACATATCTTCGTTTTTACCATCATTTCATATTTCTCTGTTGAACATTTTTTATTTAAAACATTATCTCATAACATTTTTTGTGCCACTTTAATTGTATTCAGTCCATCTCTGATCAGGATTAAACCGTGTGTAAATACATCTAGATGCAGCTTGTGCCACTGCAGTGCAAAGGTGTTGATGATTTGATTGAAATTATTGATTTAGTTTCATTTATATTTTCATTTATTAAATTAATAATTAAGTGGATGGAAGACAGGGTACGCAGAAGGCTGTTAAATGCCTCAGGGGGGACACCGTTCTTAAAAGTTTGGGAACCGCTGGTCTAGTGAATCATCCTTGTGAGTCTGATCTTTTCAATGAATTGGTTGTTCCAGTTCTCAAAACAAAAAAACTGATTAGTCTTTGTGAAAGATTTCAACTCAACAATTTGATGCTCCAGTTTATGACTTCAATTTATTACTTATTAAGTATGGCTTCCGAAGACATAGGGGCCGTTCACACTGAACGCGTCTTTGTGTCTAAAAACACTCAGGAATGTTTTTTTTAAAAGCGCAGAAAGCGAGGGTCTCGAAAGAAAATAATCGCACTGGCTATCCCCAGAGACAATAGAATAACACAAGACGCATCACTCGTATTTTTTTGAATGGGAGAAAGTGCAATATGGCGGAATAAGTCCCGCCTACTAAATAAGAGCCAATCGCCATTTGGTCGCCGCAGCGGCAGTTAGAAGCTCTGGTTCCTATAGGCACGCCTCCGAAATGAGACTTAGGACTTAAGGATCAAGCTTGATCCAGTCTGAAAAATACCTTATTTTTTATTCTTTTTTTTTGTCATGATTTAGAAACAAAGTTTATGAGACAGTTGTTGTCAAATTTCATTGGTGATTTCAAATATGAAATTTAATCAAAAGCTTGGCAAACAGCTTTGAAGAATTTGATGTTCCCTCATTCAAAGAGATAGGAGCTGTGAAACGAAAGGGACTTTGCTATGGCCTCCTCCGCCATGTTGCCGTCAAATAAAACTTGCAACTGTAAACAGAAGCTTGCAACGCTTGCCCTGCCTCCGAGTTCTTCTGATTGGTCTACTGTTTTGAAGCTGAGATTGATGAACGGCACTGTGTGTAAAAGTTGAAATTCTTTTAACTTGACACGGCGTCTTAAAAACGCACGCATCGTGCGAGGCGCTGCTTGTTTACATAGAAAAACAATGGAAATGTAGCGCATTGGAATAGAAAAACGCGTTCTCTGTGAACGGCCCCTTGTACTTTTTTAAATTAAATGTATGGATTACTTTTATAATCTTTTTTTATCATATTGGAGCTTGACAGCCCTAGTCACCATTCACATTCATAATACTGAATAAGGTATTGGCTAGGATATTCCTCAGAAATGAACCTTTCCATGGATGAAAGCCATACAGGTTTGGTAAGACATGAGCAGTGGTAAATAACAAAAGTTTAAACTTCTGGTGAACTATTCTTTCATGTGTTTGCAGTTCATGATGTGTCACAAACTTAATAGGTGTGGCAACCAACAAGCTATTAAAATATGTGAGACGGGTCAGGATTGACATTTACTGAAGATTACATGCCGTAAAATGTCAAGGTCAGCGTAAGGTGGTAAGGTTCTTGCTTAGAGGTGAAATTTTGATTTTTTGTATTCAAGTGGTATGGTTTATAAGACAAGCTGTGTGATTTTAGGGCTTTCTGATTAAGTGTGCAACATTTGGACGATTTTTAGAATGAGTAAATAATGACAGAATATTTTGTTTCAGTGGGGACATTGGGTGTTTGTTATTTCTATGTGGCTCTGCTATGGCTTGTGTTAGCTGTTATGAATATGATTTTCATCTCTGCCTGCAGGGCTTCATGCAAAACAATTCACACAATCATGCAAAACACTCTCTGTGTTGTCTGCTCACATTTGTGCTGTAGTTTAACGTATAGACATGATCTAGACTTTCAATCTTACACTCATCTCTTCCATATGCCATAAAAATGATCATTCCTGACCGTAGTTTTCCAACTTTAGTAGTTAGTTAACATCTTGTATTAAAAGATTTCCAAACTGCACATTCTTGTCCATATTTTGGCCTCATCTTGTCGTCCTGCTCAGCGGTGTGGTTGTGTCCCCCTGTTTCTGGAGCAGGTAGTGTCATGGACTGAGTACCACCGCCGGATCGATGCGTTAAACAGTGAAGATCTGCGCTCCCTATGCAAACGCCTCCAGGTGCACAAAATCAGTAGAACCCTGCAGATGTAGTTCTAGGTTTTGTAGATTGTACTTGCCTTGCTGTGAATGGCAAGTTTGAGCCTGAGACAAAAAAAAAGTTTTGTGAAGAAAATTCCAGAATTTCATGTTGTTGTTTTTTCTCTATACCGAAGTACAATAAGTGATTTTGCTTTTCTTAGATGCACAAATTAGCACTTCATGTCCCTGCAAAATTTAAAAAGTTCCTTTAGAACACAAATTGAATAAAATTTTGAATTTTTGGTATTTTTGAATTATTAGAGTCTTAAATTAGCAGCTTTATGTCATTGCTGATCTGCTACATTCTAGTTTTGAAAATTCCAAGCAGTTTCATCCCAAAACTGAATGAAATGAGGAATTTTCTGGAAGCTGCGTTAGGGAAAGTGGATTGTATTTCCATGTTCAGAATGTTCTGAGGTTCAGGTGGGTGTTTGGGTCGAGACCTGCACTGACTGCTGCTCGGTTATTTGTTGTAAACAATTGATGTAATTGAAGCACGGCCGGTGTAACCTGAGTGCGTTCAGGCCACTAGAGGGAATGTTAACTGTCTGTGGCACTACATTGTAAAATTACACCACTAGTCCTGATGTAACAGGCTTTAGAGCAGTGCTTCTCAACTGGTTATGCTTCAGGAAGCAGATTTTATACTGAATGTCAAGTGGGGATCCATCACAGTGCAAAAATTACTTATAAAAATGATCGAAAATCGCCATCTAAGGTATACATTTTATCAGTTCATGCGTCTCCCGGGAATCGAACCCATGACCTATGCATTGTTAGGACTATGCATACTACTCATATAATGAAGTTTGTTAATGTTACCCTGAGCTACATAGGCACTACGGATGCCTAATTATTACAATGAGAATCTGAATAAGGGAACTCAAAATTCCCACTGGTTGAGAACCACTGACTTTTGGGAAACGATGCACAACAAATCTTTTTTTTTTTTTTTTTTTTTTTTTTTTTTATTATACGAATTCAATATCCTATATTGCCTACCGAAAACATTTCCTGTGACATTAGTTTTGTTGTCTCAGGTTAGTGTGTCCCCTTAGGTTAATTCAACCATAGATAGTCAACTCAACTCCTGCTCGGGTTGAAATTGCACGTTAAGTTTATGCAGCTTTACTTCCACAAATGTTTTGAATGCCAAATCCGTACTCCGAGAGTTTATGGGTAAATTTCAGGGAAGATCTACAGTCATGCATTGTTATAGTCTCAGATTTATGTGGCGTAAAGCACTAGATGGTTTGTTAATGATGTCTTCTGTCTTTAGATCACAACGAGGGAAGACGCAAACTCCAAACATGGTACGTCCATCACCGCCAGCCTGGAGCCGGAGACTTTCAAGCCCAACCTGAACGAACCCAGTGACCTTCTGGAGGCCGAGAAGATTGAGAAGGTAAGCGCACAGTGACCCTGGATGAAAGAAATCTGCCCACTGCTCCGAGCTTTACAGTTTTCATCGATCCACTGGTCCAAAAATAGCTGTCCCTCCCTGCTTTTCACCGGTCATTGATCCTCGACCGGAGGATGGTCTCAGACATGTTAACAGACAGATTTATTCACTTGTCATGTTATGGCCAAGGGCATGAGAACGATTGGTTAAGTGGAGATGGTTTGTGATTACTCACCCTCTTGTTGTTCAAAACATATATGATTTTCTTTCTTCCATGGACTAGAAAAAAAGAAATGTAGCAGAGTGTTCATGCTTACTCTTTTCCATTTAAGAAAAACTACAAATCCCCTTTAAGGCCTATTCACACTGCACAGACAGTCATCAGATTACAGCATATCACTTCTCACATATTCTAATTTTCATTCACCATGTTCAATCGGCAAAAACAAGTTCCAACAGACTCCGACAGGAGTAACACACTGATCCAGCAAAACCCGACAAAGTATCTTTTACTGTCTGTCGGTGCAGTGTGAATTGGCCTTTAGAGGTAGATAAAGTACAAAGTGCGTATCACCCCACTGACAAGCTGTTGTACTCCTAAAGAGACAATTTTTACACATATTTGTTGGAGATCAAGAACTGGTTTACCATAAAAAAAAGTTATATATTTTTTTAATAGGTAGAACAGAATGATCTGTATTCTCCCACTTATGTGGACAGAATACTGCATTAAAATATTGATTAAAATTAATTCTGCTGTCCTGCTACAGCGCCAAAAGAACGTTTTTCTCCAAGTTGTTGGCTTGCTGTCAGAATAGAATCAGAAAAATAATACAAATAGATTATAAATAGACTGCATGTCTTTCTATTGCTTTGTTTTCGCTGGATTCATGCAAAGAAACACACAGTGTAGTCTGATTAATGAACACTTTCTCTTTTGTGTTGGTTCTTTTGAATTGAATCATTCAACAAGGAATTAAGTGGATTCAGAACCACAGTATACTCATTTTGATTCAGTCATACATATGACTCGTGCCCAAGTGTTCTTGAATGAAATGTTGCTTTGGCAACTAACTGAAATAAAATAAGTTCAAGATTAAATACATTTTAATATTAAGAAATACTAATAGTATAAAATACTACTTTAAATAATACAAAATAACACTATAACAGACCAAATTTTGACGCTACAACAATCACGTTTTGTTTGACTCTCTTCCAGAAATACAGCGTGACTCTGTTCATGCACTTTTTGACTGTCATTTAATAAATGTTCCAGTTTTCAGGAACATTAGTAATATTCACACATGATGGCCTGATCTTTTGATCTGATCCTACAGTGCCATTTGCAGTGTGTTTTGTTGTGAAGCTTCAGAGGTTTTGTGCGGTTATGAGGTTTAAGTCATTGCGCCCTGCGGGTTCCCGACTTTCAAACGCATCAGCGCTCTGTGAATGGATCACCTGAGGTGGCCTCTCGCAAACCCCTTTATTCAGACATAGGCCCTTGTTGTTGGTAAATCAAATAAACTTGTGTCATTACACAGAGTAATTCAATGCTCTCCAAGCGCTAGGAAATCCTGGACCCGCCTGAGGATGATGCAGAGACCACTGCACACAAATATGTTGAGGAAATATAAATGTGTGTGTGTGTGTGTATATATATATATATATATATATATATATATATATATATATATATATATATATATATATATATATATATATATACATATACACGCATACACTATATGTATATATTATTATTGTTATTTGTTTTGTATATTGATTGTTTCTCAAGGAAATCTTTATATTATTGTAAATAATGTAATTAAAATTGTATTGTAATGAGAATTTTAAATACTGTTAATATTGCCATGAATATAGGCATTAAATCATGAATAAATAACTATAACTAAAATGTATTTATTTTTTATTTATTTCCTGTTAATGAATTTAGTGCTTCAATGAAAACTTATCAAATATCAATTAGTTGCCAAGGCAACATTTCATATTTTTATTTAGTTTAAGCTTTTCATCTTGTATTTATTTTTTTACTTTATTTCAGCTTGAATAGATTTGGTTTGGCAGTGTTCTTTGTCTCCACTTCATGTATTAAAATTGTTTAATTCACACCTATCCATCGATCATCTCAAACTTATTTCTTGTTTTTCACTCAGCTGGCAAAACATCTCCCACCCAGAACCATCGGTTACCACTGGAATCTGGCCTTCAGCACATCTAAACATGGCATGAGCATTAAGTCTCTGTACCGGGCGATGCAGGACCAGGAATCGCCCATGCTGCTGGTCATCAAAGACAGTGACGGGCAGGTCAGACTCTTCTCTTTATCTTTCACAAGTGACAGTTTCAGACCTCAACACAATATTAAAAAAAACACCAAAGCCATCAGTTCTTGTATGTCATGTGACCAGGAGCAACATAAAGATGTTGGTTCAGTGGTTTCCTAATCTGATCTAGTCTCTGTGCTCTTGTAGATATTTGGGGCTTTGGCCTCAGAACCCTTCAAGGTCAGCGAGGGTTTCTACGGCACAGGAGAGACTTTCCTGTTCAGCTTCTATCCAGAGTTTGAGGTTTGTGTTCAGTTTATCTATTCATTTTGGTTACAGGCAGAATAAGCTGTCAGTTTGAAATGAATTCTGAATGTGGTTGTCATTTGGCGTTTTTATAATCTAAGACTTTATTGACTTCATTGCAGAATCTAAACAGCACTGAATAAACTGAACAAATTGTATTTTTGTTCTAAAATGCTGTTTCTCTCACTGGCAGGCGTATAAATGGACTGGTGATAATCTGTTCTTCATTAAAGGAGACATGGACTCTTTAGCCTTTGGTGGAGGAAGGTCAGTAAATCAGGGCACTTTTTAATTAAAGGGATAGTTCACCCAAAAATGAAATTCTGTTATTTACTCACTCTCAAGTTGTTTCAAACCTGTATGAGAAGATATTTTGAAGAAGGTTTGTAACCAAAGAGTTGATGGACCCCATTGACGTCCATAGTATGGAGAAAAAAAACTCTTTGGTTACCAACATTCTTCAAAATATCTTTAGCAGAAGAAGGAAATTCATACATACATTTGGAAAAACTTGAGGGTGAGTAAATGACAGCATTTTCATTTTTGAGTGAACTATCCCTTTATTGTTGTAATATTTTGAATTTCCATTAGCTTGTGTAAGACCAAAAATATTTGAATGCAAACTTTTGGTCAGCACACAGTATGCTGATTGTTTTGTCTTTACAAATCTCAGTGCTAAAGGGGTGAGATAGTTTGCTTCAAATGTCTGTGCTGACAATTGAACTTGACTAGTTGATTTGAAACAGAAAACTGTCTATTGTAGGTTACAGTTTATGCTAATACACACTTCGAGACTTTTGAGAATGCAATTCACTCTTACATTACTGTTCAAAGATTTGGGGTCGGTAAGATTTTTTTAAGTTTTTGAAAGAAGAAAGAGGTCTCCTACTCACCAAGTCTACATTTATTTGATCAAAAATACAGTAAAAACAGTAATATTGTGAAATATTATTACAATTTAAATAAGCCATTTTCTATTTAAATATATTTTAAAATGTAATTTACTCAAATCAGTTGTGTTTATTAATATTTTTGTGGAAACCATGATTGATTTTTATGAAGAGAGGGTTCATAGGAGTCGCATTTATTTGAAATTTAAATCTTTTATAATGGTATAAATTTAATTTTATTTTATCTCACTCGCACGTTTGTTCAATTTAATGCATCCTTGCTGTTAAAAGATGCCAAAAAAATCTTACTGACCCCAAACTTTTCAATAGTGGTATAAGTTGCTTTATCATTTGCATCAAGGCATTTCAGAAGGCAACGACCGATGAAAGTGAGCTTGCGTAGCTAGAAAGATTAGTGTTTTAAAAATCCATGTCCTTTTACTGTACTTGAGGATGAAGGTTTCATTTGACTCCGTTTTCTTCTCTTTCAGTGGTGAATTCGGGCTTTGGCTGGACGGGGATCTTTATCACGGCAGGAGTCATTCATGCAAAACCTTCGGGAATCCCATGCTCTCCATGAAGGAGGATTTCTTCGTGCAGGATATTGAGATCTGGTCGTTCGAGTAGCAGCTTACGGGGAGGTACCTTTATGTTGTAGGTTGGAGAGAGAAATTGGACATCAGGCAGATCCCAAACCTTACTGCACATCACCACGGCTACCAGGAAGCCCGTAACGGACGCTACTGTTACTCGCGCTTGTCGTATGTTACTCCTGCATTTAATACAGAGCTCTTCTTTGTGCTGTTTAGTATGTGTGTGTTTTGTTCAAGCCGTGTGCAGCGTAAATAACGAACGGGAGGATGTAACGTGGAACCCCCATCGAGTGGAGATGACGATGATAATGATGGTGGTGGCGGCGGCACGGGTTTGGGCTGTCCGAGAACTGCCATGGTCCAATTTACCTGAGCCGAAGCGGCAGGAGTTTGTTCAAAAGACGATGTTAGCCAATAGGATGTCACTACTGCAACACGGGGATCGATGGGGGGAAAAAGAAAAGCAAACAACTGAAAACACATTCCCTTGCTCTCAGAGGAAGAATATGCATTTTTGGATCGCGGTGGCGTCCGCGAGAAGACGAGAACACATCCGTAGCTTCTTTTGAGGCGAAATATTCAAGTGTCGTGAAATTCGTAGTCTTTCTGTCGTTCACTATCATAGCACACCATGTCGAAGCACATAATCGGAAAGCCCATAGTCGTAATGTTCTGTTCAGTGGGTTTTATGTGTGAGTGTGGCTAACACCGACCCCTCCGCTTCGGAAGGGCCGACTTTTACTGTTCGTAGGCAGAAATGTGTCGCAATAGATTTGTGGAATATGCAAATTCCTGTCCTGTGACCTCAAATAATCCAGACGGGGCACTTTTGTTTTCCCCGTTTATCTTTCCAAGAGACCTTTTACGTCTTGACGGATTAATTGCTTTTCTGGGTATCATTTGAAAAGCCTGAAATGTGGTTTAATTGTTTTTCATGAATATAATGACAATTCTATATTTATGTATATGATTATATATATATATATATATATATATATATATATATATATATATATATATGTATATATATATATATATATATATATATATATATATACATATATATATATACATATATATATATATATATATATATATATATATATATATTGCTGTTAAGTGTGACAGTGATCTTTTTTGTGCTGATATCTCAGCTGTTACTAATATAATGTATATTACCCTGTAAATTAATGTTAAAATAGTAGATTTGTTCCTATATATAAATATATATATATATATATTTATATATATATATATAAATGAATATACAGTGTGTGGATTGGTGGGTTGCTTCTCGCACTTTATTAATCTAGTTTCAAGCCAGGTTCTTCAGGCCTCATTAGCAGTAGCAGTACAGTATATATTTTTGTTTGTCTTTTAGATAATAGAGTAAATTAAACGTTTATAAAGAGCTTGCTGCTACTGTGGAGAGGAAAAGCCCCAGACGGGGCATCTCAGCGGTCGAGCACAGGGTCGAATGTGACGGACTCTCTTCTTCTCATGTGTCCTGTCCCAGCGGGGGGTTTTTTTTTTTTTTTTTTTTCGTCTGGTCTTTTGTTTTTGTTTTTCGGTGTGTAGATTGACTGTGCACACAGCGAGTGCAAACGAGTCCTTCATCTACTTCACCGGAATATAATGTTACAGTGATGTATAAAGAACAATGAATACTAATAAATTGTTGTAACCTGGGACAGAATCAGGTCTTTTATGGTTTTTATTTTCTTTGATCTCTTCACCACTGAATAAGCAAATAAATATATTTTTTTAATGCTGACTCATCCTAACACCATAGTATTTTGGAAGGTAATTCCATGCAAACACAATGCCATATGAATAACCTGTGGCGTATATAACAAAGGGTCATGATATTACCATCCAAAAACATAATTTTCTTAATTTGGTTAAGGGGGGGGAACATGAAACACTGTTTTACTTTTGTAGTGTGACGTATTTCTTAGTGAAACAGCAAATTCATTGGGTGCAAAAAACATAATTTCGTCCATTGGTTATTGAGCGGATCGTCAAAAGTCCATATTTAATTTGTTGGTTTAAGGGGCGGTGCTAAAAATGCGGGATTCATGACGTCAGCCAAAAATTAAATTTGCCTCGACTATGAAAATGAAATAACTTATTTAAATTTTTATTTAAAAAACAAAAACAGATATCTATAAGACCAGATATATGTTAATGTGCTAATTCTAATAACGATGATGATTATGTGACGAAGATTTGTCACAAACGGTTATTGTTGATTTTTGTTTTTGTCGCTGTTTTGATTTCCCATTTTAAACTTTGACATGACCTCCATCAAGCTTCGACCATAGACTGAAAAAAATAGGCTTTGACGTGATATTAGCGAGATGAATTGAACCGTAAAAAACTAAATGCGATTTGAATGACGTCACAAAACACGATCGCGCACGATACAAGTAGGCGCTTTGAAAAAAAAAAAACAAATCGGTTGAGGAAAAAGTAGGCGCTTTGATTATGAGGTACAAGGATGGGGTGATTGACAGGTGACAAATAGGGAGGGTCAGTGCTTGTAGGAAAGGAGTTTTGAAGCTGCTGAGGCGGGTAGGGCCGGTTGCCATGACAACACCATTCCAATTGGCTTTCTTTAAAGAAAAGCAATAAGGATTCTGACTGTATGTACCTTTGTTTATGTCTATATAGCCTGCTGCTGTTTCAGTAAATATGTTCAGCTTCATTCACACTAATGACTACACGGGATGTTGAGCAGGTGTCCAAACTACTGTGACAGCAGGGCCTGTGATGCTGTCGAGAAAAGTGTAAATGCAGCTGCCTGTGGCTCATTTACAACACTGAATATATCTACTGTCTGTGCAGCTGTGTTTTTTATTTTGCTTACAGTGACATTACTGTCATCCTGCTGGTGCAAGAGCGCCACCTGGTGGACATATTGTAAATGGCACAAAATGTTGCTGTAGTGATCTATACCACAAACCCCCATCCAATTATAAAAGAATGAGAGACGTTAGAATACAAAGCCTGTAAAAAAGTTTCACAAATATCTCTGGGTGATTCCAGTCTCGCAAACTATATATTTGACTTCAAATATATATACAAAGAGGACAAATTACATGAAAGAACGGTTGAGTGACTACATGCTCAGAGACAGGAATATCATGAACACAACTGTAACACGGTCAAAACCACACACTGATGCTTGAATTATCAGAAACAAATTAAATATTCCCTTTAAAGCTCTTGTCCTAGTTCAGAAAATATACACACGACTTTATTTTGTATAGAAAGCCATATTTGTTACAAATTTAACGACACTAAATGTTAACTTTAAGCCACAGAGAAAGGCAAAACTGATACTGGAAGGCCCGTGTGACAATCAAGACGCATATAAAAATTTGATAAAGTCTAAAACAGCAAAAAAAAGCACGATGCTTTAACTATAAATGAGATGCCGTCTCATTGATTGTCCTTAGTATTTTGAAAACAATTAAAACATTTACACAGTTTCACAAGTCGAGCAGCCTAGTGGTTTAATCATTATTTTGCACTCAACAATGTTGAATTTAAAATAAAACATCTGATTTTTTTCTCAATTAATTGCAGAGGTCAAGGCAAATTTCACTACATCATTATAAAAATGTAAGGCAGGGTCTTTGACTATTGATATCAGGCACCATGTGAATACAGCCTCATCTGAGACTTGATCCTTTTGCAGTCTTCTGTCTGACAGGAATCCCTTTTTCCCAAAGAAAATGAGGCACTCGGATGTGGCCACCAGTGGCAGATGTCGCGTTAAATGGCAGAAGAAATTAAAGTTCTGTTTGAAAAGTTTTTTCCTAGTACACCAGGTACTGAAACTCAGAGTAAATGAGAGGAAACATCACGGTACAGGCTCTGTACAGGATGGCTCCACTATTGACCAGCGCTCGTGGAATTGTGAGCCACGATTCAGATTTGAAGCTGAAGTAAATGGCATACAGGGCCACCGCGAAAAAATGACCTATTAGGGTCAAAGGTCTCGGAGACAATCTAAAGAGAGAGAGAAAAAAGATTAGTGGTGGATCTCGGATATCAGCAAGAACCAGTGAAAGAGATCTGAGTCGAGGACCACACTGATGTGGGTTTTCAATGGCAGATTGTTTGTGAATACTTACACGGACAGAAGGCCGATTGGTCCGTTGATACATTCTCCACCAAGTTTGAAATAGTGGAAACAGGCTTTTCTCAACTGATGCAGTGAATCTGAAAATAAACAGAAGTTGTAGATATAACAAACACAGTCAGTGTTGGGGTTAATGTATTACAAGTAGCGTGCGTTACGTAATCAGATTACTTATTTTGATGTAACAAGTAAAGCCGTGCATTACTTTATAAATACTTGAGTTACTTTTTTTTTTTTTAAAGTAATCCACATTACTTTTCAGCTTCATTCATTTGCTTCATTAATTAACATTATAAAGTACTGCGTTAAAATTCTCTTCTCCATTGCGGAGTCACTTAGACGTGCTCTTGTGAGTGCCAGAATAGACCAAAAGTACTAAAGTAACAAAACACATCACTTCTACACTACAGTAGGTAATAAGCCATAATGTTGAGAGATCTTTTGTATGGCATACGTAGTTCTAGGGGTCAGGAAATATTTTAAGTGCTCAGAATATAATAATATTCTAAATGCTTTTAAAATAAAATGGTGTATGTTTATTTATATATATATATATATATATATATATATATATATATATATATATTCTTTTTTGTAAGTGTTGAACTGTTAGAATTGCATTCAACAACACACACACACACATATATATATGTATATATATGTATATATGTATATGTGTGTGTGTTGTTGAATGCAATACTAACAGTTCAACACTTGCAAAAAAGAATGAAAAACACTTGAAAAGGCCTGGAAGAGCGAGTCCCAGTCAGGTGAGAAAGAGTAATGCAAAAGTAACCTAACATTACTTTCCATAAAAAAAGTAATTGGGTTCTTATTTACACCTGGTATTGATATACATTTTAGTTGATTGGATCACAAGTGAACGATGCTAAATAATAAGTGTAAACGGACTCTAAAACATTTTGAGCTTGTCCACTTTTGACCACTTCCAGAGGTAGTCGAAAACCATAGACTGTATAAAACAATAGATGTAGTGTCCGTGACGTCACACTCCGAAGAGCCCAAAGTGGGCGGAGCTGGGCCGTCGCCATATTGGCAGCACGTCACCGCGCGTCACTCCTGGATAACTGAAAATGGGCAAAGATGCGGGACGTAGTGGCTAACAGACAGCAGACAAATGGCTAGTAGTGACAGCACCTGTCACTCAAGTGGCCACACCCTTAATTATGGAGAACTTTAAGGCTTAATATAATTTAAACGGATGAGTTATAAAAATTTTTGTAAAAAGCTCACGGGAAACGCAATAGCCAGATGGGATTTAAACTGTTACTTGGCTTGAAGACGAAAAATGTACCAAGCACAATGTTCTCTCACCATTCCTCATTTCTGACATGCCGTGATCTTGCTGAAAACAAAAGCTGCTGCTCTACATATGTTTTTCCATCGTCTCCAGGCACGTTCATTTGGAAATTGCACAAGCGTATTTTGTCCATTAGATCGAAAGATCTGAAAAAACCCATGTATTTACCCACACATAGACCCTCCCCTCAAACAAATCAGGACGGAAGTAGTTGAAAGTGGACAAAAGAGACTGGAATATGATCCGATTTAAGAATCTGTTTTGTCACTTACTGTCAGTCGCAGCAAACAGCTCGTACAGCGCTTGAGCCAAGACGTTCACGACAAACGAGTGAGATGATTTCCGCTCCCAGTGGAATTTCTTCTTTGCCTGACAACAATAACAGAGTCTCATTTCCACCATGATCGCCGCTGCAATTAGGCATTCATCCAATACGGTCTGTTCTAAAACCTGTTAAGGTGCCTAACCGTCTGCTGCCTACAAAGGCATTACACTTACTTATTGTTGTACCTAATCTAATAAGCATAAATATACATAAAAACCACAAATATCAGGTATATCATATAAATATTCAGTTAATCAATAAGAAGATATCTTAGAGCACACCTAATGCTACCTACAGTATGTGGTCAACAAAGTTGATGTTAAATGTTCTTGTTTTGATGTGACTTGCAGTGAGGAGCCACAATGAAAGGGATCTCATTTTAGCTGTTTCTCAATAAGATGTTCTGGATACCTGAAGCACGGCTGTATTGTCATAGAGATCAGGAATGTTCTTTAGCAGGTCCCTCCAGATGCAGACGTCATTCAGCACAACGCTCATACCGCCACCGGTCAGAGGATGACGCATGTTATACGCGTCCCCCAACAGCAGAACTCCTAATGGAGGACAGGTGGGTCATCACTCGCAACACACAGTCAGTTTTACACATTAAACTGCACAATTTCACTCTCTGCACTTGGTCATGATTTTTAGGGATGCAAAAATGGTGTAATGAAATCCGCTGCTGAATTAGATTATTTTAACTGTGATTTAGATGTGTGCAGTTTTTCAGTGTTTAATGAGCCTTTCGCAGTTTAATGTAACTTCTACATCTCAGGGTTTTCATGGCACACACTACCAATCAAAATTTTGAAGTAATCAGGGTTTTTTTTGTGTTTTCGAAAGAAGTCTCTTATGCTCACCAATGCTGCAATTTTTATATTTTTGTGGAAACCTTGATTTCAGGATTTTTTGATGACCAAAAAGTTCAAAAGAACTGCATTTATTTGAAGTCGAAATCTTTTCTAACTAATTTTATGAAGCGATTTTGTGCGCAAAAACAAAACAAAAATAACTTTATTCAACAACATCTTCTCTTCTGTGTCAGTTTCCTACGCTGTTTACGTTCATCACTTCCAGTTTCTACGTCAGAACATCGACTGATTGGCCGGCTCCTGCGTCAACATCACATGCATGTTGTGCTGCTCAAATGATCAGCGTCGGCCAATAATGAGTCGCTGTTCTGACACAGAACAAATTATGAGAATGACACAGAAGAGAAGAAATTGTTAAATAATGTCATTATTTTTGCTTTGTTTTTCCGCACAAAAAGTATTCTCGTCGCTTCATAAAATGAATGTTGAACCACTATAGTTACGTGGACTATTTTAACGACACCTTTAGTACCTTTCTGAACCTTAAAAGTGGTGGTTAAATTGCTGGAGGAGTCATACAGTTCTCAGTTTTCATCAAAAATATCTTAATTTGTGTTCCGAAGATCTTACAGGTTTGGAACGACATGAGGGTGAGGAATTAATGGCTAAATTTTGGGAGAACTAATGCTTTAAGCAGCAAATCAGCATACTAGAATCATTTCTGGATCATGTGATGTTGAAGACTGGAGTAATGATGCTGAAAATTCAGCTTTACATCACAGCTATGAAATACATTTCAATATATTTTCAAGTGAAAATGGTTATTTTAAATTGTAATAACATTTCACAATACTACTGTATTTTTGTTCATATAAATGCAGCCTTGGTGAACAGACTTCTTTCAAAAAATGTCAAAATCCTAATTATTCCAAACTTTTGACCAGTAGTATGTGTTTGTGTTGATATACTACTGTATATAGACAGTCATTCCCTATGGCTCACCTTGTTTATTGACTGGTGAGGGTGGCAGGAAGCTGGCGGGCATCGTTCTCAAGCGATCATTCTGCAACGCCACCATGAATGGCTCCTTTAAGTGCTCTATGTAAGCAAAATAGACATATTTGTGAGCATTTTGTTGTCTAAATGTTTAAATTGTGTTGTTGTGCTCTATATAGAAATGCAACTGAAATGAGTAGAAATCCATGAGTATAAAAAAGGAGCCATTTTAGCAATTAAGTTTAATATTAAAGTCCCATACCTGGTAGTTGGGGGTAGATTTTTTCTGTCATGTACTGCATAATGTCTCGGGGCATCTCTCCTCTGACATCCACCAGCACCCGAGTCTCATTGGAGGAGATCTGATAGATCAACACCGGACTGGGATCAGCTAGAACCAGCTCTGCATGATTGGGCTTGAATTGAGGAGAGTCCTGGAAGAGAACAACCTCACAATGAATCATTGTGTTGCTTGGGAACTTTAACAGAAGTATGCAACTGTCACCCTTATATTTACCTTCATTATGCATCCAACAAAATGAGACGACACTTTAACTTTCCCAGAAACCAGATTCTTACGGAACTTGGAGAAACAGCCATCAGCGACTACTGTCAGAGGAGCATGGATCTCCTGAGGAGAAGAGGGTAAAATTATGGAGTGTATTTCATTATAAACTATGACATGCCATGTGTAGTGTTGGGGAAAGTTACTTTCAAAAGTAATACGTTACAATATTGCGTTACTCACTAAAAAAGTAATTGCATTACTTAGTTCCTTTTAATGGAAAGTAATTTTACATTACTTTTGTGTTACTTTTTCTCACATGGGCTGGGATTGCTTGTTTGTTTTTTTCTGGTAATCATTTTTGGTAAATGCAAAGGCTCTTTCACACCAAAAGTGAAATGAATAACCCTCAGGCTGTACAGTAGAGGGCGCAGTTCAAACAAACCTTTCAACTGTGCTGCCATTCTGGGTTACAGAAGAATGAAAGTTTAGAAGTCAATTTTGCTTATTTGTATGATTTAATTGAATCATCGAAGGTCAACAGCAAAGACATTGGTCAATAAAGTGAGATTAAATACATAACATTATTTAACATTTAATTATAGCCGGTTTGTGTAATATTCTGAGTTTGCGCTGTGAAATGTTTTGCAAGTAAAAACATTTCACTGTTTTTATTCATTTTGAATACTGAATCTGTTTTTGTGCAAGTGAGATGAGTAAATGCCTCCTTACATTTACAATAACTCTCATCTTCAGGGTAAAAAGGTGTCAGTCAATTCATGGGAAAATAAACTTCCATTACTTATTTGAAAAAGAAACTCAGATATTTTGTTGTAAATTTAAAAGTAATGTATTACTTTACTAGTTACTTGAAAAACATAATCTCATTACATACTCACTTTACTTATAATGCATTACTCCAACAGTCGCCATGTGAATAATACACTCAAAATTAAAGGTTCCTATGAGCTTTTTTTTTTTTTTCTTGGTGTGAAGAACATCTAAATATAAAGAACTTTTTGTGGAATGGAATGTTAAAGGTTCTTCATGGAACCGTAAAGAACATCTATTTTAAAAAGAACATTTTTAAAACACCCGTGATCCATTTATCAATGCTATATACAACAATAGTACAAATACTTCTACAAATATTTCAACCGAGAATCAGCGTGCCATTACCTTGATCATCCCAGAGTCTTTCTCTCTGTACTGAATTCCTGTCACACACTCATCTTCTTCCTCCAGGCTGGTCACCGTTCCCTCCACAAACTTCACACTATAGAAATATGACATGATATCAAACCCATCAGTCTCCAAATCCTTGGATGAAGAGAAACAAAAGCCCTTACAAAGTCTTTAGTTCAACAGCTAAAGAACATCTACACTGACAAAAATAAAAAAAAGTGCAAAAGGTTTTTACAGTAATGCCTGAAAGAATCTTTCAGTGAACAGTTTTTAAAAGAGACATTTTCTTTCTTAGTGTGAAGAACATTTAAATAATCTAAAGAATCTTTTGTGGAATGGAAAGGTTCTATGGATGTTAAAGGATCTTCATGGATCCATAGATGCCAACAGAGTGCAACAGTAGAGTTCCGGAAGTAAAAAAGGGAAATTGATTTTTAACGATAACTTATAAATCATTAACTACAGCCTACGAGGTTGTTAATCAATACTATTTGCTTTATTTCAGCTTATTTTTTTTAAATAATCATGTTTAACAGCAGAATTCCTGGTGGAAAAACTACATTACCCATAATGCTGTACAGAAAATGACACCAATCAGAGAGTCAAGCAAGCAAAATGCACCAAAATATCTTGATAATCTATGATTATGCAGCATCAGGTATTTACTTGGGCTCAGCGAGGGCAGCTCGACGCAGTCCCATGATAAAGCGTCCATGGTGGAAGGCCCGTCCACCCTGAATACTGTTCTCCTGCTGGGGATACGGGATCTCCACCTCCGTCCTGCTCTCCAAGTCATGGATTACATATCCATTCACCACATGAGCGTCCAGACCCTCAACAGCACCTGAGAGAAGACCAACAGAAAGTAATATAAGACTGTAACTTCATGAAAGTTAAATAAAAAGCCACAAATGTGAATTTGGAAACTATCTGATAAAAACACAACAAAAATATGAAAGGAGGATTTGAACAAGCATGCATTTAATAGAAGGATCAGATGAGGGATCTGTACCCTCCAGGCCGAGTTCTTTCAGTGCCCGATATCCTCCCGGCTGCAGAAGTTCTCCCACTATCCGATCTGGTTCTTTCATGTCCCTCTCCACCACTGTGACTCTCCGGCCATCTCGGGCCAGAACGGCAGCCATGGCTGATCCCAGAACACCAGCACCCACTATAATGACCTCGGGATCCTCTGCCTGATCACACTGACTGTTTGTCGTCCGCCTTCGCTTGACATCTCTCTAGTTAGAAAGAGTGTCAGATTATAAGAATATCAATATTTATTTGAGAATTTAATATTTGTAAAATATATATATATATTTCTATATATAAAATCTTAAAATATAATAATTAAATATCATAATTTGTGTATGTTTTTATGATAGTGCTCTCAAATTAATTTATATTGTTTAATATTATTATGTTAGCTAGCACTTGTAACATGCAAAAATATGCTAGCAATGTGTCAATTCAAGCTAGCAACATATTATCAATGTTAATAATCAAGTGTTATCCTGTTAATAATGCTAATCCTGTTTAAATCCTTTAACATACTAGCAACATGTTAACAATGTGATAGAACATGGTAACAAAATGCTAAAACATGTTAGAAACCTGTTAACAAACTGCTAATCCTGTTTAAACCATTTTAACATGCTAGCAAAGTGATAAAACATGCTAACATGCATGTTAAAACATGTTAGTAACTTTTTTTTTTTACTTTCTCTGACTTTCAAGCTTTTAAAAGTTTGTAAATTTTTGTAAACTTTCAAAAGTAAACTTTCAGACCTGGCTTGGTCAAACCAACATCAAAGTTTGTCATCAAACTTTACTCATAGTACTCATATAATTATATTATTTGTTTTATAAAATACTTAATAGCTAGAAATGTCTTTAAAAAATAGAAGAAAATATTTTATTTTTTAAATATCATCTTTGTGAACCCCTTGAAGTACCTTATAATGTAATAAAAGTGTGTTTTATATGTTTCAGGGGAAAAAAAACTACAATTATGAGTTAAATGATGAATAATGAGTATTTTTTTATTATTTAAATCATGCAAAATTCGATTCGATTGTTTGTAACAACTCTCAGAACGACTCTTTATTAGTGGTGAATTATTCCCAAATTGCTTGAAATTGACTGCATGAAAACTAAATGTAAAAACAGACACACAAAGTCTGATCAAAAACACAGTTTCTCACCTTCTTAGAAGTTCGACTCCAGCTGTCTGTACTAGACACGGAGAAGAGTTTTTTGGTCGGAAAGAATGAAGTCAAGAGTTTGAGAGGCACCTGGAGAAACTGCGGCGCTTTGAGTTTCTGTCCGCGGAACCCGAGACACGTGATCATCAGACCCACGGACACGCACAGCACCGCGGCCACTGTCAGCTCTCTGGGCGCATAACTCACCAGAGCGTCACATTTCTTATAGATATAAGTAAAACTTGCAATGCCAAGAAAGGTCCACATGTCGAAAATCCCTTCAAATATAAAAAAACAAGAAAATAAAGTAATAAAACAGCTTTATGACGTTCACAAATGTCAAAGTCTTAACAGAAAAGCACAGGTGATCGGAAAGTAGACGCCAAAACTATTTTGAAAAAAAAATAGTATCCGTTTTTCAGAATAATGGAGGGCGTTAATTTCGTCAAATGCCCCTAATTATAAATAAAAATGAAGTGTAATATCCAGGTGCACTCGAGCTGCTGCGATGCATCTAGGTGATGCTGAATAATTTATGATAATGAGGGCGCGGATCCTCTTGCAGTTTGTAGACCGCGGCGTCCCGCCTCCTCTGTTTAGAATGAGCCAATCAGCTGCGAGTGTTCGGTGAGCAGAGCTCACGCTATCTGGCCATTGGCCAATCCAAGGCTGCTGGTTGGCGAATAAACTGCAGTATGATGTGATGTCACAGAGAGGTTGCGTTTGGCAGATGTTACGAGAAATAAGCGTCATATAATGTAGTTCCTAAATAAAAATATTAATTATTTAGCTATGCTAAGAATACATTTATGCCTTTAATTTAGGGGGAATAAATAATCCAGAGCCCTCTTAGGTATAATAAATGCAATGTATAATGTTATATTGTTTTTATGTGTGTGTGTGTTTATGAGCGCGCGCGCGTGTGTGTGTGTGTGTGTGTGTGTGTGTGTACTCGTTTTGGTTATACTTGTGGGGACTAAATGTCCTCACTTATACTGTGAAACACTTTCTCAACCCTCTAGTCAGGACATGTGGCTGGTCCTCACTAAATAAAAAGGCTTATAAATCAGCAAAAATAGTTTTTTATTTAAATCTAATGTTTTGCACATGTTTCTGTGATGGTAGGTTTAGGAGTAGGGGTTGGTTTAGGTGCTATAAAATATCACTGACCTGATATAAAATCAATGGAAGTTATGTAATGTCCTCACTAAGATAGCAATACAGACATGTGTGTGTGTGTGTGTGTGTGTGTGTGCGTGTGTGTGTGTGTGTGTGTGTGTGTGTGTGTGTGTGATGGACAATTTGTTGGTCCCCACAAGCAAACAAGCTTATAAATCATACAGAATTATCTTTTTTGAAAATCTAAAAATGCAGAACATTTTCTGTGATGGTAGGTTTAGGAGTAGGGGTTGGTTTAGGTGCTAGAAAATATCATTGACCTGATATAAAATCAATGGAAGTCTGTGTAATGTCCTCACTAAGATAGCAATACAGACATGTATGTGTGTGTGTGTGTGTGTGTGTGTGTGTGTGTGTGTGTGTGTGTGTGTGTGTGTGAGAGAGTGTGTATACATGAATTCCTTACATTCCCATTCCTTACTCCACAATATAAGTAAAACCAGTAAATCTTGACCTTTTGTTGGTCCCCACAAGGCATTTGAATATAAATACAGGTGAACAAGAAAGACCAGACTCAATTCAACTAATATTCTATTCATGACTAATAAAGACACACTGTGTGAAATGAGAGCGTGTGGCAAGTCATTATGATGTCATGACGACAAAAAAAAAAACATGTCCTCACACCATAAATACTGTTAGACGCATGTTGTTCCTAATACGTTTAATTTTCTTTATGCAAAATATAATTTTATTTTTCACTTATGAAATGGCCTGGAGATTTTATTTATGAAATGTTCCCCAAAAACGTAAATAAACAGTTGTAAGGCTGGAGTCGAATTGTCTGGACTGAAGGACAACTTTTCATGACAATCAACATTTGAATGGTCTTCTGCATAAGTAACAGCACCACCCGAGACGCCCCATGCCGAGCAGTTCACACCTCACTATTACACTCTTCATACCATCCTCTGTTTCCCATCCTTCCCCCTCACCTAAAACTCAATCCAAATCTGAATGTGCACAACGAATGAATATACATGTTTGGTATCATTTGGAATGTCTCAGTGCGCCTGGTAAAATGGTCTCATTCTCCCAGACATAGTACGAACTTCCAAGAAGTTCTAGAAAGCAAGCAATATTGTGTGCCACTAAAGATGCACTCACCCCTAGAACCTTCATTCAAACTACCTCATGTATGCAAATAAGTGCCCCCTTCTACAGGTACCAATAACCCATTCAAGCTGATTGCCCATTTGTGACCCCCCTGAACAGGGGACCAAACCTAATTACAATTGCAGACACCTCCATTTGGACTTATTGAATTATCTGGGTATTTAGGGAGAACTGGGAAAAGGTTCTGGGAGTCTGTAGGCAGATCTCCCGCACAAACACTGTGTAAATGCTTCTATGTTCTTTTATTATTGATTTGATGTATGTTTTATTCTTTGAATTGGAGTTGAATTATTGTTCTATTACCTGGTTAATAAATTGTTATGTTTGAAATTATTCTGATTGACTCTGACATGATTAAACTCTAGTAGGTGACGTTAACTCCACAAATCTATACGCTCAGGTTAGTAACGGACCAAAACTTGGAGCTCCGACTAACACATTGGCATTAGTCACGTGTACTTAGACTGTAGAGGCTAATATGGGTTTTTCCGTTCAGAACAACAAAAGGGTTGTCAGACCAACAGTGGCGGTTCTAGACAAATTTTACCAGGGGGGCCAAGGAGGGGCCAGTGTTTAACCAGAGGGGCACATTAAAAATGGTAACAAATTATATTTAAAGATTATAAACTTTAGTTTACTTTACAATCATATAAACATTTATTACGACATTGTACAACATTTGTACAAGAGTGAGTGCAGGTGCAAAAAAGGTAGGTTCATCAATGTTGAAGATTATTATCAGTGATTTGTGAAGGATCATGTGACACTGAAGACTGGAGACTGGAGTAATGATGATAAATTCAGCTTTGATCACAGGATATAAATTACACTTTACTATATATTCAAATAGAAAACAGTCATTTTACATTTTAATAATATTTCACAATATTACAGCTTTTTTGTATTTTTAATAACATAAATGCAGCCTTGGTGAGCAGAAGAGACTTATTTCAAAAACAACCAAAATAGTACAGTTTCCATACTTTTGACTGGTAGTGCATATCTGCATGTATTTTAAAATGTAGGCCAAGTATTTACTTAAAAAAAAGAAACATTAGAGCCATATTGACCCAAAAAATTATTTACAGGAGAAAGCACCATTATAAGGACATACAGTAGACCTACAATGAAATTATAATTGAACTGCTTTGCAAATAGTAACTTGATTTCATTATCAGTGTGAGGAACAAAAGTAACGCGGTTATGTGCAAGAACAAGTCACTTACGAAATACGAGTCACTTACGCGGCCGGCGCCGCTATAATTTACCCGTGTAGAACGTTCCGTCGCATTAGTTCCGCTTTTGATGCTCGCGTGTAAAATCATACTAAATTCATAATTAATTTTTTTTTTTGGTCAGCACAGGGGTGGCCAGGGACATGTCTACAGAGGCACGGGCCTCCCTAGGCCTCCGTGTAGAACCGCCACTGCAGACCAATCTGAATTCGGGTCAGCCTCAACCTCTGATTATTGTAATATTATTCTAACTAAGTGTGCGTGGGAAACTACGGCATGATTATGTAAAGTTGTCATCAGAGGGAGTTAGATTGGTCAACTTGGTTCTATGACAACGGTCATGACCTCTGGCTAGATACAGTGTTATTCTAATTAAGTGTTTACAGATCTATGGGGACTGAATCACATATTTTTAGAAATAAGCAAGCATGGTGCGGCGTCTAAAAGTATCAGTCAATTTGCATCTGTTTAGATGACCAAGACTGACGAGTTTGTGATTAGAGATCGTATTCCTGATTGGTGCGAGACTCAAAGGGTTATAGGAATCCGAACGAACGAGTTTAAGGGTTAAAAGGAATAATCAAACATTTATTCAAATGTATAGCGAATCAAATATGATTTAAACCTTTTTCATAATTGGAGTCAAATATAGAGGTAATGTATATAAAGAAATGTATTTAATTCAGTTGATATTGCGTTGTATAAAGGAAGACAGCAACACGCAGATCCCTTCACCCGCTCTACTGGAAACCGTCATTGGACCAGTGGGCGCGCCTTACACAGTATTTATATGAAAATCCTTCCAAATGACAGTTCCACCCCCGTCTAATCACTGTAATCATGTGAGACGCTGGGCAGCTGTGTTGTGCTTCTCGAGTCTGTGTTTGAATGAGTTTGGCCTCTTCACAGTCGAGTGTGGCTGCGTACCAAATAACACCCTATACCCTCACGGTCTTCATCTGAGTCCACACTTTCGTACGGAGCCCCTAAAGGGACGTGGTGGTGGAAAAAAAATGGGATGGGAGGATTTTTTTTAAAGATTTTGCGTTCCCTCGCAAAGATGTTTGCGTTCCCTTGCAAAACCTGTTGTGAGCTCGTACAAAACCTTCCTGTTTAATGTCCCTCTGGCTGGCAGTAGTGTTTATTAAGTCAGCTCGAGCATTAATACACACAAATGATGCGATTTAGAGTTTGAAATTGTTTGACTCAAATATAATGAAATGCGGTCAGTGCTTAAGGAGTTCAGTAAAGCTGGCAATATATTCACATATTCGAGCTTCCCGGATCAATAACTCATGAATTAAACGTTGTTAAAACACAAATGCAGATATTTCCAATCAAAGTAACATAGACAACGAGCTATAACAACCCAATTTTCCTCAAATGTGCTTTATAATATATAAATTTGTCTCTACAAGCCGGCGCAAGACAAGGGACCGTCTGAAAAGTGCAAAACCCAAAACCCTTTTTCTCATTTTATATTATGAAAAACGCTCAATAACTTCACTGCAACACGTCACTGCTCTCCTGCTGGTTGTACTAGAACACTTAGTTTGATAAAAAAAAAAATTAGATATAAATTTTATGATTATTATGAAACAAAATCAATAACTTCACTGTTAATAGTAAAACATCTAATAACTTGTAATGCAGGGGTGTCCAAACTCGGTCCTGGAGGGCCACTGTCCTGCAAAGTTTAGCTCCAACTTGCCTCGACACATCTGCCTGGAAGTTTCTAGTATGCCTGTAGATCTTGATTAGCAGGTTCAGGTGTGTTTAATTGGGGTTGTTACTGAACTCTGCAGGATGGTGGCCCTCCAGGATCAGGATTGGACACCCCTGTTGTAATGCCATCAAATTCAGTAAGCAATTATCATGCTGGTCGTAAGTATGTGAACTCCATAACATCAAACTAACATGCCAAACTAAGTGTTGTAGTGTAACCATCAGGAGAGCAGTGATGTTTTTCCTGAGTTTTGTTACACTACAGTGTGTAACATTGACGTTATTAATGACTATTTTTGTAGAAATGCTTTTCTGATTTTGCACTTTTCAGACAGTCCCTTCGGACTTGTCTCACCGCCGCCTGCTAATAGAGACCAATTTATATATTATAAAGCTTGTTTGAGGAAAATTCAAACTCTAAATGAGCCGTGCATCATTTGTGTGTATTAATGCTCGAGCTGACTTAATAAACACTACTGCCAGCCAGAGGGACATTAAACAGGAAGGTTTTGTCCGAGCTCACAACAGGTTTTGCAAGGGAACGATAACATCTTTGCGAAGGAACGCAAAAGATTTCTTTAAAAAAAATTCCTCCCATCCCATTTTTTTCCACCACCACGTCCCTTTAGGGGCTCCGTGCTTTCGCGCTCACGAGCATCCTTCTTTAGGCTAAAGTGACGGTTGGGGTACGAGATCCATGGTCTCGTGGATTTAACGGGCACGCGCACGAAGCGGCCGTTGTAAACATAGACATAATAAAATACATGACGCCTCATGGGCCTCTGGATCGTACGTCAACAGCGCCGCCATATTGTGCAGGTCATCGGTCCCATAATGCTCATAACTGAATTGAGAAAAATGGCTGTTTCGTGTTCTGCACAAATCACCGAACGATTGAATACAGGTCTCGGGGAATAACCTTTCACAGGTAAGGCTGAACATTTGTTTCTGGTTGTATTTGGTCACTATATAATTATGTTGATAGTAGTTGGCCACTGGAGTCAGTCAGAAAATAGCTAGTGATGTCGCTAATTAGCTGTGAAAGTTGAGTTTACGTGATTTATAGTTTGTGTACATTATCTTATTCTATAAACTATTTTTCCTGAAATGTAAATATGCATATTTATTTTCTTAAAACTAACTTTTTAAGACAAGCACTCGTTTTGGTTAGGTTAATTACTGTAACGTTAGCTAGTTGGCTAGCTGACTTTCCTCACACATTGAAGGTTTCCCAGAGACAAGGAGTTGAGGAGACGGTGGGAAGTAGCTAGAAGGAGGGAAGGTTTTTCCAGCATGTTCAATTTGTATTTGATGATTTGCTTCATTTTCAGTTCACAATGGTGGTCAATTCTAAACACAAGAAAAGCTAAAATGGGTTAAAAGACAGAAAATGCCTTCTCCGCAATAAGAAATCATTTTTTAATTTAATGTGAAAATTTTAATTACTCATAATGGGCGTCTTCACAATTCTTATCCAAGAATAAAGCAGCCAAATGCGGGACAAGTCTGAGCTTTGACTGTTAAAATAAAAAAAAATTAAAGTCTGCTATCGAGGTTTTAAGTAACTAGAGATGGAACTTTTTGTACTCCACGTACATCATAAACCACTGAAATCGGTTGATAAATGTAAACGTTATTTTCGTTTTTATCCAGAAAAACCGCAGCTTGCCAGTTTACTTGCATTTGTTTACAGTGCAGTCTTGCCCTCACCAATATGGCGGACGCGCTGACGTATCGCAGCAACGTTCCAAAGCGGCCAATGGGGCGTCTATGTATTTTATTATGTCTATGGGTGTAAGTCCACAAGACCGAAAGTGCACATGAAGTGTGCGATTTGGGACTCTTCAAAAGAATCTGCGCACATTAACAAAGCGGTGAGAAATCAGAAATTATTTGCATTTCTCACACACGCGCGCGCGCACACGCACACACCTACACCTCACATCTTCTACATTTGATTATTATGATCACGTGTATTAAAACAGTTGGTGTCTGGTTTTAGGGGTTTGTGCTTTGGGATGCATTTTATTGTGTATCTATTGCTTTTGACAGTAAAAATAATGATTTCTTACAACAATAAAAATAGCTGTGTCAATTATTTGACCGTTTTTGGATGGGACTGGGTCTTTATTTTTTACATAATGCTCATGCGGTTTCATTAAAAGTGCCTTTATTCCTTATAAAAGAAAAAGCATTGTGGTGTTGGCATCAAATGGTGACACTTTTACATTTCATTCAAGGTATAGTCCACAAACATATTACTGGTATTTATTTATTTATAAAAAAAAATACTTAAACATCTTATTTATTGTTAGCTTAACCCTATGCTTAAAATAAAGCATGTGATTCTCTAACTCGCATTGAATAATACTTGTTTTGTTTTCTAATTTGCAATAACGCAGTTCCAGCTGTAACCACACGGTGTCACTCTCGTTTTGCTCTGCACAGATATCCCAAACCTGTGGTAGCATTTCAGACTGATGAGTTGTTGCCTTTGTTGCAAATGAATGACAATTCCAATATTAATCTAACGCAGAGTAAAATTAAACTAGATTTAGAGACCTTTACAAAGTACTGTGGCCGTTTACTATGGTATAGTGTATTACATGCAGTTTGAATGACGTCCATTCCACTTACATAATGGATTTGTCACTACCATGGAATACGTCTACAAATTGCCATGGTACTTTTTTGTTTGCATCTTGTTTTGTTTCCTTATTTAGATGGGTTTAGTAAACGGGCACTGGTTTTAACTACCAGAAACACTGACTATGACTCACTTTTAAGCAGGAATTGTATTGTAAATTTCCCCAGCTGCTTAAATGCAGTACAATACAACTGTTTTTTTCTGAGAACTGCTTCCTTGTTCATGTTGTTCAGTAAATAGTTTAATTGCAGCAGACATTACTGTCAGTAAGAGCCCTGAAAGTACTGATCTTGAATTTAAGTCCCATTGAACTGTACTGAAATTAATGTAAAGACAGAAAAATAGCATATATTGTTTAATATGACTGTGTGTGTGTGTGTGTGTGTAACATGTGAATGTTACGTTTCCTGAATTCTAACCATTTTTACCATATGAACACAGAGAAGCTGGTCAGTTTCAGGTGTTTAGTTTATTGTAATTAAGTTATAAAATATCTGATGCAGAAAAATCAAATGTAAAAAGAACACAGAACAGTACCCAGACTCTTAAATACAGTATTTACATATTATAGTACAGAAGAAAAACAGCAGGGCCTTTGGTCTGGAGCACTACATGGAAACAAAAAGAGTTTATTATTATTAGTATTTAACTTCTATAGCACACATGAACAAATGTTTTGGCGTTGTGGAGAAAGTGCCATCCTTTGAGGATGTTGTCCACTCTATAAACAAGTTTATTTTTCCCATAATGCACCTGAAGGCAAAACAAATCCACTGAATTTACCAGGCACTGAGAATGAGGCACTTGTGCACCTGGTTAGCGAGACTGGGGATTGGCACGTGGAAAATGCTACGCATGTTCATTACAAAGAGTTCTCCTATGCGGTGGAATCCGACGGATTCTTATCCATCCGCTTCTTTTTCTTGGTCTTCTTGGCCTGGCAGGGTTTGCACACACAGCACAGGATACAGGGAGAGGCCAGCAGCAGTAGTGGTGATGTCACTAGCACGATGATGCTGACGCCCACCAGTATACCGACCACCTGAATACATCACAACCAGACAAACCGTGTGACTTCATGATAGTAACACTCTTATCTTGTCGATAAAAATGGGTCAACTGAAAAAGCGGCAAAAATCACACAAAAATAGGTGCTTTCTAAAAGGTGCTTTCTAAAATTAGTCATCAAAGTCATTTGTCATCTGACGCAATGAAAAAAAAACTGGCATTCCAGCTCACCTGTGTCCTGTTCCACATGACGGAAGCTCTGGAATGTCCCAGCTTGTTTCGGCACGGTCCTTTATCGTAATGTCTCAGGAATATGTCACCCTGTAACCATAGAGGCATTACATTTATTCATTTAGCGTGATGTTTTTATCCAAACATGCTTACAAATGACAAATGGCACAACAACAACAAAAAAGAAAAAACGAAATATGTATTATTCATCTATAAATATTTATATTATTGTTATATTAATTTATTTTTGATCAAATATTTCATAAAAATATTTGATTTACAAATCAAATAAAAGAGAATGATTGTTATTATTATTAACAGATTTTTATTTTATCATTTTCTATTTTCACTTTTAATAAATAATAGTAAAATGTGTAATATTTTAATCATTTAAATACTATAATTATTAAAATTGCTATCATTAAAATTGTAAATGATTATTATAATTAATAATAGATGATTTTATCATGAATTTTATATTTTAATAATAATCATTATTCATCATCATCATTATTTTAAAATAGTTTAATAAAATATTTGATTAAAATAAAAAGAATTATTAATATAAACAGATTATTTTATTTTATTATCTATCAATTTTGTAATTTCACTTTTAATAGTATATGCATTATATTTTATTATTATTATTACTAATTCAAAATAAATATTACTATTATCTTTATTATTATTGTTATAAATACTATTATCAAAATTGTAAAATATTATTAGAATTAACAGATAATTTTATGAATTTTCAGCATCATATTTTATTATTATTATTATTGTATCATACAACATCTTAGTGTCCAACAAAACAAGGTACCATAGTAGCGTGGAAAAAAATGCTTTAACAATTGAACCGTTTCTAAGAAATCAAGGTATAATCGTGGAACCGTTTTCAAAAAATATTTACATTAATGTGGTACTGTTATAGTGAAATCATGGTACTTTTGGAATACCATGGTATTTTTATTGTCATAGTTTCTAAATTTCTTTGTGTTGGTGTCACAACATTTGGAAACCCCCAGCGTCACTTACGTCCAGATTCTGTAGGCAGTACCAGCAGAAGGTGTGTTTGCAGCTCTTGCAGAGCATCTGAGCGCAGCCCTGATTGCGCTCTATGTAGACGCCACACACGGGACACTGTTTAATCATTGCATCAGTGTCAGCGCTGCTCAGTCTAATGCAGAGAAGACAGACAGAGCGTGTTTATGTAAAGTTAGAGGCTGTGTTATGAACGAATTGTTCATGTGGAAATGGGTCACACTGACCTGTCTGCTGACGGTGCCATCAGTGGCTGCTGCTGGGAGCAGGAATGACCATCTATCCAGGGGCTTCTGCAGCCGCAGCAGAAGACGGCATGGCATGCGGGGCAGGGAACAGGAACCGGTTTGCCTTCGGTACCGGGCGTCACACTGCACACGGCCTGGCAGTCCAAAATGGGGCACCAAGCTTTACTGGGGTCCAACTGAACTCCTGAATGAGACAAAAAGAAAGAGTGAGGAAAACCCGTCCCAAGCTGGCAATGACTTAAACTTGCTTGCAAAATTTACTTTCTCATTGACAATTTTTCTATTGAGATTTCCTGTTAACAGACAAAAAAACATCTCAGGACGACTTCTGCAAATACTAATATACCAAGAGTTTACTTTAACACATTCTGTCCAACATGACAGACTGTCTAGACGATGGTTAACATGTAGTGCAGATGCAGACAGAGACGGTGGAAGAAGCTCATTGTTTACGGTTCTTCTATAAACCCTGAGCTATCCTCTGGCAGACACAAACCAGCAACATGAACTGTGACTCAGAAGCAGCAGCATGCTCTAACTTCAACAGTATGACACAACAGAAAATCGTGACTCTTCTGATCGTAAAATATACAACTATTTACCATAAGCTAATTTTTGTGTCTTCGCCGACAGTAGATTGAGGTCGCAAGCTATCAAGCCATGTCTGAATTCAATGTAATATCCAGTGTTGGGAGTAACACATTACTAGTGACTCGAGATACATAATCAGATTACTTTTTAAGTAACTAGTAAAGTAATGGGATTACTTTTAAATTTACGATAAAAGTTACTTTTTCAAACAAGTAATACAAGTTACTTTATTTTCCTATTTATTGACCGACACCTCTCCTGTCACCATGTTGAGAGAAATCAGGAGAAAGTGCAGAGGCGTTGGGTACGCTGAGTCAACATGATGGTTATTCTAAACTATTTCTAGGCCCTGTTTCCACCTGGTATCAAGATGCGTTTTGGTCCACTTTCAACCACTTCTGTCCTGATTTCTTCGATGAGTAAAATAAATGTATGTTTTTTTTAATCAGGTCTTTCAATCTAATGGACAAAATAAGCAAATGAGCCCGGAGACGGCGGAAAAAGCATACGGAGAGCATTAGCTTTCATTTCTGCTCTGATAGCAATACCACGCCGAACGCTGTGAAGAAATCAGGGGTGACAGGACATTGCGCTTGGTACGTTTTTCATCTTCAAACCAAATTGGGTCTTCAGCTGACGAAGTTTGAATCCTGTCTGGTTAGCGTGTGCGTCCCATATCGTTTATGCTTTAGGTCAGTAGGCAGTGAGTAGGCGCCTTTTGCGCCAATTCGAATACATGAAACGCATTCAACTACATGAGCGTTTCCACTACTAAAGCAATCCGGTCGAATGCGTTTTCGACTACCTCTGGAAGTGGTCGAAAGTGGACAAGCTCAAAATGTTTTACACCTGTATTTAGCGTCGATCACTTGTGATCAGACCGACCAAAACGCATCTTAATACCAGGTTGAAATGGCCTAAATGTCAGTATTACTCGTTTACTACTTCTCCTGTGTCCTATTCTTCTGTAATCCAGAACTGCAGCACAGCTGAAAGGTTTGTTTGAGCTGCGCCCTCTACTGTACAGCCTGAGGCTTATTCATTTCACTTTTAGAGTAAAAGGGCCCGTACAGTTGCCAAAAATAGAACTTTTTTGTTGTTATAAAAACAAACAAACAGCCCAGCTCAGATGAGAAAAAGTAATGCAAAAGTAACGTAACATTACTTTCCATAAAAAGTAACTAAGTAACGCAATTAGTTACTTTTTAGGGACTAATGCAAAATTGTAATGCAGCACTTTTAAAAGTATCTTTCCCCAACACTGGTAATATCTTGCATATCATCTGGTTATTTTTTGAAGGCAACATCCTTCACTTGCTGTCAATATCCCACAATTCCATTTCTGCAGTTTCTTCATTGGTTGGAATAAAATTGAGCACCTGGAAGACCTAATTTAGTTCATTAACGTTTTTTTTCAACTTATTAATACCTGCTTGGTTATGGCTAAAGAATCACATTAATTTATTCTAGATCAGTGGTTCTCAACCTTTTTGACCCAAAGGCCTCTCGTTGTCTTACAAACACAACAGGCGAAGGCTCCCTGATTTTCAGTATTTCTTTGTTTACAACTTTTATAAACAAAAATTTGAAGAATTGAAATTAAATTAATTATCCACAATCATTTTTGAGACTTAATTATTATTAATATATTAACAGTTATTATTATTATAATCATCATCATAATTATTATTATTATAAATTTCAGGGTTTTTTTGTCATTTAATTTGAAGTTTGATCATTTTAATATATTACGAACAATTGTTTGGAAGTTTGCTGAGGCCCCCCTTTGTAGGCTCCAGTGCCTTGTTTGAGAAGCACTGTTCTAGATCAGTAGACATTATTTTGTGGTGCCTTGGAAACCTGTCAGAAAAAAGACCCTTAAAAAGGTGCCACTATACAAAAGGCCTTGATTTACTAGTTACCAAGTTGTGCAAAGTTAATTTGCCTAGCAAGCTGCTGCTGTGGTAAAATTACTGTCTGTCCTGTCCTTGTTTTGTTTTGTTTTATTAATAGAATGTTGATTTCGTATCAGTTTCACACTCTTTTTTTTTTCCACCTCCGAATCTGAGCAAAGGCTGGCTGTCACAGGACAGGTCATCGTCTAAGAAATCTGATTTTGGTCATAACTCAATTTGTCAATTTTCAATTTAAACTAGAAACAGAAACAACAGAACATAGCTAAAACCAGCAATAACCACTGCCTGACATAAATGCAGTCTAGTATGCCTAAAAGTCTTTATCACTCACTAACGCTTATCTGGAACTGCTTGTTCCTGCCAATGATGGTTACAGAAACACTACCCTTCAAGAGGGATTATGGGAAGTGGCACAAACACACATGCATACTTAAGCACGTACCTCTTTCAAATCGGAGCCGCTGATAGAGCTCGATCTGATCACTGGGGGCAAAAGAGGTGAGCTGTACAAAGAAGTAGGGTAAGAATTTATATTCAGCTGAAGTTGGAACATGTCATGTTTGAGACACAGCACAACATATTTGCAAATTAGGTCTTATGTAAGGGATAATATACAGTCAGCTGGTCATTATCGCAAAATAAAACCAGACATAGATACAGAATCCTGCTCGTCACACATCTACATACTAAATAAATAAAGGACATACTGATTTGAGTAAAAAAATATAAATTATACAACATGGAAGAGACTGTAAAGAGGTTAAAAAAAGTGTAACGCAGGTGGTTTAGCATGTGTATGAATATATCAACATTATAAATCATAATATGAATTAAGTTTTCCAGAGTCCAGACTACTACTGTTTTATTGATTTATGATGCATTAGTTTCACAGAACAGGTTGGTTAAGATCATGAGGGGAAATTAATACTGGGATTTGTGGAAACATTCGACAGTGATGGAAAACATTCATGATCAATAAAGCTATTGTGTTCTTGAGCCTAATGCTGTGGTTACCGAAAGCAAAGCAAAACAAGAATGTAGGCTAAACAAGCCCAGACAAATTTCAGACTTTTTTGTGGTTTCAGTTTTTATCTACTTTGACTGCCATGGCATTCCAATGAAGCTCCTAAGGTCTTCTCGGCCGTTGTTAATGTTTGTTAATGTGATTGCTATGTGGTCGCTAGGGTGTTTGCTAGGGCGTGTTCAAATGAGCCAAAGTCTCTGTTAATTTACACTACCGTTCCAAAGTTGGGGGATTTTTTTGTAAAAATAAATGAATACTTTTATTCAGCAGGGATGCATTAAATTGACCAAAAGTGACAGTAAAGATGTTACAAACTATTTCAATGTCAAATAAATACTGTTCTTTAGAACTTTCTAATCACCATAAAAATATTGAGAAAAAAAATGTATCATGGTTTTGACAAAAATATTAAGCAGCACAACTGTTTTCAACATTGAAAGAAATAAGACATGTTTCTCGAACAGCAAATCGGCATATTAGAATGATTTATGAAAGATCATGTGACACTGAAACTGGAGTAATGATTCTGAAAATGGGTATTAATTATATTTTAAAATATATTAAACCAGAAACAAATTGTAATATTTCACAATAATAAACTTTTGAACGATACTGTAGTTCCTATATGGGACGCTCCTTCAATGTAAATAGATTTTTTTTTTTCCCGACATGTAAATTGAAAGTCTAATTGCTTAGCAAAGTACTAATAGCGCACCTCTTCTCAATCAAAAACACATCATGGCAAGTTATACACTGAAGTGTTTGAACAGACCCCAAACCCGAAGTATGAGCAATAGTTGTTGCGATACTTACTGATTAAAATTAATGTTTGGTAGTGGACGAATTTCTGTTGTCAGTGTAAACAATGTTGTTTGCGCAGTCAATATTCATAGTGTGATCTGCGGAACAGGAGACTGTTGTTGACTAAGAAAGAAGGACAGAGAGCGAGACAGACAGAAGTACCTCAGAGTCCAGCAGAGTTCCGGTGTTCTTGCAGGCCGGATCAGGACAGGTGATGGCAGTACCTGCGCCGCCCCGAATAGCCAGCTGGACATACTGCCTTAAACACTGCAAAGACATGGTTGCAAACATTTCATCATCTGAAGTGTCACCAAATATAATTGAACACGTTTCAATAAAAAAATTACTTCCACTTTATTTAAAGGTTACGTAGTTGCATTGTATTTCCTCAAATAAGCACTGAGTAATATTAATCAACAACGTGTACTTACGAGAGTTATGGTTAGTTTAATTTAGGGTTAGTTACTTGTAATTATGCATAATATAATGTTATAACTATCAATAAAAAAAATCAATATCTATAAAGTGTTATAAACAATAATTGCATATGTCCTAAAAGGAGCAGGATGAATCCCACCCCTTATAAAACTCTATCATTATATATTTATTGCAAGATAACAAATATATATTAATTTTAAACACCAACCAAATTTTTACATTTTGCAACAAACAAACCTTCAACCTATAATCCCACATCTCAATGCCATTACTATTATACTATTATAAAATAATATATTGTATACTAATAAAAAACTATTATAGCTTTTATTAATTTTTTGAATGTGTTTTAATATTTTTATTTTAGTTAGTTTCTTGTGCATTTTATTAGCTTTTTGTTTTTAAGTATATAGTTTTTCTCAATATACAATCTAGTTTTTTGTTAATTATTTCAGTACATGAAGTTAAATGAGAAATGAAACAAAATTTTATTTTAACTTTTTTATTTTAAGTAATGACATTTTTTAAAGGTTTTAGTTAACAACCTGGTCAGAATGATCAATGTTCAGAACAAACAATATTTTGATAGAGTAATAGCAGTATTTTCTCTTTTCAGGGGAAACAATCATTGAATAGAAGTTGGGAGAAAATATTTAAACACTGAAAATAAATGCACACTTCAGCTTTAAGCCACAAAAAGTCAAAGGATTTGTAAATCTGACCCACAAGATTTGTTTCAGAGGAATAGGCTAGTCTTGGCTAATCTTAACCAGCATGTGAAGAGAAAACATCCCCCACTCTGAGAGACTGAACACAATTGTGCTTTTGTTAACCATATTCCCGGCCTCCGCGACTACCGTGCTAACAACCCAGACCATAGCTAGACGGCAAGATGTATGTAACATGATTTCCTTATAGAGATCGTACTTCTGTAATGTATGACCTATTCTGTTGCGTGACACTACACTTCAGTTTTAAAGCTAAACACAGACACAGTACATTCATCAACGCTCTTACCTGCACACAGAACACACAGTTACAGGACTGCAGTGTGCTGGTCTCCAGTTCAGGGCAGTCGGTCAGGCAGAGTTTGCAGTGGATCATGGTGCTTTCTGCCTCCATGCCTGCCTCCTATTGTTGTTTAGCCCTCAAACTTCAGAAACGGTGAAGTGATGTCCTCCATGCTTCTGTAGGATACAAGAGAGGAACAAACACAGCTGAGGCAGAGAGATTGCAACGTTCTAACGTCAGAATGGTTTCCGCTGCAGGCAGAATACGAAGTGCAATTGAGCAACAATGGAAAGAAAATGTAAAATCATCATTCCGAGTCAATTTGCAGTAGAATTGCGCACAAACATTAGAAGCATTTCAAGACTCACTGCTAGTCAAAGGCTCTGTCATTAGCCGACTGCCTAATCTCATTTGTGTTGTGTACACCAACTCAAAACCTGCTCGACCTGTTAATGTGACGCCAAACAAGTTGGTCCGGAAGAACCAGGCAAGCTCTAGATTCCACCCAGAAAGAACTCACTACTTTATGTATTCTTCCAGGCAAATTCCCGTCCCGCATGGCGACCAAATCCCAAACAGGAAAAAGTCATAACAACATAATCCAGGATAAAGCTAGATTAGAGGGCCCCGCCTGCCTAGACAGGTCAGAAAAATAGAGAACAGTAGGAAAGAGTGAGATGAAAAGAATAGTGACGTTCATCCACAGCACATTTGTGCTCTTTACATTTATATCTCCTTTGTCACAATCAATGCGGATAACATCACTGCCCTAAATGTCCGCGGTCTCTGCAGTCAGTATTGATTGGCGGGACACGTGCGACGTCCTCTGACACTTGCAGTTTTTTTTTTGTTTTTATCTGCATTGTCATTTTATTTTGACCAGTGAGTTTGCATTGTTTTTCTACTGTTTAGACTTTCAACACTTGTGACAGAAAATAATTATTAGGAATTATTAGGACATTTTCTGAATCAATGTTTGGCAGGAATATGATTATGTCCTGGATCTCTATTGATCAGCCCAAAAAAACACTTGGTCACATCTCATAAAGTGGGTCACCGAGTAAATCCCTGGCATTAATACAGCACTGAAAATTATTTACATATACTTTGGTTTTGAGCACAGGGAAGTGAATCACATGGCTGTTCCCATCAATGATTAAAACCATGATGAAGTTCAAGCTTGCCAAATGAGGAATTGAAAATATTTCAGCTGTGGTCATTTGATAAAAAACTATCCAATGCGTAGTTTGATGTTTGTCTTCTTGTTAGACTTTACTGATTGGACAAAGTAATACAGAACAGCTCAATTTTCTTTTTTATGCATAGTCTTTTTTAAAGGAATAGTCCCAAAAATGAAAACTATCCCATGATGTATTTACCCTCAAGCCATACTAGGTGTTTATGACTATCTTCTTTCAGATGAATACAAATCAAGATTTATATTATGAAATATCCTGGCTATTCTGCGCTTTATAATGGTAGTGGATTACTTTTATGATGAATGGATGCACTTTTTTTGACTTTAAACTCTTGAGCCCTGTTCACTACCATTATAAAGCTTGGATATTTCTTAAAATAAGTCTGATTGTGTTCGTCTGAAAGAATATTTTCATTTTTGGGTGAACTGTCCCTTTAAGACCAGAATAATGCATGCAAGTCTATAAGCACTGAAACACTCAGGTCAAACATTCCAGCAATAAACTAGAAATGTTGGCCATGTTTGAAATAGCACAATTTTATACTGCATTTGAATGTACACCGTGCACAATATGCACATTTTCTGAATCCATAAAAAATTTTTACAGCCAGAATACAATGATAAATACTGTAGCGGTGTCCCAATTCACATACTAAGTAGGTACTACATTTAATGAGGACCATTAAATAGCATGTTCTATATAGCATGCATGTGTGTCTTGTGAATGCAATTTGGACATACACCATGTTGTCATTGTCATGTGACCTACAGCATCAGTTACACTGCTTTAATGTCATTCACGGCTGCGTCCGAAAGCTTAAAAATGGTAGGAAGGCATCAAGGAACATCCAAATCCAATGTTAGCTTCACATCCTGTCTCCTGAGATACCTTCATCTGATTGAACATCTGGCAGCATTGATATATTCGTCACTACCTTTGATTTCCCACAATCCTGTGCATGACAATTCCAATCTGTGACAATTAAGCTAATGAAAAAAAAAAAAAAGATGGCATCTGAAAGTTGTGGTTGGTGGTCAGTGTGTAAATGTACATTTTGGCCAATGTTTTCCACTTTTGATGTCATATCTAGAATGAAATTACTATTGAAGCAATTATTCAAATCTCTCTCTCTTTTGTTGTAGACAACAAAAATTTTGAAATTTAAAAAAAAAAAAAATTGTTGTAAACCATTCCTGCTCCCGAAGTTTGTCCGAAATCCGTTTTAAGAGGTGCCTTTGTGCACAAACGCTGCCTGCAAAGTCACAGCCTGATAGGGCAGCAAGGCAACAAGTCAGCTGCCTAAGCTTTCAGACAGAGCTCACATCTCCTCTACCTTGGACTCATGGGATAGATTATTAGTCGAAGTGTCCTTTGGATGTGACAGAAGGGTACGTTTCAACTACTAAACTGAATGCTGTGAATTCTTTTCTTTTTTTCCCCCAAATACTATGTAGGCATATTCGAAGGTGAGGTATGTTAGACATCCCACAATGCATGCAATATGATGCAACAAACCAGAATATAAGACTAAGCCTGGTTTCTCCCATGGTTTTTTTTTTCTCCATTTTGTTGGAGTTTTGGTTCCTTGCCGCTGCTGCCTTTGGCTTGCTTGGTTGGGGACACTTGCTTGATATTCAGCCGTGTTTTTAGTAAGCCTGCACTGGCGCTGTTGTATGCGAACTGAGCTGAGCCGGACGATTACATCACTGTTTTCTCCAGTGCTGATATACATAAACTAACTAGACTAATAACTATTGATCATTGCAATGGAATGAATCAGCTGGACAATGACACCATTTTCTTTGGGAGCTGCTATGTAGCCAAAATGATTTGCCAATTATTAATGTAAAGCTGCTTTGCCACAATTTGCATTGTAAAAAGCGCTATACAAGTAAAGATGACTTGACTTGAATATCAGCTGTGAACAGCCAAAACATCTCTGACACATTTATTCAGATTACTAAAAGTGAAAGAGAAATCATGCAAACTTTATTAAAATATCTGACTGTTGCAACATACCTTCTCTTTATCGTAACACACTGCATGTACGGTTTCTGTAGAGTTTTGAAAAAATAATAAACAGCACATACTGCGCAGTTGCAGGAAATTCCATTCCAAACAGTACGTAGTCTGTTTGTGACGTCGACAGGGCTGCTTCCGCGTTAATAACAATAAATTCATGTGTTATTGTAACTCTAGTGGGGATACTGTTAAGCATTTAACATTCTTAAATTTCACGCAAACACACTGCAAGACAAACCAGCTCAAAACTTGACCAGACCAGGTAGTGCCTCAAAGCCTAGAGTGCTGCCTACGTACACCCCATGTTTGGGCATAACAGGCACCCCAAAATTGGAACGCGACTATGATGACTTTAAATCTACAGTAGGACGGGAACTACAGATTTTAAGACACGATAATGAACTCACCTCACTGTCTGGAGTCTGTGCGCTGCGGCTCCGCAGCGTGATTATCGCGCGCGCATCTGATGATGAAAATGCTGAAGATTCCTGGATGATGGACATTTAGTTTGCTTTACATCCCCGCTCGTTCACCTCGATTATGAAGAGATAGCCACAAGGGTGTATTTGTGTGAAGTTAAAGGGTTTGGCCACTTCCTGTTTTCTCCTCCCACTGACAAACGTTAACTCTTTCAAGCACTGATGAATTTTGGACTATTTCTAAAATTGTGCTTGGACTATATAAAATATATTATATATATATATATATATATATATATATATATATATATATATATATATATATATATATATATATATAATTTGAATTTATACTTTGATTAATAATAATAAACTGCAAATATTTTTTTTTAAATATTATCAACAATTATTAATATATAATTGCAGAAAATTATTATACACAATATATAGTATAATATATGATCACATTAAACTAATAAAAAAATGTATTGTATATATGACGGCAGTATAGCTGCTGGGGTTTCATTTCTCACATCTTTCTTTACGGTAACACTTTACAATAAGGTTCATTAGTTAACATTAGTTAACAATATTAGTTACCATGAACTAATAATGAACAGCGTTTATTAATCTTTAAACATTTTTAAAATCTTATTAACATTAGTTAATGTACTGTGAACTAACATCAACAAACAATGAACAACTGTATTTTCATTAACTAACATTAACGATGATTAGTAAATACAGTAACAAATGTTTTGCTCATGGTTAGTTCATGTTAGTTAATGCATTAACTAATGTTTAACTAATGAACCTTATTGTAAAGTGTTACCTTCTTTACTCTTATCAAACTGAATTTGAAACAACAGGAAAGTAATAATTCACTTCAAATCATCTTTACAACAAGAAGTCTGGGGAAAGATTCATGTATAATGCATCTTTGCAGGTTTGGTATCATGTCTTGCTGTCTTTTTTGCCGTGGTTGGGACGTATGGCACTTGTGTGCTTAGTTAAGTGTCAAGCTGGTTGATCGTTCCCATGTTCCCATTCATGAATTTGTAATAAAACCCAAATATATCTGTGATGTCAGAGTCTCACACATTCACTGCTTTCATTTTGTCTTCTGCATGCACTTTTACTGAGTTCTTTTGGCAGACTGAGTATATATACCTTTTTATATTGCTATTATTTTTCTTTTATCTTTATTAAATAACCAAAAATTAATAGTTTATCCATTAGTTAATCAGTAATTTTACTATCATAATAAACAACTGTGTCCAGCAACAGCATCCCAGTGTCAAAATCAAATGACTACCCAGGGGACAAACTGTTCTGGTGTCAAGTTACCTAAATATTACAACCTCAACATGTTCAAACTCTGACATAAGAAAGCTGTTTTCAAGCGTTTCCTCCTTGTAAGCTTTCAGTGAAGCAGATCGATGACTAATGGCAAGAAACATGCTCGCATATGATGTCATGGGCTTGGCATTCATATATCCACAACGTTCCATTACAACCAATACACTTAAGTTCTCAAAGATAAAATTATGAGCCATCATGAGAGAAGCTTGATTTTTGTTCGCCTATTATGAGAGAAAAACATTTATTTGCTCAATGCAGTGTTTAGGAAAGCCTGTGTGAGTGTCTTTGTGTTTGAGGGGCATTTCTCATCCATCATGTGCAGGGATTGCAGCTGCAGTTGCCACAGGGTCTCATTACAGGGGGAACTGGCTGTCGCTGCAGCAAGCGTTCAGGGCAGGCGAGTGCGTTGGCTTGGCTCAGGCCAGAGAAACCCGATGCTGCACCTTGCGTTCAATGCATCGATGGGATTTCTCGGCAAACTGTCAACATTCCGATCCAGGCTTTAAAAGGATGTTGGCGTCATTGCGGTGCTCTAAACCTGCATGTAATTGCCTAATGCCTCTGTCAAGTTAAATGTGGTCTCAATGCTCTTTCAAGTCATGTGACTAACTCTGGATGTGTTGCTTTAGTAATCATTAACAGTCTCTTCTGTCTTCTCTCTTCTTTGTCCTGAGGGCTATGGTATATCAGCAGTTAAACCACCTGAACACTTGTTATACAGCTCTGCAAATTTAGCAGTTTCTATAGATTTATCATTTATAAGTATGTGTTTGAGTAACATTAACATTTTGATTTTATTCTATAAAATACTCACTACAGATTTTAAATAAAAATATTGTCATTTAGACCATTTTCTTTTTTTTTACAGAAAATAACTGGTCAAAGAAAGTTGACATGTTGAAATTAATTTTTAAACAACACAATACTAATGTTTTAACTTCAGAAGAGCTCAGAATCAATATTTGGTGGAATAACCCTGGTTTCCAATCACAGTTTTCATGCTTTGCAGTATTTGAGGAAATGTAATTATTGTGCTTAAGTATATTTTTGTCTGAGTATGAAAGATATTAAAGTCCCCCTGTGGTCAATAATTTTATCCCTTAAAACTCATCTTTGATCAGCAAAATGACATATTTAAAAAAATCTTCATGTTTTAAAATAGCTTGAATGTAACTCTACACCATTGCTTAATTTAGTATACACAGATCTATGAATATGCTAATTAGCCCCGCCTCCACTCACTCGTAAAAGCTCAGAGATCCACTCGGTCAACTTACTGAGGTAAATGCTGCACAATTGTATCGCTTTTACAACGTCGGACACATAACGGTAATTATTAGGATTAGCCTTTTGCTTGACTAAGTTATCAAACAGCTAATAATGTGTTGTTAATGTTACACAAACCATGTTGTGTTATATGAGTACTCTTTACTCCAATTCATTTGTGATGAGTAATGCAATTACTTGTTACATTTTGCTTGGCACCAAACCTTTTCTGCTACAAAAGAAGCGATAGCGCCATCTTCAGGGCATTGAAGGTACTGTATCATGTGTGTTTGCTCTTACTCAAACTTGTCAACAGGGCTACTTTACTTGAATGTGACCTTGATTTGTTACAATTTTGAGGTGTTCACTTTTATTTTGATTTTAGAAAATAAACATGTGATTGCTCTCCTCACAAATCAACTGTTTCTTGTTTTCTCTGGCTTGACTCTTAGGTGTTGAGGACTAGTGGATCTTTGAGCCTACATCCAGTATGAGTAAAATACTTATTAAAATCAAACACTCTAAGGCCTGGTTTCACAGACCCCTGACAACACGTCAACAGACATATGAAGCAGTTTCATATTTAAAATATTGTAATTTTTTTAAGTTTAAAAAAATAGCGCCTAGTGTCTCTTTAATGTGTCGTGACAGATCGCTGTAGCTCCTTCAAGCGGCTCGTGAACCGATCATCTCTTCATACTAGTTCATTTATAGCATCAAATAAACATGAATGAACATCAGAAGGAATGTTGTTTCAGACGTGAGTACACACAATTTCTGAAGTTCAAGTTCACCAACGTTAATCTACTAACTCCCCTGACTGCTTTGTCAGACAAAATGGCAGATTCGGGGTTATGATTGGTTAGACCGCCTGTCAATCAAACTGTTTTGCGAAGGGTCAATTCATGACTTGTAATGGAGTCATTTTTACTGTAAGGTATCTGTAATTTTACTCAAGTATGGTTTTCTGGTGCTCTTTACATCTCTGACATCTTGGCATGCTTTCTACCAGTCAGTCACATTTCTGTTTGGTGACTTTACGTCACTCCTGGCACAAAAATTCAAGCAGCTCGAATTTTGATGGCTTGTGACCTTCCACCTTCCACTTGATCACATTTCAGGGGTTTTCAGTGGGGTTCAGATCTGGTCAGCTGGCCATGACAGGGTCTTGATCTGGTGGGCCTCCATCCACACCTTGATTCATCTGGCAGTGTGGATTGGAGCAATGTCCTGCGGGAAAAAAACAATCCTTCGAATTGGGGAACATTGTCAGAGCAAAAGGAGGCAAGTTTTCTTCCAGGATAACCTTTCGCGTGGCTTGAGTTAGGAGTCTTTCTTCACAAAGATGGATCTGCCTGATTCTGATCTTCTCTGATGAGTCCAGTTTTCAACTTTTGTCCTCCAGACAGAGACCTTGAGAGGCCTAAAACCCACACTGTGGGTTGTAATCAGTAAGGTTTTAAACACCTATATAACAGGTTGATACATGCTGAGGCCAAATTTAACATCGTCCTGCAGGAATCCTCACATCTCAAGAGAGGCCTCTTTCATCAGTAACTTGAGAAAGGATTGTTCACACTGCTGAGTGACGGACTACACATCTCACCTACAATACAAGAATCTAGCAGACTGGTGTGAGGATGACATGCTGCAGTGTGAGATAATAATGCCGTGCGACTCTGGCACAGGTGCTGACAACCGAGACAGACAACAAGCACCTTCCGACATGAGATGAGTGCCAGAAATATCTGCACCTTGTTCTATTTTTACTTTTTTGAATATCATGGATGCTTTGTTTTGACTTCTAAAGGTTACTATCTGTACACTATATACCACACATATGCTGAATATTGCACGCTGCATTTAACTTTTAAAAAGCACCTTTGGCACCAACATGCAATACCTTGTTTTTGCTACATGGTACCATGGCAGCCAACATCTAGTTTTGTTGCTATCAGCAATAACCATAATGATTTGACGCACATACAACAGGAAATCAGAGCTCAGATGGGTCATTTGGCACTGTTGACCTCCTGGTGGAGAAGCGAGTCTTACATATCAGTTAAATGGTCGTGGGATTAGTCATTTTCCCTCCTCGTCAAACTACACCAATCTGAGGAGACTCCTGTGGGCATGATGGCAGGGTGTAAAAATAGTAACAAACCCTATTTATAAGACACAGAAACACTCAGGAGGGAATCAGCAGCCTTTATCAGAAGATCTGACTGATAACTTTCTTATCCAGCTTTAATTTGGCTTGTATTTGTTTTGACCGCTCACTGGATGAGATGCATTGCCTGAGCAGGAAGCCCAGGTCATATCTGCTGAACTCCTACAGTAATTTCCAGGAGACTGATGAGATTGCCAGGGAATCGTATGAGGCCACCTGGCTGGACCTACTGATGGAGACGAGACCAGAATATAAGTATGTGTTTCTGTCTCTGGCTCTATTTTGCATTTGAACATTTTTGAAGTGTTTTAAGGAATGCTTCACCTAAAAATTTTAAATATGTATATATTTACTTACTCTTATGTTGTTCCAACCCTGCATGCTGTTATCAGCAGTTAATAGTGATCACTGTCAAGTCATCTTGTCACTCATCAAAGTTTTCTGTGAGGAATTAATTTAGATGTTATTCATCGAATATTTCCCTCTGCTGCATCTCTCATAGCTTGCATTTTCAAAGTTGTGCATCACTTCAACCCTGGCATGACACTTCATTTCCAATCTGTTCCTCACAGAATGTTATTGAATTGCTTCAAAAGACCGAATACAGTACGTGATGTATATTTCATGGTGCTTCTTAAGTTTTTTTTTTTTTTTTCTTAAACCTGAGAGTGAATCATGAGCGCATTTTCACTTTTGGGTTTCTTACTACACTCACTTTACCTCTGGTAAAATAATTAATAAACAAAAATGAAAAAAACTATAACATCTTATTTTGAACTCTTGAATTGATTTTTTTGTAAAATAACTACATACACTACTGTTATGATTTTAGTCTCGTGCTCACAAAGGCTGCGTTTATTTGATCAAAATATAGTAAAAATAGTATGTTTTCTCTTTGAATATATTTAAAAATGTATTTAATTCCTGTGATGGCAAAGCTAAATTTTTAGCATGATTAGCTACTCCAGTCTTCAGTGTCCCATGATCCTTCAGAAATCATTCTGATATGCTGATGTCTTATTATTATTGTTGAAAACAGTTGTGCTGCTAAATATTTTTACAGAAACCATGATACATTTTTTCAAGATTCTCTGATGTAAAGAAAGTTTAAAAGGACAGCATTTATCTGAAATTTTTCCATTTTATGTCTTTTTTTAACAACATAAATGTCTTTACTGTCACTTTTAGTCAACTCTATGCTGAATAAAGTTAATTTCTCAGCATAAAAATCATATTCACCCCAACCTTTTGAACAGTAGAAACTTTTTGCTTCTTTGTACGAGTATAAAACGTGATTGTATGTTTGTGAAAATAATGTTGGTCATTGTTCAAAGAGTTTAGATTCTACAACAGAATTTACTTATTAACTTTCACAAGTTCTCCTTCACAGGAAGACACTTGTTGAGAAGGACTCAGCAAGAAAAGAGAGCTACGAAAGCAAGCAGGTGGTTCATTTCACGGTGCGACGATTCCCAAGCCAGATGATTCGCATGGGGAGAGAGGGGGAGGCGATGCTGGAATATCGTTTACCTTACAGAAACATTCTCCCAATACCAATATTTGTGCCCAGAGACGCCACACAGCCGGACGTTACCCGCGAGCCCTCGCCCTCTAAAATACAATCCGCCATGGACACTGAGGCTAGTTTAAATGGAGTTTGCCTTCAGAAGAGAGAGGTCTCGTCCATTACCGAACATAAACCAATGGTAATCCAACCCAGGAGTCCAAACTTCAGAGCGTCCAGCCTCATCTCTCCCCCACGAGACGCACTCCGTCTCCAGCGACGAGAGTGATGAGCTGATGAAAGCTGTCTGCCATCATGGACATGGATACGATGACAAGTATGGTGGGTGACGTCAATCACACTCGAACGCCAAAGCCTTCAAAAACCACATGCTCACTATTCTTGTTTACTTGAGAAACCCTCAAAGAAGGAAGATACAGAGATCACAAAAAGCATATGAAATATATGAATATTATCATTGAGAAGTGATTTGCTTTAAGTGTTTATTTATATAAATGCCACTCAGTGTGATATGAAATGCAATACATTTCTTAAGCATCTAAATCTTAAAGGGATAATTCACCCAAAAATGAAAATTATGATGATTTACTCACCCTTAAGCCATCCTAGATGTATATGACTATCTTCTTTCAGACGAACACAATCAGAGACATATTTAAAAATATCCTGGCTAACCCCTGACCCGACGCAAGATGCAATGACGAAAGCAGAAGTGCAGAAGATTGAGAAAACAAAACACTGGTCACTGGTTTTAAAGAGAAATGCTCCAGTATGTTACTTGTTTTAACCACGAGAGGCATCTAAGCTGACGTCCTAAGCTAGTTATTTAAAGTTTTAAATATGTATATTTTTCTTACAAAAAACCCATCGCTTTCCTTCATTAACCCCCTGGATCATATTTATGATGGATGGATGCATTTTTGGGGGCAAAACACACTCCCCATTCACTACCATTATAAAGCTTGGGAGAACAAGAATATTTTTAAATATTTCTCAGATTTTGTTCGTCTGAAAGGTCATACACAACTAGGTTGCTTGAGGGTGAGTAAATCATGGGATAATTTTCATTTTTGGGTGAACTATCCCTTCAAACATTTCTTAAGCATCTAAGTTTAATTGTTAATATGCTAAATAGTTTTGCAAAAAAGGATAAACTGGGAAAACATCAGTGATTTTGATCCTGAATAAAATGTATACGTAATGAATAAAATGAAATGATTGTAAATGAGCTGTTGCTTTTTTTCAGCAGGTTTACAATGAACTGCAGGACAGATATCTCTGATGGACAATCAACATCTATTCAAAACAGTTAGTAGTTTTTGGAAACAAATGCAATAAATAAATGCTTTCTCGACTGTACATTTCATTCATACGTGTTTATGAAATAAGAGTCGATCAAACTTTTCAGAAAACATTTATTACACATGTCTGTAACAGCATTTTTATTTTTGTGGCACATATTAGTTATGAACCACCTTCAGACTGAGAATTGAAGTTCATCAGCAGTGCAACAAATATGAAACCATTTTATTCTTTTGCATTCTACGTGATCAAAAAAGAAAAATAGAGCAAAGAAAACAAAAACAATTCATGTTCTGATATGATTGTCAAAGCTCAACGGGTTTCCTGAAAAAGTTTGGCATAAATAGTTGAAGAAATCTCTGATAAGCAAAGGAAAACATTTAGGGAAACAAAATCTTTCTTCTTGTTTTCATAAAGATCAACACTCCTGCATCAAGGTCTGCTGGAGTACGGCATTGTTCCTTTGAGCGTCTCCTCTGCCCTCTTGTGTTTCTGCAGGGTGACCTGCAACTGCCAGTACCTGAGATACAGCCACATTAAATTCCCATTCTTGCGTTTATCCATGTTCAGTAAATCTGCACAGTGTCTGTCGTTCTTAAAAACATCCCTGAGATCGTCCTCTAGGTTCAGCTCGGCACCCACCGGGTTTTTAGCCACCTTCAGCAGCAGGTTCTTCTCCATCTCCAGACGATGTTCCCGTGGCAGGAGGATGCTGCAGAAAGCTTCCTGCCGCTCCACTAGCTGCACCTCCAGTTCCTGTAGTAGAGCCTGAGCCCTGCGCTGCCAATCCTCCTCTTGCTGCAGGGCTTTCCGCAGCGCCACCCCAGCCACTCCAGACCGCAGCAGGTGGTTCTTCTCCTCCTCCAGATCCCGCCGTTCCTCCTGAAGCTTCTTCCGTTCCTCCATGAGCTGTTGACTCTGAGAGATCAGGGCTTTCTTGTAGCCCTGCACACGCTGGCGTTCCTTCTCAAGTTCTACCTCTAGGTGTACTGCTGTCCGCCGGTTTTCCGTAAGTGTCTCCCTGTACTTCAGCTCCAGGTCTCTGGTAATGACGGCCATGTCGCTGTTGTACTTGTTCTTCACATCTTGGATCTGGCTCTGGGATTCTCGAGTCCATATCCAACCTATATGAAAATACACCCAGAGATTTTAATTTGTAAAAGTAACCAAATCAATTGAAAAGGATAGTTCACCCAAAAATGAAATCAACAAAACAGCTGATGGGCCCCATTGACTTACTAGTATATTTTTTTTCTCCATACTATGGAAATCAATGGGGCTCATCAACTGTTTGGACACTGACATTTTTCAAAATATATTCTTTTGTGTTTAGTAGAAGAAAAACATTCATAACGGTTTGGAACAACATGAGGGTGAGTAAATGATGACACAATTTTAATTTTTTGGGTAAACTATCCCTTTAAAGAGAACTTTTGACAAACACTTTAAAAGAAAACACCACATAAAACGCTCTTAATCTAAAATCAACAAATAACAGCAGTATACAATTGTTATTGTTAACTAAAGCTACTAAAAAAAGTTAAATTAATTAAAACAAAGCTAAAATTTCTCATTTTTTTTAGCTAGCATTTATAAAATATAAATTTTAATATATATAAAATATAAATTTAAAATACAAATTTTAATAAAAATATAATTTTAGAATGACAGACACTGCACATTTGTAATTTTTGCTTTTTTAGCTGGTATTTATACAATATAAAGCTTTAAAAATTAGAAATGTTGCCTTGGCACCCAACTAAAATAAGTTGGAAAAAAATTGCTCAAGCTAAAAATAATAAAGCTAAATAGAAATATTAATAAAAATGACAAAAACACAAAAAAATTACTAAAACTTTTAAATAAAAAAAGTAAATATAATAAATGAAAATAAATAAATAAAAGCCAATTCTAAATATAAATTAAATAATATAGTAGTACATAATACTAAAATAACTCGATATGAATGACACTATTGGATGAGAACTGAGCTGGACGACGTCACCGTTCTTCTGCAGAACTGCTTTTTATAATTTAATAATTAATTATC